>JBBPBQ010000006.1:3241234-3264272 GCA_037974755.1 Cicer yamashitae
TTTTATGTCATTGGTAATCCAATTAGGTCATTTTCGTCCTCGCTAGGCTTATTCTAATCCAATTAGAATTTTTAACCAATCTTATGCATCCAATATGTGATTTTGTGTCATTTTGTGTTATTGGTTGAACATTTAGGTCAATTTCTTCCTCCCTAGGCTTATTCTAATGCAATTAGGGTTTTTAACCAATCTTATGCATCCAATATGTGATTTTGAGCCATTGGTTGCACATTTAGGTCATTTTCGTCCTCCCTAGGCTTATTCTAATCCAATTAGGCTTTTTAACCAATCTTGTGCATATAATAAGTGATTTTTTGTCATTGGTAATCCAATTAGATCATTTTCGTCCTCCCTAGGCTTATTCTAATCCAATTAGGGTTTTTAACCAATCTTGTACATCCAATATGTGATTTTGTGTCATTGGTTGCACATTTAGGTCATTTTCGTCCTCCCTAGGGTTATTCTAATCCAATTAGGGTTTTTAACCAATCTTGTGCATATAATAAGTGATTTTTTGTCATTGGTAATCCAATAAGTTCATTTTCTTCCTCGCTAGACTTATTCTAATCCAATTAGGGTTTATAACCAATCTTGTGCATCCAATATGTGACTTTGTGTCATTGGTTGAACATTTAAGTCATTTTGGTCCTCCCTAGGCTTATTCTAATCCAATTAGGGTTTTTAACCAATCTTGTGCATCCAATATGTGATTTTGTGTCATTGGTTGCACATTTAGGTCATTTTCGTCCTCCCTAGGCTTATTCTAATCCAATTAGGGTTTTTAACCAATCTTGTGCATCCAATATGTGATTTTGTGTCATTGGTTAAACATTTAGGTCATTTTCGTCCTCCCCAGGCCTATTCTAATCCAATTAGGATTTTTATCCAATCTTGTGCATCCCATATGTGATTTTGTGTCAATTTGTGTCATTGGTTGCACATTTAGGTCATTTTGGTCTTCCCTAGGCTTACTCTTATCCAATTAGGGTTGTTAACCAATCTTGTTCATATAATAAGTGATTTTGTGTCATTTGTAATCCAATTAGGTCATTTTCGTCCTCGCTAAACTTATTCCAATCCAATTAGGGTTTTTAACCAATCATGTGCATCCAATATGTGATTTTGTGTCATTGTTTGAACATTTAGGACAATTTGGTCCTCCCTATGCTTATTCTAATCCAATTAGGGTTTTTAACCAATCTTGTGCATATAATAAGTGATTTTGTGTTATTGGTAATCCAATTAGGTCATTTTCGTCCTCGCTAGGCTTATTCTAATCCAATTAGGGTTTTTAACCAATCTTGTGCATCCAATATGTGATTTTGTGTCATTGGTTGAACATTTAGGTCATTTTCGTCCTCCCCAGGCTTATTCTAATCCAATTAGGATTTTAATCCAATCTTGTGCATCCAATATGTGATTTTGTGTCAATTTGTGTCATTGGTTGAGCATTTAGGTCATTTTTGTCCTCCCTAGGCTTATTCTAATCCAATTAGGGTTTCTAAACAATCTTGTGCATCCAATATGTGATTTTGTGTCATTGGTTGCACATTTAGGTCATTTTCGTCCTCCCTAGGCTTATTCTAATCCAATTAGGGTTTTTAACCAATCTTGTGCATATAATAAGTGATTTTTTGTCATTGGTAATCCAATAAGTTCATTTTCGTCCTCGCTAGACTTATTCTAATCCAATTAGGGTTTTTAACCAATCTTGTGCATCCAATATGTGACTTTGTGTCATTGGTTGAACATTTAGGTCATTTTGGTCCTTCTTAGGCTTATTCTAATCCAATTAGGGTTTTTAACCAATCATGTGCATCCAATATGTGATTTGGTGTCATTTTGTGTCATTGGTTGAACATTTAGGTCATTTTCGTCCTCCCTAGGCTTATTCTAATCCAATTAGGGTTTTTAACCAATCTTGTGCATCCAATATGTGATTTTGTGTCATTGGTTGCACATTTAGGTCTACGCTTATTCTAATCCAATTAGGGTTTTTAACCAATCTTGTGCATATAATAAGTGATTTTGTGTCATTGGTTATCCAATTAGGTCATTTTCGTCCTCCGTAGGCTTATTCTAATCCAATTAGGGTTTTTAACCAATCTTGTGCATCCAATATGTGATTTTGTGTCATTTTTTGTCATAGGTTGAACATTTATGTCATTTTCGTCCTCCCTAGGCTTATTCTAATCCAATTAGGGTTTTTAACCAATCTTGTGCATCCAATATGTGATTTTGTGTCATATGTTGCACATTTAGGTCATTTTCGTCCTCCCTAGGCTTATTCTAATCCAATTAGGGTCTTTAACCAATGTTGTGCATATAATAAGTGATTTTCTGTCATTGGTAATCCAATAAGTTTATTTTCTTCCTCACTAGACTTATTCTAATCCAATTAGGGTTTTTAACCAATCTTGTACATCCAATATGTGACTTTGTGTCATTGGTTGAACATTTTGGTCATTTTGGTCCTCCCTAGACTTATTCTAATCCAATTAGGGTTTTTAACCAATCTTGTGCATCCAATATGTGATTTTGTGTCATTGGTTGCACATTTAGGTCATTTTCGTCCTCCCTAGGCTTATTCTAATCCAATTAGGGTTTTTAACCAATCTTGTGCATCCAATATGTGATTTTGTGTCATTGGTTGAACATTTAGGCAAATTTCGTCCTCGCTAGGCTTATTCTAATCCAATTAAGATTTTTAACCAATCTTATGCATCCAATATGTGATTTTGTGTCATTGGTTGCACATTTAGGTCATTCTCGTCCTCCCTAGGCTTATTCTAATCCAATTAGGGTTTTTAACCAATCTTGTGCATCCAATATGTGATTTTGTGTCATTGGTTGCACATTTAGGTCATTTTCGTCCTCCCTAGGCTTATTCTAATCCAATTAGGGTTTTTAACCAATCTTGTGCATCCAATATGTGATTTTGTGTCATTGGTTGAACATTTAGGTTATTTTCGTCGTCCCCAGGCTTATTCTAATCCAATTAGGATTTTAATCCAATGTTGTGCATCCCATATGCGATTTTGTGTCATTGGTTGAACATTTAGGTCATTTTCGTCCTCCCTAGGCTTATTCTAATCCAATTAGGGTTTTTAACCAATCTTGTGCATCCAATATGTGATTTTGTGTCATTGGTTGCACATTTAGGTCATTTTTGTCCTCCCTAGGCTTATTCTAATCCAATTAGGGTTTTTAACCAATCTTGTGCATATAATAAGTGATTTTATGTCATTGGTAATCCAATTAGGTCATTTTCGTCCTCGCTAGGCTTATTCTAATCCAATTAGGGTTTTTAATCAATCTTGTGCATCCAATATGATAATTATTGTCATTTTGTGTCATTGGTTGAACATTTAGGTCATTTTCGTCCTCCCTAGGCTTATTTTAATCCAATTAGGGATTTTAACCAATCTTGTGCATCCAATATGTGATTTTGTGTCATTTTATGTCATTGGTTGAACATTTAGGTTATTTTCGTCCTCCCTAGGCTTATTCTAATCCAATTAGGGTTTTTAACCAATCTTGTGCATCCAATATGTGATTTTGTGTCATTGGTTGCACATTTAGGTCATTTTTGTCCTCCCTAGGCTTATTCTAATCCAATTTGGGTTTTTAACCAATCTTGTGCATCCAATATGTGATTTTGTGTCATTGGTTGCACATTTAGGTCATTTTCGTCCTCCCTAGGCTTATTCTAATCCAATTAGGGTTTTTAACCAATCTTGTGCATATAATATGTGATTTTATGTCATTGGTAATCCAATTAGGTCATTTTCGTCCTCGCTAGGCTTATTCTAATCCAATTAGAATTTTTAACCAATCTTATGCATCCAATATGTGATTTTGTGTCATTTTGTGTTATTGGTTGAACATTTAGGTCATTTTCGTCCTCCCTAGGCTTATTCTAATCCAATTAGGGTTTTTAACCAATCTTGTGCATCCAATATGTGACTTTGTGTCATTGGTTGAACATTTAGGTCATTTTGGTCCTCCCTAGGCTTATTCTAATCCAATTAGGGTTTTTAACCAATCTTGTGCATCCAATATGTGATTTTGTGTCATTGGTTGCACATTTAGGTCATTTTCGTCCTCCCTAGGCTTATTTTAATCCAATTTGGGTTTTTAACCAATCTTGTGCTAATAATAAGTGATTTTATGTCATTGGTAATCCAATTAGGTCATTTTTGTCCTCGCTAGGCTTATTCTAATCCAATTAGGGTTTTTAACCAATCTTATGCATCCAATATGTGATTTTGTGTCATTTTGTGTCATTGGTTGAACATTTAGGTCATTTTCGTCCTCCCTAGGCTTATTTTAATCCAATTTGGATTTTTAACCAATCTTGTGCATCAAATATGTGATTTTGTGTCATTGGTTGCACATTTCGGTCATTTTCGTCCTCCCTAGGCTTATTCTAAACCAATTAGGGTTTTTAACCAATCTTGTGCATATAATAAGTGATTTTGTGTCCTTTGTAATCCGATTAGGTCATTTTCGTCCTCGCTTAACTTAGTCTAATCCAATTAGGGTTTTTAACCAATCTTGTGCATCCAATATGTGATTTTGTGTCATTGGTTGCACATTTAGGTCATTTTCGTCCTCCCTAGGCTTATTCTAATCCAATTAGGGTTTTTAACCAATCTTGTGCATATAATAAGTGATTTTATGTCATTGGTAATCCAATTAGGTCATTTTCGTCCTCGCTAGGCTTATTCTAATCCAATTAGGGTTTTTAACCAATCTTATGCATCCATTATGTGATTTTGTGTCATTGGTTGAACATTTAGGTCATTTTCGTCCTCCCTAGGCTTTTTCTCACCCAATTTGGGTTTTTAACCAATCTTGTGCATCCAATATGTGATTTTGTGTCATTTTGTGTCATTGGTTGAACATTTTGGTCATTTTCGTCCTCCCTAGGCTTATTCTAATCCATTTAGGGTTTTTAACCAATCTTGTGCATCCAATATGTGATTTTGTGTCATTGGTTGCACATTTAGGTCATTTTCGTCCTCCCTAGGCTTATTCTAATCCAATTAGGGTTTTTAACCAATCTGGTGCATATAATAAGTGATTTTATGTCATTGGTAATCCAATTAGGTCATTTTCGTCCTCGCTAGGCTTATTCTAATCCAATTAGAATTTTTAACCAATCTTATGCATCCAATATGTGATTTTGTGTCATTTTGTGTTATTGGTTGAACATTTAGGTCATTTTCGTCCTCGCTAGGCTTATTCTAATCCAATTAGGGTTTTTAACCAATCTTGTGCATCCAATATGTGATTTTGTGTCATTTTGTGTCATTGGTTGAACATTTAGGTCATTTTCGTCCTCCCTAGGCTTATTCCAATCCAATTAGGGTTTTTAACCAATTTTGTGCATCCAATATGTGATTTTGTGTCATTTTGTGTAATTGATTGAACATTTAGGTCATTTTCGTCCTCCCTAGGCTTATTCTAATCCAATTAGGGTCTTAAACCAATCTTGTGCATCCAATATGTGATTTTGTGTCATTTTGTGTCATTGGTTGAACATTTAGGTCATTTTCGTCCAACCTAGGCTTATTCTAATCCAATTAGGGTTTTTAACCAATCTTGTGCATCCAATATGTGATTTTGTGTCATTGGTTGCACATTTAGGTCATTTTCGTCCTCCCTAGGCTTATTCTAATCCAATTAGGGTTTTTAACCAATCTTGTGCATCCAATATGCGAGTTTGTGTCATTGGTTGAACATTTAGGTCATTTTCGTCCTCCATAGGCTTATTCTTATCCAATTAGGGTTTTTAACCAATCTTGTGCATCCAATATGTGATTTTGTGTCATTGGTTGAACATTTAGGTCCTTTTCGTCCTCCCTAGGCTTATTCTAATCCAATTAGGGTTTTTAACCAATCTTGTGCATCTAATATGTGATTTTGTGTCATTGGTTGCACATTTAGGTCATTTTCGTCCTCCCTAGGCTTATTCTAATCCAATTAGGGTTTTTAACCAATCTTGTGCATATAATAAGTGATTTTATGTCATTGGTAATCCAATTAGGTCATTTTCGTCCTCGCTAGGCTTATTCTAATCCAATTAGGGTTTTTAACCAATCTTATGCATCCAATATGTGATTTGGTGTCATTTTGTATAATTGGTTGAACATTTAGGTCATTTTCGTCCTCCCTCGGCTTATTCTAATCCAATTAGGGTTTTTAACCAATCTTATGCATCCAATATGTGATTTTGTGTCATTGGTTGCACATTTAGGTCATTTTCGTCGTCCCTAGGCTTATTCTTATCCAATTAGGGTTTTTAACCAATCTTGTGCATATAATAAGTGATTTTTTGTCATTGATAATCCAATAAGTTCATTTTCGTCCTCGCTAGACTTATTCTAATCCAATTAGGGTTTTTACCCAAACTTGTGCATCCAATATGTGACTTTGTGTCATTGGTTGAACATTTAGGTCATTTTGGTCCTCCCTAGGGTTATTCTAATCCAATTAGGGTTTTTAACCAATCTTGTGCATCCAATATGTGATTTTGTTTCATTGGTTGCACATTTAGGTCATTTTCGTCCTCCCTAGGCTTATTCTAATCCAATTAGGGTTTTTAACCAATCTGGTGCATATAATAAGTGATTTTATGTCATTGGTAATCCAATTAGGTCATTTTCGTCCTCGCTAGGCTTATTCTAATCCAATTAGAATTTTTAACCAATCTTATGCATCCAATATGTGATTTTGTGTCATTTTGTGTTATTGGTTGAACATTTAGGTCATTTTCGTCCTCCCTAGGCGTATTCTAATCCAATTAGGGTTTTTAACCAATCTTGTGCATCCAATATGTGATTTTGTGTCATTGGATGCACATTTAGGTCATTTAGTCCTCCCTAGGCTTATTCTAATCCAATTAGGGTTTTTAACTAATCTTGTGCATATAATAAGTGATTTTTTGTCATTGGTAATCCAATAAGTTCATTTTCTTCCTCGCTAGACTTATTCTAATCCAATTAGGGTTTTTAACCAATCTTGTGCATCCAATATGTGACTTTGTGTCATTGGTTGAACATTTAGGTCATTTTGGTCCTCCCTAGGCTTATTCTAATCCAATTAGGGTTTTTAACCAATCTTGTGCATCCAATATGTGATTTTGTATCATTGGTTGCACATTTAGGTCATTTTCGTCCTGCCTAGGCTTATTCTAATCCAATTAGGGTTTTTAACCAATCTTGTGCATCCAATATGTGATTTTGTGTCATTGGTTGAACATTTAGGTCATTTTCGTCCTCCCCAGGCTTATTCTAATCCAATTAGGATTTTTATCCAATCTTGTGCATCCAATATGTGATTTTGTGTCAATTTGTGTCATTGGTTGAATATTTAGGTCGTTTTCGTCCTCCCTAGGCTTATTCTAATTCAATTAGGGTTTTTAACCAATCTTGTGCATCCAATATGTGATTTTGTTTCATTGGTTGCACATTTAGGTCATTTTCGTCCTCCCTAGGCTTATTCTAATCCAATTAGGGTTTTTAACCAATCTGGTGCATATAATAAGTGATTTTATGTCATTGGTAATCCAATTAGGTCATTTTCGTCCTCGCTAGGCTTATTCTAATCCAATTAGAATTTTTAACCAATCTTATGCATCCAATATGTGATTTTGTGTCATTTTGTGTTATTGGTTGAACATTTAGGTCATTTTCGTCCTCCCTAGGCTTATTCTAATCCAATTAGGGTTTTTAACCAATCTTGTGCATCCAATATGTGACTTTGTGTCATTGGTTGAACATTTAGGTCATTTTGGTCCTCCCTAGGCTTATTCTAATCCAATTAGGGTTTTTAACCAATCTTGTGCATCCAATATGTGATTTTGTGTCATTGGTTGCACATTTAGGTCATTTTCGTCCTCCCTAGGCTTATTTTAATCCAATTTGGGTTTTTAACCAATCTTGTGCATCCAATATGTGATTTTGTGTCATTGGTTGCACATTTAGGTCATTTTCGTCCTCCCTAGGCTTATTCTAATCCAATTAGGGTTTTTAACCAATCTTGTGCATCCAATATGTGATTTTGTGTCATTGGTTGAACATTTAGGGAAATTTCGTCCTCCCCAAGCTTATTCTAATCCAATTATGATTTTTATCTAATCTTGTGCATCCAATATGTGATTTTGTGTCAATTTGTGTCATTGGTTGAACATTTAGGTCATTTTCGTCCTCCCTAGGCTTATTCTAATCCAATTAAGGTTTTTAACCAATCTTGTGCATCCAATATGTGATTTTGTGTCATTGGTTGCACATTTAGGTCATTTTCGTCCTCCCTAGGCTTATTCTAATCCAATTAGGGTTTTTAACCAATCTTGTGCATATAATAAGTGATTTTTTGTCATTGGTAATCCAATAAGTTCATTTTCTTCCTCGCTAGACTTATTCTAATCCAATTAGGGTTTTTAAGCAATCTTGTGCATCCAATATGTGATTTTGTGTCATTGGTTGAACATTTAGGTCATTTTGGTCCTCCCTAGGCTTATTCTAATCCAATTAGGGTTTTTAACCAATCTTATGCATCCAATATGTGATTTTGTGTCATTGGTTGCACATTTAGGTCATTTTCGTCCTCCCTAGGCTTATTCTAATCCAATTAGGGTTTTTAACCAATCTTGTGCATCCAATATGTGATTTTGTGTCATTGGTTGAACATTTAGGTCATTTTCGTCCTCCCTAGGCTTATTCTAATCCAATTAGGATTTTTAACCAATCTTATGCATCCAATATGTGATTTTGTGTCATTGGTTGCACATTTAGGTCATTTTCGTCCTCCCTAGGCTTATTCTAATCCAATTAGGGTTTTTAACCAATCATGTGCATATAATAAGTGATTTTGTGTTATTGGTAATCCAATTAGGTCATTTTCGTCCTCGCTAGGCTTATTCTATTCCAATTAGGGTTTTTTACCAATCTTGTGCATCAGATATGTGATTTTGTGTCATTGGTTGCACATTTAGGTCATTTTCGTCCTCCCTAGGCTTATTCTAATCCAATTAGGGTTTTTAACCAATCTTGTGCATATAATAAGTAATTTTGTGTTATTGGTAATCCAATTAGTTCATTTTCGTCCTCGTTAGGCTTATTCTAATCCAATTAGGGTTTTTTACCAATCTTGTGAATCCAATATGTGATTTTGTGTCATTGGTTGAACATTTAGGTCATTTTCGTCCTCCCTAGGCTTATTCTAATCCAATTAGGGTTTTTAACCAATCTTGTGCATCCAATATGTGATTTTGTGTCATTGGTTGAACATTTAGGTCATTTTCGTCCTCCCCAGGCTTATTCTAATCCAATTAGGGTTTTTAACCAATATTGTGCATCCAATATGTGATTTTGTGTCATTGGTTGAACATTTGTGTCATTTTCGTCCTCCCTAGGCTTATTCTAATCCAATTAGGGTTTTTAACCAATCTTGTGCATCCAATATGTGATTTTGTGTCATTGGTTGAACATTTAGGTCATTTTCGTCCTCCCTAGGCTTATTCTAATCCAATTAGGATTTTTATCCAATCTTGTGCATCCAATATGTGATTTTGTGTCATTGGTTGCACATTTAGGTCATTTTCGTCCTCCCTAGGCTTATTCTAATCCAATTAGGGTTTTTAACCAATCTTGTGCATATAATAAGTGATTTTTTGTCATTGGTAATCCAATAAGTTCATTTTCTTCCTCGCTAGACTTATTCTAATCCAATTAGGGTTTTTAACCAATCTTGTGCATCCAATATGTGATTTTGTGTCATTGGTTGCACATTTAGGTCATTTTCGTCCTCCCTAGGCTTATTCTAATCCAATTAGGGTTTTTAACCAACCTTGTGCATATAATAAGTGATTTTGTGTTATTGGTAATCCAATTAGGTCATTTTCGTCCTCGCCAGGCTTATTCTAATCCAATTAGGGTTTTTAACCAATCTTGTGCATCCAATATGTGATTTTGTGTCATTGGTTGAACATTTAGGTCATTTTTGTGTTCCCAAGGCTTATTCTAATCCAATTAGGGTTTTTAACCAATCTTGTGCATCGTACATGTGATTTTGTGTCATTGGTTGCACATTTAGGTCATTTTCGTCCTCCCTAGGCTTATTCTAATCCAATTAGGGTTTTTAACCAATCTTGTGCATCCAATATGTGATTTTGTGTCATTGGTTGAACATTTAGGTCATTTTCGTCGTGCCAAGGCTTATTCTAATCCAATTAGGGTTTTTAACAAATCTTGTGCATCCAATATGTGACTTTGTGTCATTGGTTGAACATTTAGGTCATTTTGGTCCTCCCTAGGCTTATTCTAATCCAATTAGGGTTTTTAACCAATCTTGTGCACCCAATATGTGATTTTGTGTCATTGGTTGCACATTTAGGTCATTTTCGTCCTCCCTAGGCTTATTCTAATCCAATTAGGGTTTTTAACCAATCTTGTGCATATAATAAGTGATTTTTTGTCATTGGTAATCCAATAAGTTCATTTTCTTCCTCGCTAGACTTATTCTAATCCAATTAGGGTTTTTAACCAATCTTGTGCATCCAATATGTGACTTTGTGTCATTGGTTGAACATTTAGGTCATTTTGGTCCTCCCTAGGCTTATTCTAATCCAATTAGGGTTTTTAACCAATCTTGTGCATATAATAAGTGATTTTATGTCATTGGTAATCCAATTAGGTCATTTTCGTCCTCGCTAGGCTTATTCTAATCCAATTAGGGTTTTTAACCAATCTTATGCATCCAATATGTGATTTGGTGTCATTTTGTATAATTGGTTGAACATTTAGGTCATTTTCGTCCTCCCTCGGCTTATTCTAATCCAATTAGGGTTTTTAACCAATCTTATGCATCCAATATGTGATTTTGTGTCATTGGTTGCACATTTAGGTCATTTTCGTCGTCCCTAGGCTTATTCTTATCCAATTAGGGTTTTTAACCAATCTTGTGCATATAATAAGTGATTTTTTGTCATTGATAATCCAATAAGTTCATTTTCGTCCTCGCTAGACTTATTCTAATCCAATTAGGGTTTTTACCCAAACTTGTGCATCCAATATGTGACTTTGTGTCATTGGTTGAACATTTAGGTCATTTTGGTCCTCCCTAGGGTTATTCTAATCCAATTAGGGTTTTTAACCAATCTTGTGCATCCAATATGTGATTTTGTTTCATTGGTTGCACATTTAGGTCATTTTCGTCCTCCCTAGGCTTATTCTAATCCAATTAGGGTTTTTAACCAATCTGGTGCATATAATAAGTGATTTTATGTCATTGGTAATCCAATTAGGTCATTTTCGTCCTCGCTAGGCTTA
Organism: Cicer yamashitae; assembly: GCA_037974755.1. Lineage (NCBI taxonomy): Eukaryota > Viridiplantae > Streptophyta > Magnoliopsida > Fabales > Fabaceae > Cicer > Cicer yamashitae. The sequence goes on from JBBPBQ010000006.1 coordinate 3,252,571, forward strand.
TTCTAATCCAATTAGAATTTTTAACCAATCTTATGCATCCAATATGTGATTTTGTGTCATTTTGTGTTATTGGTTGAACATTTAGGTCATTTTCGTCCTCCCTAGGCTTATTCTAATCCAATTAGGGTTTTTAACCAATCTTGTGCATCCAATATGTGACTTTGTGTCATTGGTTGAACATTTAGGTCATTTTGGTCCTCCCTAGGCTTATTCTAATCCAATTAGGGTTTTTAACCAATCTTGTGCATCCAATATGTGATTTTGTGTCATTGGTTGCACATTTAGGTCATTTTCGTCCTCCCTAGGCTTATTTTAATCCAATTTGGGTTTTTAACCAATCTTGTGCATCCAATATGTGATTTTGTGTCATTGGTTGCACATTTAGGTCATTTTCGTCCTCCCTAGGCTTATTCTAATCCAATTAGGGTTTTTAACCAATCTTGTGCATCCAATATGTGATTTTGTGTCATTGGTTGAACATTTAGGGAAATTTCGTCCTCCCCAAGCTTATTCTAATCCAATTATGATTTTTATCTAATCTTGTGCATCCAATATGTGATTTTGTGTCAATTTGTGTCATTGGTTGAACATTTAGGTCATTTTCGTCCTCCCTAGGCTTATTCTAATCCAATTAAGGTTTTTAACCAATCTTGTGCATCCAATATGTGATTTTGTGTCATTGGTTGCACATTTAGGTCATTTTCGTCCTCCCTAGGCTTATTCTAATCCAATTAGGGTTTTTAACCAATCTTGTGCATATAATAAGTGATTTTTTGTCATTGGTAATCCAATAAGTTCATTTTCTTCCTCGCTAGACTTATTCTAATCCAATTAGGGTTTTTAAGCAATCTTGTGCATCCAATATGTGATTTTGTGTCATTGGTTGAACATTTAGGTCATTTTGGTCCTCCCTAGGCTTATTCTAATCCAATTAGGGTTTTTAACCAATCTTATGCATCCAATATGTGATTTTGTGTCATTTTGTGTCATTGGTTGAACATTTAGGTCATTTTCGTCCTCCCTAGGCTTATTTTAATCCAATTTGGGTTTTTAACCAATCTTGTGCATCCAATATGTGATTTTGTGTCATTGGTTGCACATTTAGGTCATTTTCGTCCTTCCTAGGCTTATTCTAATCCAATTAGGGTTTTTAACCAATCTTGTGCATCCAATATGTGATTTTGTGTCATTTTGTGTCATTGGTTGAACATTTAGGTCATTTTCGTCCTCCCAAGGCTTATTCTAATCCAATTAGGGTTTTAAACCAATCTTCTACATCCAATATGTGATTTTGTGTCATTGGTTGAACATTTAGGTCATTTTCGTCCTCCCTAGGCTTATTCTAATCCAATTAGGGTTTTTAACCAATCTTGTGCATCCAATATGTGATTTTGTGTCATTGGTTGCACATTTAGGTCATTTTCGTCCTCCCTAGGCTTATTCTAATCCAATTAGGGTTTTTAACCAATCTTGTGCATATAATAAGTGATTTTATTTCATTGGTAACCCAATTAGGTCATTTTCGTCCTCGCTAGGCTTATTCTAATCCAATTAGGGTTTTTAACCAATCTTGTGCATCCAATATGTGATTTTGTGGCATTTTGTTTCATTGGTTGAACATTTAGGTCATTTTCGTCCTCCCTAGACTTATTCTAATCCAATTAGGGTTTTTAACCAATCTTCTACATCCAATATGTGATTTTGTGTCATTGGTTGAACATTTAGGTCATTTTCGTCCTCCCTAGGCTTATTCTAATCCAATTAGGGTTTTTAACCAATCTTCTACATCCAATATGTGATTTTGTGTCATTCGTCGAACATTTAGGTCATTTTCGTCCTCCCTAGGCTTATTCTAATCCAATTAGGGTTTTTAACCAATCTTGTGCATCCAATATGTGATTTTGTGTCATTGGTTGCACATTTAGGTCATTTTCGTCCTCCCTAGGCTTATTCTAATGCAATTATGGTTTTTAACCAATCTTGTGCATATAATAAGTGATTTTATGTCATTGGTAATCCAATTACGTCATTTTCGTCCTCGCTAGGCTTATTCTAATCCAATTAGGGTTTTTAACCAATCTTATGCATCCAATATGTGATTTTGTGTCATTTTGTGTCATTGGTTGAACATTTAGGTCATTTTCGTCCTCCCTAGGCTTATTTTAATCCAATATGGGTTTTTAACCAATCTTGTGCATCCAATATGTGACTTTGTGTCATTGGTTGAACATTTAGGTCATTTTGGTCCTCCCTAGGCTTATTCTAATCCAATTAGGATTTTTATCCAATCTTGTGCATCCAATATGTGATTTTGTGTCAATTTGTGTCATTGGTTGAACATTTAGGTCATTTTCGTCCTCCCTAGACTTATTCTAATTCAATTAGGGTTTTTAACCAATCTTGTGCATCCAATATGTGATTTTGTTTCATTGGTTGCACATTTAGGTCATTTTCGACCTCCCTAGGCTTATTCTACTCCAATTAGGGTTTTTAACCAATCTTGTGCATCCAATATGTGATTTTGTGTCATTGGTTGCACATTTAGGTCATTTTCGTCCTCCCTAGGCTTAATCTAATCCAATTAGGGTTTTTAGCCAATCTTGTGCTAATAATAAGTGATTTTATGTCATTGGTAATCCAATTAGGTCATTTTTGTCCTCGCTAGGCTTATTCTAATCCAATTAGGGTTTTTAACCAATCTTATGCATCCAATATGTGATTTTGTGTCATTTTGTGTCATTGGTTGAACATTTAGGTCATTTTCGTCCTCCCTAGGCTTATTTTAATCCAATTTGGGTTTTTAACCAATCTTGTGCATCCAATATGTGATTTTGTGTCATTGGTTGCACATTTAGGTCATTTTCGTCCTCCCTAGGCTTATTCTAATCCAATTAGGGTTTTTAACCAATCTTGTGCATATAATAAGTGATTTTTTGTCATTGGTAATCCAATAAGTTCATTTTCTTCCTCGCTAGACTTATTCTAATCCAATTAGGGTTTTTAACCAATCTTGTGCATCCAATATGTGACTTTGTGTCATTGGTTGAACATTTAGGTCATTTTGGTCCTCCCTAGGCTTATTCTAATCCAATTAGGGTTTTTAACCAATCTTGTGCATCCAATATGTGATTTTGTGTCATTGGTTGCACATTTAGGTCATTTTCGTCCTCCCTAGGCTTATTTTAATCCAATTTGGGTTTTTAACCAATCTTGTTCATATAATAAGTGATTTTATGTCATTGGTAATCCAATTAGGTCATTTTCGTCCTCGCTAGGCTTATTCTAATCCAATTAGAATTTTTAACCAATCTTATGCAGCCAATATGTGATTTTGTGTCATTTTGTGTTATTGGTTGAACATTTAGGTCATTTTCGTCCTCCCTAGGCTTATTCTAATCCAATTAGGGTTTTTAACCAATCTTGTGCATCCAATATGTGAATTTGTGTCATTGGTTGCACATTTAGGTCATTTAGTCCTCCCTAGGCTTATTCTAATCCAATTAGGGTTTTTAACCAATCTTGTGCATATAATAAGTGATTTTTTGTCATAGGTAATCGAATAAGTTCATTTTCTTCCTCGCTAGACTTATTCTAATCCAATTAGGGTTTTTAACCAATCTTGTGCATCCAATATGTGACTTTGTGTCATTGGTTAAACATTTAGGTCATTTTGGTCCTCCCTAGGCTTATTCTAATCCAATTAGAGTTTTAACCAATCTTGTGCATCCAATATGTGATTTTGTGTCATTGGTTGCACATTTAGGTCATTTTCGTCCTCCCTAGGCTTATTCTAATCCAATTAGGGTTTTTAACCAATCTTGTGCATCCAATATGTGATTTTGTGTCATTGGTTGAACATTTAGGTCATTTTCGTCCTCCCCAGGCTTATTCTAATCCAATTAGGATTTTTATCCAATCTTGTGCATCCAATATGTGATTTTGTGTCAATTTGTGTCATTGGTTGAACATTTAGGTCATTTTCGTCCTCCCTAGGCTTATTCTAATCCAATTAGGGTTTTTAACCAATCTTGTGCATCCAATATGTGATTTTGTTTCATTGGTTGCACATTTAGATCATTTTCGTCCTCCCTAGGCTTATTCTAATCCAATTAGGGTTTTTAACCAATCTTGTGCATATAATAAGTGATTTTATATCATTGGTAATCCAATTAGGTCATTTTCGTCCTCGCTAGGCTTATTCTAATCCAATTAGAATTTTTAACCAATCTTATGCATCCAATATGTGATTTTGTGTTATTGGTTGAACATTTAGGTCATTTTCGTCCTCCCTAGGCTTATTCTAATCCAATTAGGGTTTTTAACCAATCTTGTGCATCCAATATGTGATTTTGTGTCATTGGTTGCACATTTAGGTCATTTTCGTCCTCCCTAGGCTTATTCTAATCCAATTAGGGTTTTTAACCAATCTTGTGCTAATAATAAGTGATTTTATGTCATTGGTAATCCAAATAGGTCATTTTTGTCCTCGCTAGGCTTATTCTAATCCAATTAGGGTTTTTAACCAATCTTATGCATCCAATATGTGATTTTGTGTCATTTTGTGTCATTGGTTGAACATTTAGGTCATTTTCGTCCTCCCTAGGCTTATTTTAATCCAATTTGGGTTTTTAACCAATCTTGTGCATCCAATATGTGATTTTGTGTCATTGGTTGTACATTTAGGTCATTTTCGTCCTCCCTAGGCTTATTCTAATCCAATTAGGGTTTGTAACCAATCTTGTGCATATAATAAGTGATTTTATGTCATTGGTAATCCAATTAGGTCATTTTTGTCCTCGCAAGGCTTATTCTAATCCAATTAGGGTTTTTAACCAATCTTATGCATCCAATATGTGATTTTGTGTCATTTTGTGTCATAGGTTGAACATTTAGGTCATTTTCGTCCTCCCCAGGCTTATTCTAATCCACTTAGGATTTTTATCCAATCTTGTGCATCCAATATGTGATTTTGTGTCAATTTGTGTCATTGGTTGAACATTTAGGTCATTTTCGTCCTCCCTAGGCTTATTCTAATCCAATTAGGGTTTTTAACCAATCTTGTGCATCCAATATGTGATTTTGGGTTATTGGTTGCACATTTAGGTCATTTTCGTCCTCCCTAGGCTTATTCTAATCCAATTAGGGTTTTTAACCAATCTTGTGCATATAATAAGTGATTTTATGTCATTGGTAATCCAATTACGTCATTTTCGTCCTCGCTAGGCTTATTCTAATCCAATTAGGGTTTTTAACCAATCTTATGCATCCAATATGTGATTTTGTGTCATTTTGTGTCATAGGTTGAACATTTAGGTCATTTTCGTCCTCCCCAGGCTTATTCTAATCCACTTAGGATTTTTATCCAATCTTGTGCATCCAATATGTGATTTTGTGTCAATTTGTGTCATTGGTTGAACATTTAGGTCATTTTCGTCCTGCCTAGGCTTATTCTAATCCAATTAGGGTTTTTAACCAATCTTGTGCATCCAATATGTGATTTTGTGTCATTGGTTGCACATTTAGGTCATTTTCGTCCTCCCTAGGCTTATTCTAATCCAATTAGGGTTTTTAACCAATCTTGTGCATATAATAAGTGATTTTATGTCATTGGTAATCCAATTAGGTCATTTTCATCCTCGATAGGCTTATTTTAATCCAATTAGAATTTTTAACCAATCTTATGTATCCAATATGTGATTTTGTGTCATTTTGTGTCATTGGTTGCACATTTAGGTCATTTTCGTCCTCCCTAGGTTTATTCTAATCCAATTAGGGTTTTTAACCAATCTTGTGCATATAATAAGTGATTTTTTGTCATTGTTAATCCAATAAGTTCATTTTCTTCCTCGCTAGACTTATTCTAATCCAATTAGGGTTTTTAACCAATCTTGTGCATCCAATATGTGACTTTGTGTCATTGGTTGAACATTTAGGCCATTTTGGTCCTCCCTAGGCTTATTCTAATCCAATTAGGGTTTTTAACCAATCTTGTGCATCCAATATGTGATTTTGTGTCATTGGTTGCACATTTAGGTCATTTTCGTCCTCCCTAGGCTTATTCTAATCCAATTAGGGTTTTTAACCAATCTTGTCCATCCAATATGTGATTTTGTGTCATTGGTTGAACATTTAGGTCATTTTCGTCCTCCCCAGGCTTATTCTAATCTAATTAGGATTTTTATCCAATCTTGTGCATCCAATATGTGATTTTGTGTCAATTTGTGTCATTGGTTGAACATTTAGGTCATTTTCGTCCTCCCTAGGCTTATTCTAATCCAATTAGGGTTTTTAACCAATCTTGTGCATCCAATATGTGATTTTGTGTCATTGGTTGCACATTTAGGTCATTTTCGTCCTCCCTTGGCTTATTCTAATCCAATTAGGGTTTTTAACCAATCTTGTGCATATAATAAGTGATTTTATGTTATTGGTAATCCTATTAGGTCATTTTCGTCCTCGCTAGGCTTATTCTAATCCAATTAGGGTTTTTAACCAATCTTATGCATCCAATATGTGATTTTGTGTCATTTTGTGTCATTGGTTGAACATTTAGGTCATTTTCGTCCTCCCTAGGCTTATTTTAAACAAATTTGGGTTTTTAACCAATCTTGTGCATCCAATATGTGATTTTGTGTCATTGGTTGCACATTTAGGTCATTTTCGTTCTCCCTAGGCTTATTCTAATCCAATTAGGGTTTTTAACCAATCTTGTGCATCCAATATGTGACTTTGTGTCATTGGTTGAACATTTAGGTCATTTTGGTCCTCCCTAGGCTTATTCTAATCCAATTAGGGTTTTTAACCAATCTTGTGCATATAATAAGTGATTTTTTGTCATTGGTAATCCAATAAGTTCATTTTCTTCCTCGCTAGACTTATTCTAATCCAATTAGGGTTTTTAACCAATCTTGTGCATCCAATATGTGACTTTGTGTCATTGGTTGAACATTTAGGTCATTTTGGTCCTCCCTAGGCTTATTCTAATCCAATTAGGGTTTTTAACCAATCTTGTGCATCCAATATGTGATTTTGTGTCATTTTGTGTCATTGGTTGAACATTTAGGTCATTTTCGTCCTCCCTAGGCTTATTCGAATCCAATTAGGGTTTTTAACCAATCTTGTGCATCCAATATGTGATTTTGTGTCATTTTGTGTCATTGGTTGAACATTTAGGTCATTTTCGTCATCGCTAGGCTTATTCTAATCCAATTAGGGTTTTTAACCAATCTTGTGCATCCAATATGTGATTTTGTGTCATTGGTTGCACATTTAGGTCATTTTCGTCCTCCCTAGGCTTATTCTAATCCAATTAGGGTTTTTAACCAATCTTGTGCATCCAATATGTGATTTTGTGTCATTGGTTGCTCATTTAGGTCATATTCGTCCACCCTAGGCTTATTCTAATCCAATTTGGGTTTTTAACCAATCTTGTGCATATAATAAGTGATTTTTTGTCATTGGTAATCCAATAAGTTCATTTTCTTCCTCGCTATACTTATTCTAATCCAATTAGGGTTTTTAACCAATCTTGTGCATCCAATATGTGACTTTGTGTCATTGGTTGAACATTTAGGTCATTTTCGTCATCGCTAGGCTTATTCTAATCCAATTAGGGTTTTTAACCAATCTTGTGCATCCAATATGTGATTTTGTGTCATTGGTTGCACATTTAGGTCATTTTCGTCCTCCCTAGGCTTATTCTAATCCAATTAGGGTTTTTAACCAATGATGTGCATCCAATATGTGATTTTGTGTCATTTTGTGTCATTGGTTGAACATTTAGGTCATTTTCGTCCTCCCTAGGCTTAATCTAATGCAATTAGGGTTTTTAACCAATCTTGTGCATCCAATATGTGATTTTGTGTCATTGGTTGCACATTTAAGTCATTTTCGTCCTCCCTAGGCTTATTCTAATCCAATTAGGGTTTTTAACCAATCTTGTGCATATAATAAGTGATTTTATGTCATTGGTAATCCAATTAGGTCATTTACGTCCTCGCTAGGCTTATTCTAATCCAATTAGAATTTTTAACCAATCTTATGCATCCAATATGTGATTTTGTGTCATTTTGTGTTATTGGTTGAACATTTAGGTCATTTTCGTCCTCCCTAGGCTTATTCTAATCCAATTAGGGTTTTTAACCAATCTTGTGCATATAATAAGTGATTTTTTGTCATTGGTAATCCAATAAGTTCATTTTCTTCCTCGCTAGACTTATTCTAATCCAATTAGGGTTTTTAACCAATCTTGTGCATATAATAAGTGATTTTATGTCATTGGTAATCCAATTAGGTCATTTTCGTCCTCGCTAGGCTTATTCTAATCCAATTAGAATTTTTAACCAATCTTATGCATCCAATATGTGATTTTGTGTCATTTTGTGTTATTGGTTGAACATTTAGGTCATTTTCGTCCTCCCTAGGCTTATTCTAATCCAATTAGGGTTTTTAACCAATCTTGTGCATCCAATATGTGATTTTGTGTCATTGGATGCACATTTAGGTCATTTAGTCCTCCCTAGGCTTATTCTAATCCAATTAGGGTTTTTAACCAATCTTGTGCATATAATAAGTGATTTTTTGTCATTGGTAATCCAATTAGGTCATTTTTGTCCTCGCTAGGCTTATTCTAATCCAATTAGGGTTTTTAACCAATCTTGTGCATCCAATATGTGATTTTGTGTCATTGGTTGAACATTTAGGTCATTTTCGTCCTCCCTAGGCTTGTTTTAATCCAATTAAGGTTTTTAACCAATCTTATGCATCCAATATGTGATTTTGTGTCATTGGTTGCACATTTAGGGCATTTTCGTCCTCCCTAGGCTTATTCTAATCATATTAGGGTTTTTAACCAATCTTATGCATATAATAAGTGATTTTTTGTCCTTGGTAAACCAATAAGTTCATTTTCGTCCTCGCTAGACTTATTCTAATCCAATTAGGGTTTTTAACCAATCTTGTGTATCCAATATGTGACTTTGTGTCATTGGTTGAACATTTATGTCATTTTGGTCCTCCCTAGGCTTATTCTAATCCAATTACGATTTTTAACCAATCTTGTGCATCCAATATGTGATTTTGTGTCATTGGTTGCACATTTAGGTCATTTTCGTCCTCCCTAGGCTTATTCTAATCCAATTAGGGTTTTTAACCAATCTTGTGCATCCAATATGTGATTTTGTGTCATTGGTTGAACATTTAGGTCATTTTCGTCCTCCCCAGGCTTATTCTAATCCAATTAGGATTTTTATCCAATCTTGTGCATCCAATATGTGACTTTGTGTCATTGGTTGAACATTTAGGTCATTTAGGTCCTCCCTAGGCTTATTCTAATCCAATTAGGGTTTTTAACCAATCTTGTGCATCCAATATGTGATTTTGTTTCATTGGTTGCACATTTAGGTCATTTTCGTCCTCCCTAGGCTTATTCTAATCCAATTAGGGTTTTTAACCAATCTTGTGCATATAATAAGTAATTTTATGTCATTGGTAATCCAATTAGGTAATTTTCGTCCTCGCTAGGCTTATTCTAATCCAATTAGGGTTTTTAACCAATCTTATGCATCCAATATGTGATTTTGTGTCATTTTGTGTCATTGGTTGAACATTTAGGTCATTTTCGTCCTCGCTAGGCTTATTCTAATCCAATTAGGGTTTTTGACCAATCTTATGCATCCAATATGTGATTTTGTGTCATTTTGTGTCATTGGTTGAACATTTAGGTCATTTTCGTCCTCCATAGGCTTATTTTAAACCAATTTGGGTTTTTAACCAATCTTGTGCATCCAATATGTGATTTTGTGTCATTTTGTGTCATTGGTTGAACATTAAGGTCATTTTCGTCCTCCCTAGGCTTATTCTAATCCAATTAGGGTTTTTAACCAATGGTATGCATCCAATATGTGATTTTGTGTCATTGGTTGCACATTTAGGTCATTTTCGTACTCCCTAGGCTTATACTAATCCAATTAGGGTTTTTAACCAATCTTGTGCATATAATAAGTGATTTTTTGTCATTGGTAATCCAATTAGGTAGTTTTCGTCCTCGCAAGGCTTATTCTAATTCAATTAGGGTTTTTAACCAATCTTGTGCATCCAATATGTGATTTTGTGTCATTTTGTGTCGTTGGTTGAACATTTAGGTCATTTCGTCCTCCCTAGGCTTATTCTAATCCAATTAGGGTTTTTAACCAATCTTATGCATCCAATATGTGATTTTGTGTCATTGGTTGCACATTTAGGTCATTTTCGTCTTCCCTAGGCTTATTCTAATCCAATTAGGCTTTTTAACCAATCTTGTGCACATAATAAGTGATTTTTTGTCATTGGTAATCCAATTAGATCATTTTCGTCCTCCCTAGGCTTATTCTAATCCAATTAGGATTTTTAACCAATCTTGTACATCCAATATGTGATTTTGTGTCATTGGTTTCACATTTAGGTCATTTTCGTCCTCCCTAGGCTTATTCTATTCCAATTAGGGTTTTTAACCAATCTTGTGCATATAATAAGTAATTTTTTGTCATTGGTAATCCAATAAGTTCATTTTCTTCCTCGCTAGACTTATTCTAATCCAATTAGGGTTTTTAACCAATCTTGTGCATCCAATATGTGATTTTGTGTCATTGGTTGCACATTTAGGTCATTTTCGTCCTCCCTAGGCTTATTCTAATCCAATTAGGTAGTTTTCGTCCTCGCTAGGCTTATCCTAATCGAATTAGGGTTTTTAACCAATCTTATGCATCCAATATGTGATTTTGTGTCATTTTGTGTCATTGGTTGAACATTTAGGTCATTTTCGTTCTTCCTAGGCTTATTTTAATCCAATTTGGGTTTTTAACCAATCTTTTGCAACCAATATGTGATTTTGTGTCATTGGTTGCACATTTAGGTCATTTTCGTCCTCCCTAGGCTTATTCTAATCCATTTAGGGATTTTAACCAATCTTATGCATCCAATATGTGATTTTGTGTCATTGGTTGCACATTTAGGTGATTTTCGTCCTCCCTAGGCTTATTCTAATCCAATTAGGGTTTTTAACCAATCTTGTGCATATAATAAGTGATTTTATGTCATTGGTAATCCAATTAGGTCATTTTCGTCCTCGTTGGCTTATTCTAATCCAATTAGAATTTTTAACCAATCTTATGCATCCAATATGTGATTTTGTGTCATTTTGTGTTATTGGTTGAACATTTAGGTCATTTTCTTCCTCCCTAGGCTTATTCTAATGCAATTAGGGTTTTTAACCAATCTTATGCATCCAATATGTGATTTTGTGTCATTGGTTGCACATTTAGGTCATTTTCGTCCTCCCTAGGCTTATTCTAATCCAATTAGGCTTTTTAACCAATCTTGTGCATATAATAAGTGATTTTTTGTCATTGGTAATCCAATTAGATCATTTACGTCCTCCCTAGGCTTATTCTAATCCAATTAGGGTTTTTAACCAATCTTGTACATCCAATATATGATTTTGTGTCATTGGTTGCACATTTAGGTCATTTTCGTCCTCCCTAGCCTTATTCTATTCCAATTAGGGTTTTTAACCAATCTTGTGCATATAATAAGTAATTTTTTGTCATTGGTAATCCAATAAGTTCATTTTCTTCCTCGCTAGACTTATTCTAATCCAATTAGGGTTTTTAACCAATCTTGTGCATCCAATATGTGATTTTGTGTCATTGGTTGCACATTTAGGT
>JBBPBQ010000006.1:3269769-3381697 GCA_037974755.1 Cicer yamashitae
TCATTTTCGTCCTCCCTAGGCTTATTCTAATCCAATTAGGATTTTTAACCAATCTTGTACATCCAATATGTGATTTTGTGTCATTGGTTTCACATTTAGGTCATTTTCGTCCTCCCTAGGCTTATTCTATTCCAATTAGGGTTTTTAACCAATCTTGTGCATATAATAAGTAATTTTTTGTCATTGGTAATCCAATAAGTTCATTTTCTTCCTCGCTAGACTTATTCTAATCCAATTAGGGTTTTTAACCAATCTTGTGCATCCAATATGTGATTTTGTGTCATTGGTTGCACATTTAGGTCATTTTCGTCCTCCCTAGGCTTATTCTAATCCAATTAGGTAGTTTTCGTCCTCGCTAGGCTTATCCTAATCGAATTAGGGTTTTTAACCAATCTTATGCATCCAATATGTGATTTTGTGTCATTTTGTGTCATTGGTTGAACATTTAGGTCATTTTCATTCTTCCTAGGCTTATTTTAATCCAATTTGGGTTTTTAACCAATCTTTTGCAACCAATATGTGATTTTGTGTCATTGGTTGCACATTTAGGTCATTTTCGTCCTCCCTAGGCTTATTCTAATCCAATTAGGGATTTTAACCAATCTTATGCATCCAATATGTGATTTTGTGTCATTGGTTGCACATTTAGGTGATTTTCGTCCTCCCTAGGCTTATTCTAATCCAATTAGGGTTTTTAACCAATCTTGTGCATATAATAAGTGATTTTATGTCATTGGTAATCCAATTAGGTCATTTTCGTCCTCGTTGGCTTATTCTAATCCAATTAGAATTTTTAACCAATCTTATGCATCCAATATGTGATTTTGTGTCATTTTGTGTTATTGGTTGAACATTTAGGTCATTTTCTTCCTCCCTAGGCTTATTCTAATGCAATTAGGGTTTTTAACCAATCTTATGCATCCAATATGTGATTTTGTGTCATTGGTTGCACATTTAGGTCATTTTCGTCCTCCCTAGGCTTATTCTAATCCAATTAGGCTTTTTAACCAATCTTGTGCATATAATAAGTGATTTTTTGTCATTGGTAATCCAATTAGATCATTTTCGTCCTCCCTAGGCTTATTCTAATCCAATTAGGGTTTTTAACCAATCTTGTACATCCAATATATGATTTTGTGTCATTGGTTGCACATTTAGGTCATTTTCGTCCTCCCTAGCCTTATTCTATTCCAATTAGGGTTTTTAACCAATCTTGTGCATATAATAAGTAATTTTTTGTCATTGGTAATCCAATAAGTTCATTTTCTTCCTCGCTAGACTTATTCTAATCCAATTAGGGTTTTTAACCAATCTTGTGCATCCAATATGTGATTTTGTGTCATTGGTTGCACATTTAGGTAATTTTCGTCCTCCCTAGGCTTATTCTAATCCAATTAGGGTTTTTACCCAATCTTGTGCATATAATAAGTGATTTTTTGTCATTGGTAAACCAATAAGTTCATTTTCGTCCTCGCTAGACTTATTCTAATCCAATTAGGGTTTTTAACCAATCTTGTGCATCCAATATGTGACTTTGTGTCATTGGTTGAACATTTAGGTCATTTAGGTCCTCCCTAGGCTTATTCTAATCCAATTAGGATTTTTAACCAATCTTGTGCATCCAATATGTGATTTTGTGTCATTGGTTGAACATTTAGGTCATTTTCGTCCTCCCCAGGCTTATTCTAATCCAATTAGGGTTTTTAACCAATCTTGTGCATATAATAAGTGATTTTATGTCATTGGTAATCCAATTAGGTAGCTTTCGTCCTCGCTAGGCTTATTCTAATCCAATTAGGGTTTTTAACCAATCTTGTGCATATAATCAGTAATTTTTTGTCATTGGTAATCCAATTAGGTCATTTTCGTCCTCCCTAGGCTTATTCTAATCCAATTAGGGTTTTTAACCAATCTTGTGCATCCAATATGTGATTTTGTGTCATTGGTTGCACATTTAGGTCATTTTCGTTCTCCCTAGGCTTATTCTAATCCAATTAGGGTTTTTAACCAATCTTGTGCATCCAATATGTGACTTTGTGTCATTGGTTGAACATTTAGGTCCTCCCTAGCCTTATTCTAATCCAATTAGGATTTTTAACCAATCTTGTGCATCCAATATGTGATTTTGTGTCATTGGTTGAAAATTTAGGTCATTTTCGTCCTCCCCAGGCTTATTCTAATCCAATTAGGGTTTTTAACCAATCTTGTGCATATAATAAGTGATTTTATGTCATTGGTAATCCAATTAGGTAGCTTTCGTCCTCGCTAGGCTTATTCTAATCCAATTAGGGTTTTTAACCAATCTTGTGCATATAATCAGTAATTTTTTGTCATTGGTAATCCAATTAGGTCATTTTCGTCCTCCCTAGGCTTATTCTAATCCAATTAGGGTTTTTAACCAATCTTGTGCATCCAATATGTGATTTTGTGTCATTGGTTGAACATTTAGGTCATTTTCGTCCTCCCTAGGCTTATTCTAATCCAATTAGGGTTTTTAACCAATCTTGTGCATGCAATATGTGATTTTGTGTCATTGGTTGCACATTTAGGTCATTTTCGTCCTCCATAGGCTTATTCTAATCCAATTAGGGTGTTTAACCAATCTTGTGCATCCAATATGTGATTTTGTGTCAATTTGTGTCATTGGTTGAACATTTAGGTCATTTTCGTCCTCCCTAGGCTTATTCTAAACCAATTAGGGTTTTTAACCAATCTTGTGCATCCAATATGTGATTCTGTGTCATCGGTTGCACATTTAGGTCATTTTCGTCCTCCCTAGGCTTATTCTAATCCAAAAAGGGTTTTTAACCAATCTTGTGCATATAATAAGTGAGTTTATGTCTTTGGCAATCCAATTAGGTCATTTTGGTCCTCCCTTTGCTTATTCTAATCCAATTAGGGTTTTTAACCAATCTTGTGCATATAATAAGTGATTTTGTGTTATTGGTAATCCAATTAGGTCATTTTCGCCCTCGCTAGGCTTATTCTAATCCAATTAGGGTTTTTAACCAATCTTGTGCATCCAATATGTGATTTTGTGTCATTGGTTGAAAATTTAGGTCATTTTCGTCCTCCTCAGGCTTATTCTAATCCAATTAGGGTTTGTAACCAATCTTGTGCATATAATAAGTGATTTTATGTCATTGGTAATCCAATTAGGTAGTTTTCGTCCTCGCTAGGCTTATCCTAATCGAATTAGGGTTTTTAACCAATCTTATGCATCCAATATGTGATTTTGTGTCATTTTGTGTCATTGGTTGAACATTTAGGTCATTTTCGTCCTCCCTAGGCTTATTTTAATCCAATTTGGGTTTTTAACCAATCTTGTGCATCCAATATGTGATTTTGTGTCATTGGTTGCACATTTAGGTCATTTTCGTCCTCCCTAGGCTTATTCTAATCCAATTAGGGTTTTTAACCAATCTTGTGCATATAATAAGTGATTTTTTGTCATTGGTAAACCAATAAGTTCATTTTCGTCCTCGCTAGACTTATTCTAATCCAATTAGGGTTTTTAACCAATCTTGTGCATCCAATATGTGACTTTGTGTCATTGGTTGAACATTTAGGTCATTTAGGTCCTCCCTAGGCTTATTCTAATCCAATTAGGATTTTTAACCAATCTTGTGCATCCAATATGTGATTTTGTGTCATTGGTTGAAAATTTAGGTCATTTTCGTCCTCCTCAGGCTTATTCTAATCCAATTAGGGTTTGTAACCAATCTTGTGCATATAATAAGTAATTTTATGTCATTGGTAATCCAATTAGGTAGCTTTCGTCCTCGCTAGGCTTATTCTAATCCAATTAGGGTTTTTAACCAATCTTATGCATCCAATATGTGATTTTGTGTCATTTTGTGTCATTAGTTGAACATTTAGGTCATTTTCGTCCTCCCTAGGCTTATTTTAAACAAATTTGGGTTTTTAACCAATCTTGTGCATCCAATATGTGATTTTGTGTCATTGGTTGCACATTTAGGTCATTTTCGTTCTCCCTAGGCTTATTCTAATCCAATTAGGGTTTTTAACCAATCTTGTGCATCCAATATGTGACTTTGTGTCATTGGTTGAACATTTAGGTCATTTAGGTCCTCCCTAGGCTTATTCTAATCCAATTAGGATTTTTAACCAATCTTGTGCATCCAATATGTGATTTTGTGTCATTGGTTCAAAATTTAGGTCATTTTCGTCCTCCCCAGGCTTATTCTAATCCAATTAGGGTTTTTAACCAATCTTGTGCATATAATAAGTGATTTTATGTCATTGGTAATCCAATTAGGTAGCTTTCGTCCTCGCTAGGCTTATTCTAATCCAATTAGGGTTTTTAACCAATCTTGTGCATATAATCAGTAATTTTTTGTCATTGGTAATCCAATTAGGTCATTTTCGTCCTCCCTAGGCTTATTCTAATCCAATTAGGGTTTTTAACCAATCTTGTGCATCCAATATGTGATTTTGTGTCATTGGTTGCACATTTAGGTCATTTTCGTTCTCCCTAGGCTTATTCTAATCCAATTAGGGTTTTTAACCAATCTTGTGCATCCAATATGTGACTTTGTGTCATTGGTTGAACATTTAGGTCCTCCCTAGCCTTATTCTAATCCAATTAGGATTTTTAACCAATCTTGTGCATCCAATATGTGATTTTGTGTCATTGGTTGAAAATTTAGGTCATTTTCGTCCTCCCCAGGCTTATTCTAATCCAATTAGGGTTTTTAACCAATCTTGTGCATATAATAAGTGATTTTATGTCATTGGTAATCCAATTAGGTAGCTTTCGTCCTCGCTAGGCTTATTCTAATCCAATTAGGGTTTTTAACCAATCTTGTGCATATAATCAGTAATTTTTTGTCATTGGTAATCCAATTAGGTCATTTTCGTCCTCCCTAGGCTTATTCTAATCCAATTAGGGTTTTTAACCAATCTTGTGCATCCAATATGTGATTTTGTGTCATTGGTTGAACATTTAGGTCATTTTCGTCCTCCCTAGGCTTATTCTAATCCAATTAGGGTTTTTAACCAATCTTGTGCATGCAATATGTGATTTTGTGTCATTGGTTGCACATTTAGGTCATTTTCGTCCTCCATAGGCTTATTCTAATCCAATTAGGGTGTTTAACCAATCTTGTGCATCCAATATGTGATTTTGTGTCAATTTGTGTCATTGGTTGAACATTTAGGTCATTTTCGTCCTCCCTAGGCTTATTCTAAACCAATTAGGGTTTTTAACCAATCTTGTGCATCCAATATGTGATTCTGTGTCATCGGTTGCACATTTAGGTCATTTTCGTCCTCCCTAGGCTTATTCTAATCCAAAAAGGGTTTTTAACCAATCTTGTGCATATAATAAGTGAGTTTATGTCTTTGGCAATCCAATTAGGTCATTTTGGTCCTCCCTTTGCTTATTCTAATCCAATTAGGGTTTTTAACCAATCTTGTGCATATAATAAGTGATTTTGTGTTATTGGTAATCCAATTAGGTCATTTTCGCCCTCGCTAGGCTTATTCTAATCCAATTAGGGTTTTTAACCAATCTTGTGCATCCAATATGTGATTTTGTGTCATTGGTTGAAAATTTAGGTCATTTTCGTCCTCCTCAGGCTTATTCTAATCCAATTAGGGTTTGTAACCAATCTTGTGCATATAATAAGTGATTTTATGTCATTGGTAATCCAATTAGGTAGTTTTCGTCCTCGCTAGGCTTATCCTAATCGAATTAGGGTTTTTAACCAATCTTATGCATCCAATATGTGATTTTGTGTCATTTTGTGTCATTGGTTGAACATTTAGGTCATTTTCGTCCTCCCTAGGCTTATTTTAATCCAATTTGGGTTTTTAACCAATCTTGTGCATCCAATATGTGATTTGTGTCATTGGTTGCACATTTAGGTCATTTTCGTCCTCCCTAGGCTTATTCTAATCCAATTAGGGTTTTTAACCAATCTTATGCATCCAATATGTGATTTTGTGTCATTGGTTGCACATTTTGGTGATTTTCGTCCTCCCTAGGCTTATTCTAATCCAATTAGGGTTTTTAACCAATCTTGTGCATATAATAAAAGATTTTATGTCATTGGTAATCCAATTAGGTAGTTTTCGTCCTCGCTAGGCTTATCCTAATCCAATTAGGGTTTTTAACCAATCTTATGCATCCAATATGTGATTTTGTGTCATTTTGTGTCATTGGTTGAACATTTAGGTCATTTTCGTCCTCCCTAGGCTTATTTTAAACAAATTTGGGTTTTTAACCAATCTTGTGCATCCAATATGTGATTTTGTGTCATTGGTTGCACATTTAGGTCATTTTCGTTCTCCCTAGGCTTATTCTAATCCAATTAGGGTTTTTAACCAATCTTGTGCATATAATAAGTAATTTTATGTCATTGGTAATCCAATTAGGTAGCTTTCGTCCTCGCTAGGCTTATTCTAATCCAATTAGGGTTTTTAACCAATCTTATGCATCCAATATGTGATTTTGTGTCATTTTGTGTCATTGGTTGAACATTTAGGTCATTTTCGTCCTCCCTAGGCTTATTTTAAACTAATTTGGGTTTTTAACCAATCTTGTGCATCCAATATGTGATTTTGTGTCATGGTTGAACATTTAGGTCATTTTCGTCCTCCCTAGGCTTATTCTAATCCAATTAGGGTTTTTAACCAATCTTGTGCATGCAATATGTGATTTTGTGTCATTGGTTGCACATTTAGGTCATTTTCGTCCTCCCTAGGCTTATTCTAATCCAATTAGGGTTTTTAACCAATCTTGTGCATCCAATATGTGATTTTGTGTCATTGGTTGCACATTTAGGTTATTTTCGTCCTCCCTAGGCTTATTCTAATCCAATTAGGGTTTTTAACCAATCTTGTGCATATAATAAGTGATTTTTTGTCATTGGTAAACCAATAAGTTCATTTTCGTCCTCGCTAGACTTATAATCCAATTAGGGTTTTTAACCAATCTTGTGCATCCAATATGTGACTTTGTGTCATTGGTTGAACATTTAGGTCATTTAGGTCCTCCCTAGGCTTATTCTAATCCAATTAGGATTTTTAACCAATCTTGTGCATCCAATATGTGATTTTGTGTCATTGGTTGAAAATTTAGGTCATTTTCGTCCTCCCCAGGCTTATTCTAATCCAATGAGGGTTTTTAACCAATCTTGTGCATATAATAAGTGATTTTATGTCATTGGTAATCCAATTAGGTAGTTTTCGTCCTCGCTTGGCTTATTCTAATCCAATTAGGGTTTTTAACCAATCTTATGCATCCAATATGTGATTTTGTGTCATTGGTTGCACATTTAGGTCAATTTCGTCCTCTCTAGGCTTATTCTAATCCAATTAGGGTTTTTAACCAATCTTGTGCATATAATAAGTGATTTTTTGTCATTGGTAAACCAATAAGTTCATTTTCGTCCTCGCTAGACTTATTCTAATCCAATTAGGGTTTTTAACCAATCTTGTGCATCCAATATGTGACTTTGTGTCATTGGTTGAACATTTAGGTCATTTAGGTCCTCCCTAGGTTTATTCTCATCCAATTAGGATTTTTAACCAATCTTGTGCATCCAATATGTGATTTTGTGTCATTGGTTGAAAATTTAGGTCATTTTCGTGCTCCCCAGGCTTATTCTAATCCAATGAGGGTTTTTAACCAATCTTGTGCATATAATAAGTGATTTTATGTCATTGGTAATCCAATTAGGTAGTTTTCGTCCTCGCTTGGCTTATTCTAATCCAATTAGGGTTTTTAACCAATCTTATGCATCCAATATGTGATTTTGTGTCATTTTGTGTCATTGGTTGAACATTTAGGTCATTTTTGTCCTCCCTAAGCTTATTTTAAACGAATTTGGGTTTTTAACCAATCTTGTGCATCCAATATGTGATTTTGTGTCAATTTGTGTCATTGGTTGAAGATTTAGGTCATTTTCGTCCTCCCTAGGCTTATTCTAATCCAATTAGGGTTTTTAACCAATCTTATGCATCCAATATGTGATTTTGTGTCATTGGTTGCACATTTAGGTCATTTTCGTCCTCCCTAGGCTTATTCTAATCCAATTAGGGTTTTTAACCAATCTTGTGCATATAATAAGTGATTTTTTGTCATTGGTAAACCAATAAGTTCATTTTCGTCCTCGCTAGACTTATTCTAATCCAATTAGGGTTTTTAACCAATGTTGTGCATCCAATATGTGACTTTGTGTCATTGGTTGAACATTTAGGTCATTTAGGTCCTCCCTAGGCTTATTCTAATCCAATTAGGATTTTTAACCAATCTTGTGCATCCAATATGTGATTTTGTGTCATTGGTTGAAAATTTAGGTCATTTTCGTCCTCCTCAGGCTTATTCTAATCCAATTAGGGTTTGTAACCAATCTTGTGCATATAATAAGTGATTTTATGTCATTGGTAATCCAATTAGGTAGTTTTCGTCCTCGCTAGGCTTATCCTAATCGAATTAGGGTTTTTAACCAATCTTATGCATCCAATATGTGATTTTGTGTCATTTTGTGTCATTGGTTGAACATTTAGGTCATTTTCGTCCTCCCTAGGCTTATTTTAATCCAATTTGGGTTTTTAACCAATCTTGTGCATCCAATATGTGATTTTGTGTCATTGGTTGCACATTTAGGTCATTTTCGTCCTTCCTAGGCTTATTCTAATCCAATTAGGGTTTTTAACCAATCTTATGCATCCAATATGTGATTTTGTGTCATTGGTTGCACATTTTGGTGATTTTCGTCCTCCCTAGGCTTATTCTAATCCAATTAGGGTTTTTAACCAATCTTGTGCATATAATAAAAGATTTTATGTCATTGGTAATCCAATTAGGTAGTTTTCGTCCTCGCTAGGCTTATCCTAATCCAATTAGGGTTTTTAACCAATCTTATGCATCCAATATGTGATTTTGTGTCATTTTGTGTCATTGGTTGAACATTTAGGTCATTTTCGTCCTCCCTAGGCTTATTCTAAACAAATTTGGGTTTTTAACCAATCTTGTGCATCCAATATGTGATTTTGTGTCATTGGTTGCACATTTAGGTCATTTTCGTTCTCCCTAGGCTTATTCTAATCCAATTAGGGTTTTTAACCAATCTTGTGCATCCAATATGTGACTTTGTGTCATTGGTTGAACATTTAGGTCATTTAGATCTTCCCTAGGCTTATTCTAATCCAATTAGGATTTTTAACCAATCATGTGCATCCAATATGTGATTTTGTGTCATTGGTTGAAAATTTAGGTCATTTTCGTCCTCCCCAGGCTTATTCTAATCCAATTAGGGTTTTTAACCAATCTTGTGCATATAATAAGTGATTTAATGTCATTGGTAATCCAATTAGGTAGCTTTCGTCCTCGCTAGGCTTATTCTAATCCAATTAGGGTTTTTAACCAATCTTGTGCATATAATCAGTAATTTTTTGTCATTGGTAATCCAATTTGGTCATTTTCGTCCACCCTAGGCTTATTTTAATCCAATTAGGGTTTTTAACCAATCTTGTGCATCCAATATGTGATTTTGTGTCATTGGTTGCACATTTAGGTCATTTTCGTTCTCCCTAGGCGTATTCTAATCCAATTAGGGTTTTTAACCAATCTTGTGCATCCAATATGTGACTTTGTGTCATTGGTTGAACATTTAGGTCATTTAGGTCCTCCCTAGCCTTATTCTAATCCAATTAGGGTGTTTAACCAATCTTGTGCATCCAATATGTGATTTTGTGTCAATTTGTGTCATTGGTTGAACATTTAGGTCATTTTCGTCCTCCCTTGGCTTATTTTAATCCAATTTGGGTTTTTAACCAATCTTGTGCATCCAATATGTGATTTTGTGTCATTGGTTGAAAATTTAGGTCATTTTCGTCCTCCCCAGGCTTATTCTAATCCAATTAGGGTTTTTAACCAATCTTGTGCATATAATAAGTAATTTTATGTCATTGGTAATCCAATTAGGTAGCTTTCGTCCTCGCTAGGCTTATTCTAATCCAATTAGGGTTTTTAACCAATCTTATGCATCCAATATGTGATTTTGTGTCATTTTGTGTCATTGGTTGAACATTTAGGTCATTTTCGTCCTCCCTAGGCTTATTTTAAACAAATTTGGGTTTTTAACCAATCTTGTGCATCCAATATGTGATTTTGTGTCATTGGTTGCACATTTAGGTCATTTTCGTTCTCCCTAGGCTTATTCTAATCCAATTAGGGTTTTTAACCAATCTTGTGCATCCAATATGTGACTTTGTGTCATTGGTTGAACATTTAGGTCATTTAGGTCTTCCCTAGGCTTATTCTAATCCAATTAGGATTTTTAACCAATCTTGTGCATCCAATATGTGATTTTGTGTCATTGGTTGAAAATTTAGGTCATTTTCGTCCTCCCCAGGCTTATTCTAATCCAATTAGGGTTTTTAACCAATCTTGTGCATATAATAAGTGATTTTATGTCATTGGTAATCCAATTAGGTAGCTTTCGTCCTCGCTAGGCTTATTCTAATCCAATTAGGGTTTTTAACCAATCTTGTGCATATAATCAGTAATTTTTTGTCATTGGTAATCCAATTAGGTCATTTTCGTCCTCCCTAGGCTTATTCTAATCCAATTAGGGTTTTTAACCAATCTTGTGCATCCAATATGTGATTTTGTGTCATTGGTTGCACATTTAGGTCATTTTCGTTCTCCCTAGGCTTATTCTAATCCAATTAGGGTTTTTAACCAATCTTGTGCATCCAATATGTGACTTTGTGTCATTGGTTGAACATTTAGGTCCTCCCTAGCCTTATTCTAATCCAATTAGGATTTTTAACCAATCTTGTGCATCCAATATGTGATTTTGTGTCATTGGTTGAAAATTTAGGTCATTTTCGTCCTCCCCAGGCTTATTCTAATCCAATTAGGGTTTTTAACCAATCTTGTGCATATAATAAGTAATTTTATGTCATTGGTAATCCAATTAGGTAGCTTTCGTCCTCGCTAGGCTTATTCTAATCCAATTAGGGTTTTTAACCAATCTTATGCATCCAATATGTGATTTTGTGTCATTTTGTGTCATTGGTTGAACATTTAGGTCATTTTCGTCCTCCCTAGGCTTATTTTAAACAAATTTGGGTTTTTAACCAATCTTGTGCATCCAATATGTGATTTTGTGTCATTGGTTGAAAATTTAGGTCATTTTCGTCCTCCCTAGGCTTATTCTAATCCAATTAGGCTTTTTAACCAATCTTGTGCATATAATAAGTGATTTTTTGTCATTGGTAATCCAATTAGGTAGTTTTCGTCCTCGCTAGGCTTATCCTAATCGAATTAGGGTTTTTAACCAATCTTATGCATCCAATATGTGATTTTGTGTCATTTTGTGTCATTGGTTGAACATTTAGGTCATTTTCGTCCTCCCTAGGCTTATTTTAATCCAATTTGGGTTTTTAACCAATCTTGTGCATCCAATATGTGATTTTGTGTCATTGGTTGCACATTTAGGTCATTTTCGTCCTCCCTAGGCTTATTCTAATCCAATTAGGGTTTTTAACCAATCTTATGCATCCAATATGTGATTTTGTGTCATTGGTTGCACATTTTGGTGATTTTCGTACTCCCTAGGCTTATTCTAATCCAATTAGGGTTTTTAACCAATCTTGTGCATATAATAAAAGATTTTATGTCATTGGTAATCCAATTAGGTAGTTTTCGTCCTCGCTAGGCTTATCCTAATCCAATTAGGGTTTTTAACCAATCTTATGCATCCAATATGTGATTTTGTGTCATTTTGTGTCATTGGTTGAACATTTAGGTCATTTTCGTCCTCCCTAGGCTTATTTTAAACAAATTTGGGTTTTTAACCAATCTTGTGCATCCAATATGTGATTTTGTGTCATTGGTTGCACATTTAGGTCATTTTCGTTCTCCCTAGGCTTATTCTAATCCAATTAGGGTTTTTAACCAATCTTGTGCATCCAATATGTGACTTTGTGTCATTGGTTGAACATTTAGGTCATTTTCGTCCTCCCCAGGCTTATTCTAATCCAATTAGGATTTTTATCCAATCTTGTGCATCCCATATGTGATTTTGTGTCAATTTGTGTCATTGGTTGAACATTTAGGTTATTTTCGTCCTCCCTAGGCTTATTCTAATCCAATTAGGGTTTTTAACCAATCTTGTGCATCCAATATGTGATTTTGTGTCATTGGTTGCACATTTAGGTCATTTTCGTCCTCCCTAGGCTTATTCTAATCCAATTAGGGTTTTTAACCAATCTTGTGCATATAATAAGTGATTTTATGTCATTGGTAATCCAATTAGGTCATTTTCGTCCTCGCTAGGCTTATTCTAATCCAATTAGGGTTTTTAACCAATCTTATGCATCCAATATGTGATTTTGTGTCATTTTGTGTCATAGGTTGAACATTTAGGTCATTTTCGTCCTCCCCATGCTTATTCTAATCCACTTAGGATTTTTATCCAATCTTGTGCATCCAATATGTGATTTTGTGTCAATTTGTGTCATTGGTTGAACATTTAGGTCATTCTCGTCCTCCCTAGGCTTACTCTAATCCAATTAGAGTTTTTAACCAATCTTGTGCATCCAATATGTGATTTTGTGTCATTGGTTGCACATTTAGGTCATTTTCGTCCTCCCTAGGGTTATTCTAATCCAATTAGGGTTTTTAACCAATCTTGTGCATATAATAAGTGATTTTATGTCATTGGTAATCCAATTAGGTCATTTTCGTCCTCGCTAGGCTTATTCTAATCCAATTAGGGTTTTTAACCAATCTTATGCATCCAATATGTGATTTTGTGTCATTGGTTGCACATTTAGGTCATTTTCGTCCTCCCTAGGCTTATTCTAATCCAATTAGGGTTTTTAACCAATCTTGTGCATATAATAAGTGATTTTGTGTCATTGGTTGAACATTTAGGTCATTTTGGTCCTCCCTAGGCTTATTCTAATCCAATTAGGGTTTTTAACCAATCTTGTGCATCCAATATGTGATTTTGTGTCATTGGTTGCACATTTAGGTCATTTTCGTCCTCCCTAGGCTTATTTTAATCCAATTTGGGTTTTTAACCAATCTTGTGCATCCAATATGTGATTTTGTGTCATTGGTTGCACATTTAGGTCATTTTCGTCCTCCCTAGGCTTATTCTAATCCAATTAGGGTTTTTAACCAATCTTGTGCATATAATAAGTGATTTTATGTCATTGGTAATCCAATTAGGTCATTTTCGTCCTCGCTAGGCTTATTCTAATCCAATTAGGGTTTTTAACCAATCTTATGCATCCAATATGTAATTTTGTGTCATTGGTTGAACATTTAGGTCATTTTCGTCCTCCCTAGGCTGATTCTAATCCAATTTGGGTTTTTAACCAATCTTGTGCATCCAATATGTGATTTTGTGTCATTTTGTGTCATTGGTTGAACATTTTGGTCATTTTCGTCCTCCCTAGGCTTATTCTAATCCATTTAGGGTTTTTAACCAATCTTGTGCATCCAATATGTGATTTTGTGTCATTGGTTGCACATTTAGGTCATTTTCGTCCTCCCTAGGCTTATTCTAATCCAATTAGGGTTTGTAACCAATCTTGTGCATATAATAAGTGATTTTATGTCATTGGTAATCCAATTAGGTCATTTTTGTCCTCGCTAGGCTTATTCTAATCCAATTAGGGTTTTTAACCAATCTTATGCATCCAATATGTGATTTTGTGTCATAGGTTGAACATTTAGGTCTTTTTCGTCCTCCCTAGGCTTATTCTAATCCAATTAGGGTTTTTAACCAATCTTGTGCATCCAATATGTGATTTTGTGTCATTGGTTGCACATTTAGGTCATTTTCGTCCTCCCTAGGCTTATTCTAATCCAATTAGGGTTTTGAACCAATCTTGTGCATATAATAAGTGATTTTATGTCATTGGTAATCCAATTAGGTCATTTTCGTCCTCGCTAGGCTTATTCTAATCCAATTAGGGTTTTTAACCAATCTTATGCATCCAATATGTGATTTTGTGTCATTTTGTGTCATTGGTTGAACATTTAGGTCATTTTCGTCCACCCTAGGCTTATTTTAAACCAATTTGGGTTTTTAACCAATCTTGTGCATCCAATATGTGATTTTGTGTCATTGCTTGTACATTTAGGTCATTTTCGTCCTCCCTAGGCTTATTCTAATCCAATTAGGGTTGGTAACCAATCTTGTGCATATAATAAGTGATTTTATGTCATTGGTAATCCAATTAGGTCATTTTCGTCCTCGCTAGGCTTATTCTAATCCAATTAGGGTTTTTAACCAATCTTATGCATCCAATATGTGATTTTGTGTCATTTTGTGTCATTGGTTGAACATTTAGGTCATTTTCGTTCTCCCTAGGCTTATTTTAAACCAATTTGGGTTTTTAACCAATCTTGTGCATCCAATATGTGATTTTGTGTCATTGGTTGTACATTTAGGTCATTTTCGTCCTCCCTAGGCTTATTCTAATCCAATTAGGGTTTTGTAACCAATCTTGTGCATATAATAAGTGATTTTATGTCATTGGTAATCCAATTAGGTCATTTTCGTCCTCGCTAGGCTTATTCTAATCCAATTAGGGTTTTTAACCAATCTTATGCATCCAATATGTGATTTTGTGTCATTTTGTGTCATTGGTTGAACATTTAGGTCATTTTCGTCCTCCCTAGGCTTATTCTAAACCAATTAGGGTTTTTAACCAATCTTGTGCATCCAATATGTGATTTTGTGTCATTTTGTGTCCATGGTTGAACATTTAGGTCATTTTCGTCCTCCCTAGGCTTATTCTAATCCAATTAGGGTTTTTAACCAATCTTGTGCATCCAATATGTGATTTTGTGTCATTTTGTGTCATTGGTTGAACATTTAGGTCATTTTCGTCATCCCTAGGCTTATTCTAATCTAATTAGGGTTTTTAACCAATCTTGTGCATTCAATATGTGACTTTGTGTCATTTTGTGTCATTGGTTGAACATTTAGGTCATTTTCGTCCTCCCTAGGCTTATTCTAATCCAATTAGGGTTTTTAACCAATCTTGTGCATCCAATATGTGATTTTGTGTCATTGGTTGAAAATTTAGGTCATTTTCGTCCTCCCCAGGCTTATTCTAATCCAATTAGGGTTTTTAACCAATCTTGTGCATATAATAAGTAATTTTATGTCATTGGTAATCCAATTCGGTAGCTTTCGTCCTCGCTAGGCTTATTCTAATCCAATTAGGGTTTTTAACCAATCTTATGCATCCAATATGTGATTTTGTGTCATTTTGTGTCATTGGTTGAACATTTAGGTCATTTTCGTCCTCCCTAGGCTTATTTTAAACAAATTTGGGTTTTTAACCAATCTTGTGCATCCAATATGTGATTTTGTGTCATTGGTTGCACATTTAGGTCATTTTCGTTCTCCCTAGGCTTATTCTAATCCAATTAGGGTTTTTAACCAATCTTGTGCATCCAATATGTGACTTTGTGTCATTGGTTGAACATTTAGGTCATTTAGATCTTCCCTAGGCTTATTCTAATCCAATTAGGATTTTTAACCAATCTTGTGCATCCAATATGTGATTTTGTGTCATTGGTTGAAAATTTAGGTCATTTTCGTCCTCCCCAGGCTTATTCTAATCCAATTAGGGTTTTTAACCAATCTTGTGCATATAATAAGTGATTTAATGTCATTGGTAATCCAATTAGGTAGCTTTCGTCCTCGCTAGGCTTATTCTAATCCAATTAGGGTTTTTAACCAATCTTGTGCATATAATCAGTAATTTTTTGTCATTGGTAATCCAATTTGGTCATTTTCGTCCTCCCTAGGCTTATTTTAATCCAATTAGGGTTTTTAACCAATCTTGTGCATCCAATATGTGATTTTGTGTCATTGGTTGCACATTTAGGTCATTTTCGTTCTCCCTAGGCTTATTCTAATCCAATTAGGGTTTTTAACCAATCTTGTGCATCCAATATGTGACTTTGTGTCATTGGTAGAACATTTAGGTCATTTAGGTCCTCCCTAGCCTTATTCTAATCCAATTAGGGTGTTTAACCAATCTTGTGCATCCAATATGTGATTTTGTGTCAATTTGTGTCATTGGTTGAACATTTAGGTCATTTTCGTCCTCCCTAGGCTTATTTTAATCCAATTTGGGTTTTTAACCAATCTTGTGCATCCAATATGTGATTTTGTGTCATTGGTTGAAAATTTAGGTCATTTTCGTCCTCCCCAGGCTTATTCTAATCCAATTAGGGTTTTTAACCAATCTTGTGCATATAATAAGTAATTTTATGTCATTGGTAATCCAATTAGGTAGCTTTCGTCCTCGCTAGGCTTATTCTAATCCAATTAGGGTTTTTAACCAATCTTATGCATCCAATATGTGATTTTGTGTCATTTTGTGTCATTGGTTGAACATTTAGGTCATTTTCGTCCTCCCTAGGCTTATTTTAAACAAATTTGGGTTTTTAACCAATCTTGTGCATCCAATATGTGATTTTGTGTCATTGGTTGAAAATTTAGGTCATTTTCGTCCTCCCTAGGCTTATTCTAATCCAATTAGGCTTTTTAACCAATCTTGTGCATATAATAAGTGATTTTTTGTCATTGGTAATCCAATTAGGTAGTTTTCGTCCTCGCTAGGCTTATCCTAATCGAATTAGGGTTTTTAACCAATCTTATGCATCCAATATGTGATTTTGTGTCATTTTGTGTCATTGGTTGAACATTTAGGTCATTTTCGTCCTCCCTAGGCTTATTTTAATCCAATTTGGGTTTTTAACCAATCTTGTGCATCCAATATGTGATTTTGTGTCATTGGTTGCACATTTAGGTCATTTTCGTCCTCCCTAGGCTTATTCTAATCCAATTAGGGTTTTTAACCAATCTTATGCATCCAATATGTGATTTTGTGTCATTGGTTGCACATTTTGGTGATTTTCGTACTCCCTAGGCTTATTCTAATCCAATTAGGGTTTTTAACCAATCTTGTGCATATAATAAAAGATTTTATGTCATTGGTAATCCAATTAGGTAGTTTTCGTCCTCGCTAGGCTTATCCTAATCCAATTAGGGTTTTTAACCAATCTTATGCATCCAATATGTGATTTTGTGTCATTTTGTGTCATTGGTTGAACATTTAGGTCATTTTCGTCCTCCCTAGGCTTATTTTAAACAAATTTGGGTTTTTAACCAATCTTGTGCATCCAATATGTGATTTTGTGTCATTGGTTGCACATTTAGGTCATTTTCGTTCTCCCTAGGCTTATTCTAATCCAATTAGGGTTTTTAACCAATCTTGTGCATCCAATATGTGACTTTGTGTCATTGGTTGAACATTTAGGTCATTTAGGTCCTCCCTAGGCTTATTCTAATCCAATTAGGATTTTTAACCAATCTTGTGCATCCAATATGTGATTTTGTGTCATTGGTTCAAAATTTAGGTCATTTTCGTCCTCCCCAGGCTTATTCTAATCCAATTAGGGTTTTTAACCAATCTTGTGCATATAATAAGTGATTTTATGTCATTGGTAATCCAATTAGGTAGCTTTCGTCCTCGCTAGGCTTATTCTAATCCAATTAGGGTTTTTAACCAATCTTGTGCATATAATCAGTAATTTTTTGTCATTGGTAATCCAATTAGGTCATTTTCGTCCTCCCTAG
Organism: Cicer yamashitae; assembly: GCA_037974755.1. NCBI lineage: Eukaryota > Viridiplantae > Streptophyta > Magnoliopsida > Fabales > Fabaceae > Cicer > Cicer yamashitae. The sequence goes on from JBBPBQ010000006.1 coordinate 3,287,427, forward strand.
GCTTATTCTAATCCAATTAGGGTTTTTAACCAATCTTGTGCATCCAATATGTGATTTTGTGTCATTGGTTGCACATTTAGGTCATTTTCGTCCTCCCTAGGCTTATTCTAATCCAATTAGGGTTTTGAACCAATCTTGTGCATATAATAAGTGATTTTATGTCATTGGTAATCCAATTAGGTCATTTTCGTCCTCGCTAGGCTTATTCTAATCCAATTAGGGTTTTTAACCAATCTTATGCATCCAATATGTGATTTTGTGTCATTTTGTGTCATTGGTTGAACATTTAGGTCATTTTCGTCCACCCTAGGCTTATTTTAAACCAATTTGGGTTTTTAACCAATCTTGTGCATCCAATATGTGATTTTGTGTCATTGCTTGTACATTTAGCTCATTTTCGTCCTCCCTAGGCTTATTCTAATCCAATTAGGGTTTGTAACCAATCTTGTGCATATAATAAGTGATTTTATGTCATTGGTAATCCAATTAGGTCATTTTCGTCCTCGCTAGGCTTATTCTAATCCAATTAGGGTTTTTAACCAATCTTATGCATCCAATATGTGATTTTGTGTCATTGGTTGAACATTTAGGTCATTTTGGTCCTCCCTAGGCTTATTCTAATCCAATTAGGGTTTTTAACCAATCTTGTGCATCCAATATGTGATTTTGTGTCATTGGTTGCACATTTAGGTCATTTTCGTCCTCCCTAGGCTTATTTTAATCCAATTTGGGTTTTTAACCAATCTTGTGCATCCAATATGTGATTTTGTGTCATTGGTTGCACATTTAGGTCATTTTCGTCCTCCCTAGGCTTATTCTAATCCAATTAGGGTTTTTAACCAATCTTGTGCATATAATAAGTGATTTTTTGTCATTGGTAATCCAATTAGGTCATTTTCGTCCTCCCTAGGCTTATTCTAATCCAATTAGGGTTTTTAACCAATCTTGTGCATCCAATATGTGATTTTGTGTCATTGGTTGAACATTTAGGTCATTTTCGTCCTCCCTAGGCTTATTCTAATCCAATTAGGGTTTTTAACCAATCTTGTGCATGCAATATGTGATTTTGTGTCATTGGTTGCACATTTAGGTCATTTTCGTCCTCCATAGGCTTATTCTAATCCAATTAGGGTGTTTAACCAATCTTGTGCATCCAATATGTGATTTTGTGTCAATTTGTGTCATTGGTTGAACATTTAGGTCATTTTCGTCCTCCCTAGGCTTATTCAAAACCAATTAGGGTTTTTAACCAATCTTGTGCATCCAATATGTGATTCTGTGTCATCGGTTGCACATTTAGGTCATTTTCGTCCTCCCTAGGCTTATTCTAATCCAATTAGGGTTTTTAACCAATCTTGTGCATATAATAAGTGATTTTATGTCATTGGTAATCCAATTAGGTCATTTTCGTCCTCGCTAGGCTTATTCTAATCCAATTAGGGTTTTTAACCATTCTTATGCATCCAATATGTGATTTTGTGTCATTTTGTGGCATTGGTTGAACATTTAGGTCATTTTCGTCCTCCCTAGGCTTATTTTAAACGAATTTGGCTTTTTAACCAATCTTGTGCACCCAATATGTGATTTTGTGTCATGGATGAACATTTAGGTCATTTTCGTCCTCCCTTGGCTTATTCTAATCCAATTAGGGTTTTTAACCAATCTTGTGCATGCAATATGTGATTTTGTGTCATTGGTTGCACATTTAGGTCATTTTCGTCCTCCCTAGGCTTATTCTAATCCAAAAAGGGTTTTTAACCAATCTTGTGCATATAATAAGTGAGTTTATGTCTTTGGCAATCCAATTAGGTCATTTTGGTCCTCCCTTTGCTTATTCTAATCCAATTAGGGTTTTTAACCAATCTTGTGCATATAATAAGTGATTTTGTGTTATTGGTAATCCAATTAGGTCATTTTCTCCCTCGCTAGGCTTATTCTAATCCAATTAGGGTTTTTAACCAATCTTGTGCATCCAATATGTGATTTTGTGTCATTGGTTGAAAATTTAGGTCATTTTCGTCCTCCTCAGGCTTATTCTAATCCAATTAGGGTTTGTAACCAATCTTGTGCATATAATAAGTGATTTTATGTCATTGGTAATCCAATTAGGTAGTTTTCGTCCTCGCTAGGCTTATCCTAATCGAATTAGGGTTTTTAACCAATCTTATGCATCCAATATGTGATTTTGTGTCATTTTGTGTCATTGGTTGAACATTTAGGTCATTTTCGTCCTCCCTAGGCTTATTTTAATCCAATTTGGGTTTTTAACCAATCTTGTGCATCCAATATGTGATTTGTGTCATTGGTTGCACATTTAGGTCATTTTCGTCCTCCCTAGGCTTATTCTAATCCAATTAGGGTTTTTAACCAATCTTATGCATCCAATATGTGATTTTGTGTCATTGGTTGCACATTTTGGTGATTTTCGTCCTCCCTAGGCTTATTCTAATCCAATTAGGGTTTTTAACCAATCTTGTGCATATAATAAAAGATTTTATGTCATTGGTAATCCAATTAGGTAGTTTTCGTCCTCGCTAGGCTTATCCTAATCCAATTAGGGTTTTTAACCAATCTTATGCATCCAATATGTGATTTTGTGTCATTTTGTGTCATTGGTTGAACATTTAGGTCATTTTCGTCCTCCCTAGGCTTATTCTAAACAAATTTGGGTTTTTAACCAATCTTGTGCATCCAATATGTGATTTTGTGTCATTGGTTGCACATTTAGGTCATTTTCGTTCTCCCTAGGCTTATTCTAATCCAATTAGGGTTTTTAACCAATCTTGTGCATCCAATATGTGACTTTGTGTCATTGGTTGAACATTTAGGTCATTTAGATCTTCCCTAGGCTTATTCTAATCCAATTAGGATTTTTAACCAATCATGTGCATCCAATATGTGATTTTGTGTCATTGGTTGAAAATTTAGGTCATTTTCGTCCTCCCCAGGCTTATTCTAATCCAATTAGGGTTTTTAACCAATCTTGTGCATATAATAAGTGATTTAATGTCATTGGTAATCCAATTAGGTAGCTTTCGTCCTCGCTAGGCTTATTCTAATCCAATTAGGGTTTTTAACCAATCTTGTGCATATAATCAGTAATTTTTTGTCATTGGTAATCCAATTTGGTCATTTTCGTCCTCCCTAGGCTTATTTTAATCCAATTAGGGTTTTTAACCAATCTTGTGCATCCAATTTGTGATTTTGTGTCATTGGTTGCACATTTAGGTCATTTTCGTTCTCCCTAGGCTTATTCTAATCCAATTAGGGTTTTTAACCAATCTTGTGCATCCAATATGTGACTTTGTGTCATTGGTAGAACATTTAGGTCATTTAGGTCCTCCCTAGCCTTATTCTAATCCAATTAGGGTGTTTAACCAATCTTGTGCATCCAATATGTGATTTTGTGTCAATTTGTGTCATTGGTTGAACATTTAGGTCATTTTCGTCCTCCCTAGGCTTATTTTAATCCAATTTGGGTTTTTAACCAATCTTGTGCATCCAATATGTGATTTTGTGTCATTGGTTGAAAATTTAGGTCATTTTCGTCCTCCCCAGGCTTATTCTAATCCAATTAGGGTTTTTAACCAATCTTGTGCATATAATAAGTAATTTTATGTCATTGGTAATCCAATTAGGTAGCTTTCGTCCTCGCTAGGCTTATTCTAATCCAATTAGGGTTTTTAACCAATCTTATGCATCCAATATGTGATTTTGTGTCATTTTGTGTCATTGGTTGAACATTTAGGTCATTTTCGTCCTCCCTAGGCTTATTTTAAACAAATTTGGGTTTTTAACCAATCTTGTGCATCCAATATGTGATTTTGTGTCATTGGTTGAAAATTTAGGTCATTTTCGTCCTCCCTAGGCTTATTCTAATCCAATTAGGCTTTTTAACCAATCTTGTGCATATAATAAGTGATTTTTTGTCATTGGTAATCCAATTAGGTAGTTTTCGTCCTCGCTAGGCTTATCCTAATCGAATTAGGGTTTTTAACCAATCTTATGCATCCAATATGTGATTTTGTGTCATTTTGTGTCATTGGTTGAACATTTAGGTCATTTTCGTCCTCCCTAGGCTTATTTTAATCCAATTTGGGTTTTTAACCAATCTTGTGCATCCAATATGTGATTTTGTGTCATTGGTTGCACATTTAGGTCATTTTCGTCCTCCCTAGGCTTATTCTAATCCAATTAGGGTTTTTAACCAATCTTATGCATCCAATATGTGATTTTGTGTCATTGGTTGCACATTTTGGTGATTTTCGTACTCCCTAGGCTTATTCTAATCCAATTAGGGTTTTTAACCAATCTTGTGCATATAATAAAAGATTTTATGTCATTGGTAATCCAATTAGGTAGTTTTCGTCCTCGCTAGGCTTATCCTAATCCAATTAGGGTTTTTAACCAATCTTATGCATCCAATATGTGATTTTGTGTCATTTTGTGTCATTGGTTGAACATTTAGGTCATTTTCGTCCTCCCTAGGCTTATTTTAAACAAATTTGGGTTTTTAACCAATCTTGTGCATCCAATATGTGATTTTGTGTCATTGGTTGCACATTTAGGTCATTTTCGTTCTCCCTAGGCTTATTCTAATCCAATTAGGGTTTTTAACCAATCTTGTGCATCCAATATGTGACTTTGTGTCATTGGTTGAACATTTAGGTCATTTAGGTCCTCCCTAGCCTTATTCTAATCCAATTAGGATTTTTAACCAATCTTGTGCATCCAATATGTGATTTTGTGTCATTGGTTGAAAATTTAGGTCATTTTCGTCCTCCCCAGGCTTATTCTAATCCAATTAGGGTTTTTAACCAATCTTGTGCATATAATAAGTGATTTTATGTCATTGGTAATCCAATTAGGTAGCTTTCGTCCTCGCTAGGCTTATTCTAATCCAATTAGGGTTTTTAACCAATCTTGTGCATATAATCAGTAATTTTTTGTCATTGGTAATCCAATTAGGTCATTTTCGTCCTCCCTAGGCTTATTCTAATCCAATTAGGGTTTTTAACCAATCTTGTGCATCCAATATGTGATTTTGTGTCATTGGTTGCACATTTAGGTCATTTTCGTCCTCCCTAGGCTTATTCTAATCTAATTAGGGTTTTTAACCAATCTTGTGCATCCAATATGTGATTTTGTGTCATTTTGTGTCATTGGTTGAACATTTAGGTCATTTTCGTCCTCCCTCGGCTTATTCTAATCCAATTAGGGTTTTTAACCAATCTTGTGCATCCAATATGTGATTTTGTGTCATTTTGTGTCATTGGTTGAACATTTAGGTCATTTTCGTCCTCCCTAGGCTTATTCTAATCCAATTAGGGTTTTTAACCAATCTTGTGCATCCAATATGGGATTTTGTGTCACTTTGTGTCATTGGTTGAACATTTAGGTCATTTTCGTCCTCCCTAGACTTATTCCAATGCAATTAGGGTTTTTAACCAATCCTGTGCATCCAATATGTGATTTTGTGTCATTTTGTGTCATTGGTTGAACATTTAGGTCATTTTCGTCCTCCCTAGGCTTATTCTAATCCAATTAAGGTTTTTAACCAATCTTGTGCATCCAATATGTGATTTTGTGTCATTGGTTGAACAGTTAGGTCATTTTGGTCCTCCCTAGGCTTATTCTAATCCAATTAGGGTTTTTAACCAATCCTGTGCATCCAATATGTGATTTTGTGTCATTGGTTGAACATTTAGGTCATTTTCGTCCTCCCTAGGCTTATTCTAATCCAATTAGGGTTTTTAACCAATCTTGTGCATCCAATATGTGATTTTGTGTCATTGGTCTAACATTTAGGTCATTTTCGTCCTCCCTAGGCTTATTCTAATCCAATTAGGGTTTTTAACCAATCTTGTGCATCCAATATGTGATTTTGTCTCATTGGTTGAACATTTAGGTCATTTTCGTCCTCCCTAGGCTTATTCTAATCCAATTAGGGTTTTTAACCAATCTTGTGCATCCAATATGTGATTTTGTGTCATTGGTCTAACATTTAGGTCATTTTCGTCCTCCCTAGGCTTATTCTAATCCAATAAGGGTTTTTAACCAATCTTGTGCATCCAATATGTGATTTTGTGTCATTTTGTGTCATTGGTTGAACATTTAGGTCATTTTCGTCCTCCCTAGGCTTATTCTAATCTAATTAGGGTTTTTAACCAATCTTGTGCATCCAATATGTGATTTTGTGTCATTTTGTATCATTGGTTGAACATTTAGGTCATTTTCGTCCTCCCTAGGCTTAATCTAATCCAATTAGGGTTTTTAACCAATCTTGTGCATCCAATATGTGATTTTATGTCATTGGTTGAACATTTAGGTCATTTTCGTCCTCCCTTGGGTTATTCTTATCCAATTAGGGTTTTTAACAAATCTTGTGCATCCAATATGTGATTTTGTGTCATTTTGTATCATTGGGTGAACATTTAGGTCATTTTCGTCCTCCCTAGGCTTATTCTAATCCAATTAAGGTTTTTAACCAATCTTGTGCATCCAATATGTGATTTTGTGTCATTTTGTGTCATTGGTTGAACATTTAGGTCATTTTCGTCCTCCCTCGGCTTATTCTAATCCAATTAGGGTTTTTAACCAATCTTGTGCATCAAATATGTGATTTTGTGTCATTTTGTGTCATTGGTTGAACATTTAGGTCATTTTCGTCCTCCCTAGGCTTATTCTAATCCAATTAGGGTTTTTAACCAATCTTGTGCATCCAATATGTGATTTTGTGTCATTTTGTGTCATTGGTTGAACATTTAGGTAATTTTCGTCCTCCCTAGGCTTATTCTAATCCAATTAGGGGTTTTAACCAATCTTGTGCATCCAATATGTGATTTTATGTCATTTTGTGTCATTGGTTGAACATTTAGGTCATTTTCGTCCTCCCTAGGCTTATTCTAATCCAATTAGGGTTTTTAACCAATCTTGTGCATCCAATATGTGATTTTGTGTCATTGGTTGCACATTTAGGTTATTTTCGTCCTCCCTAGGCTTATTCTAATCCAATTAGGGTTTTTAACCAATCTTGTGCATATAATAAGTGATTTTTTGTCATTGGTAAACCAATAAGTTCATTTTCGTCCTCGCTAGACTTATAATCCAATTAGGGTTTTTAACCAATCTTGTGCATCCAATATGTGACTTTGTGTCATTGGTTGAACATTTAGGTCATTTAGGTCCTCCCTAGGCTTATTCTAATCCAATTAGGATTTTTAACCAATCTTGTGCATCCAATATGTGATTTTGTGTCATTGGTTGAAAATTTAGGTCATTTTCGTCCTCCTCAGGCTTATTCTAATCCAATTAGGGTTTGTAACCAATCTTGTGCATATAATAAGTGATTTTATGTCATTGGTAATCCAATTAGGTAGTTTTCGTCCTCGCTAGGCTTATCCTAATCGAATTAGGGTTTTTAACCAATCTTATGCATCCAATATGTGATTTTGTGTCATTTTGTGTCATTGGTTGAACATTTAGGTCATTTTCGTCCTCCCTAGGCTTATTTTAATCCAATTTGGGTTTTTAACCAATCTTGTGCATCCAATATGTGATTTGTGTCATTGGTTGCACATTTAGGTCATTTTCGTCCTCCCTAGGCTTATTCTAATCCAATTAGGGTTTTTAACCAATCTTATGCATCCAATATGTGATTTTGTGTCATTGGTTGCACATTTTGGTGATTTTCGTCCTCCCTAGGCTTATTCTAATCCAATTAGGGTTTTTAACCAATCTTGTGCATATAATAAAAGATTTTATGTCATTGGTAATCCAATTAGGTAGTTTTCGTCCTCGCTAGGCTTATCCTAATCCAATTAGGGTTTTTAACCAATCTTATGCATCCAATATGTGATTTTGTGTCATTTTGTGTCATTGGTTGAACATTTAGGTCATTTTCGTCCTCCCTAGGCTTATTCTAAACAAATTTGGGTTTTTAACCAATCTTGTGCATCCAATATGTGATTTTGTGTCATTGGTTGCACATTTAGGTCATTTTCGTTCTCCCTAGGCTTATTCTAATCCAATTAGGGTTTTTAACCAATCTTGTGCATCCAATATGTGACTTTGTGTCATTGGTTGAACATTTAGGTCATTTAGATCTTCCCTAGGCTTATTCTAATCCAATTAGGATTTTTAACCAATCTTGTGCATCCAATATGTGATTTTGTGTCATTGGTTGAAAATTTAGGTCATTTTCGTCCTCCCCAGGCTTATTCTAATCCAATTAGGGTTTTTAACCAATCTTGTGCATATAATAAGTGATTTAATGTCATTGGTAATCCAATTAGGTAGCTTTCGTCCTCGCTAGGCTTATTCTAATCCAATTAGGGTTTTTAACCAATCTTGTGCATATAATCAGTAATTTTTTGTCATTGGTAATCCAATTTGGTCATTTTCGTCCTCCCTAGGCTTATTTTAATCCAATTAGGGTTTTTAACCAATCTTGTGCATCCAATTTGTGATTTTGTGTCATTGGTTGCACATTTAGGTCATTTTCGTTCTCCCTAGGCTTATTCTAATCCAATTAGGGTTTTTAACCAATCTTGTGCATCCAATATGTGACTTTGTGTCATTGGTAGAACATTTAGGTCATTTAGGTCCTCCCTAGCCTTATTCTAATCCAATTAGGGTGTTTAACCAATCTTGTGCATCCAATATGTGATTTTGTGTCAATTTGTGTCATTGGTTGAACATTTAGGTCATTTTCGTCCTCCCTAGGCTTATTTTAATCCAATTTGGGTTTTTAACCAATCTCGTGCATCCAATATGTGATTTTGTGTCATTGGTTGAAAATTTAGGTCATTTTCGTCCTCCCCAGGCTTATTCTAATCCAATTAGGGTTTTTAACCAATCTTGTGCATATAATAAGTAATTTTATGTCATTGGTAATCCAATTAGGTAGCTTTCGTCCTCGCTAGGCTTATTCTAATCCAATTAGGGTTTTTAACCAATCTTATGCATCCAATATGTGATTTTGTGTCATTTTGTGTCATTGGTTGAACATTTAGGTCATTTTCGTCCTCCCTAGGCTTATTTTAAACAAATTTGGGTTTTTAACCAATCTTGTGCATCCAATATGTGATTTTGTGTCATTGGTTGCACATTTAGGTCATTTTCGTTCTCCCTAGGCTTATTCTAATCCAATTAGGGTTTTTAACCAATCTTGTGCATCCAATATGTGACTTTGTGTCATTGGTTGAACATTTAGGTCATTTAGGTCCTCCCTAGCCTTATTCTAATCCAATTAGGATTTTTAACCAATCTTGTGCATCCAATATGTGATTTTGTGTCATTGGTTGAAAATTTAGGTCATTTTCGTCCTCCCCAGGCTTATTCTAATCCAATTAGGGTTTTTAACCAATCTTGTGCATATAATAAGTGATTTTATGTCATTGGTAATCCAATTAGGTAGCTTTCGTCCTCGCTAGGCTTATTCTAATCCAATTAGGGTTTTTAACCAATCTTGTGCATATAATCAGTAATTTTTTGTCATTGGTAATCCAATTAGGTCATTTTCGTCCTCCCTAGGCTTATTCTAATCCAATTAGGGTTTTTAACCAATCTTGTGCATCCAATATGTGATTTTGTGTCATTGGTTGAACATTTAGGTCATTTTCGTCCTCCCTAGGCTTATTCTAATCCAATTAGGGTTTTTAACCAATCTTGTGCATGCAATATGTGATTTTGTGTCATTGGTTGCACATTTAGGTCATTTTCGTCCTCCATAGGCTTATTCTAATCCAATTAGGGTGTTTAACCAATCTTGTGCATCCAATATGTGATTTTGTGTCAATTTGTGTCATTGGTTGAACATTTAGGTCATTTTCGTCCTCCCTAGGCTTATTCAAAACCAATTAGGGTTTTTAACCAATCTTGTGCATCCAATATGTGATTCTGTGTCATCGGTTGCACATTTAGGTCATTTTCGTCCTCCCTAGGCTTATTCTAATCCAATTAGGGTTTTTAACCAATCTTGTGCATATAATAAGTGATTTTATGTCATTGGTAATCCAATTAGGTCATTTTCGTCCTCGCTAGGCTTATTCTAATCCAATTAGGGTTTTTAACCAATCTTATGCATCCAATATGTGATTTTGTGTCATTTTGTGGCATTGGTTGAACATTTAGGTCATTTTCGTCCTCCCTAGGCTTATTTTAAACGAATTTGGCTTTTTAACCAATCTTGTGCACCCAATATGTGATTTTGTGTCATGGATGAACATTTAGGTCATTTTCGTCCTCCCTAGGCTTATTCTAATCCAATTAGGGTTTTTAACCAATCTTGTGCATGCAATATGTGATTTTGTGTCATTGGTTGCACATTTAGGTCATTTTCGTCCTCCCTAGGCTTATTCTAATCCAAAAAGGGTTTTTAACCAATCTTGTGCATATAATAAGTGAGTTTATGTCTTTGGCAATCCAATTAGGTCATTTTGGTCCTCCCTTTGCTTATTCTAATCCAATTAGGGTTTTTAACCAATCTTGTGCATATAATAAGTGATTTTGTGTTATTGGTAATCCAATTAGGTCATTTTCGCCCTCGCTAGGCTTATTCTAATCCAATTAGGGTTTTAAACCAATCTTGTGCATCCAATATGTGATTTTGTGTCATTGGTTGAACGTTTAGGTCATTTTCGTCCTCCCTAGGCTTAATCTAATCCAATTAGGGTTTTTAAACAATCTTGTGCATCCAATATGTGATTTTGTGTCATTGGTTGCACATTTAGGTCATTTTCGTGCTCCCTAGGCTTATTCTAATCCAATTAGGGTTTTTAACCAATCTTGTGCATATAATAAGTGATTTTGTGTCATTGGTAATCCAATTAGGTCATTTTCGTCCTCGCTAGGCTTATTCTAATCCAATTAGGGTTTTAATCAATCTTGTGCATCCAATATGAGATTTATTGTCATTTTGTGTCATTGGTTGAACATTTAGGTCACTTTCGTCCTCCCTAGGCTTCTTCTAATCCAATTAGGGTTTTTAACCAATCTTGTGCATCCAATATGTGATTTTGTGTCATTGGTTGCACATTTAGGTCATTTTCGTCCTCCCTAGGCTTATTCTAATCCAATTAGGGTTTTTAACCAATCTTGTGCATATAATAAGTGATTTTATGTCATTGGTAATCCAATTAGGTCATTTTCGTCCTCGCTAGGCTTATTCTAATCCAATTAGGGTTTTTAACCAATCTTATGCATCCATTATGTGATTTTGTGTCATTGGTTGAACATTTAGGTCATTTTTGTCCTCCCTAAGCTTATTCTCACCCAATTTGGGTTTTTAACCAATCTTGTGCATCCAATATGTGATTTTGTGTCATTTTGTGTCATTGGTTGAACATTTTGGTCATTTTCGTCCTCCCTAGGCTTATTCAAATCCATTTAGGGTTTTTAACCAATCTTGTGCATCCAATATGTGATTTTGTGTCATTGGTTGCACATTTAGGTCATTTTCGTCCTCCCTAGGCTTATTCTAATCCAATTAGGGTTTTTAACCAATCTTGTGCATATAATAAGTGATTTTGTGTCATTTGTAATCCAATTGGGTCATTTTCGTCCTCGCTAAACTTATTCTAACCCAATTAGGGTTTTTAACCAATCTTATGCATCCAATATGCGAATTTGTGTCATTGGTTTAACATTTAGGTCATTTTGGTCCTCCCTAGGCTTATTCTAATCAAATTAGGGTTTTTAACCAATCTTGTGCATCCAATATGTGATTTTGTGTCATTGGTTGCACATTTAGGTCATTTTCGTCCCCCCTAGGCTTATTCTAACCCAATTAGGGTTTTTAACCAATCTTGTGCATCCAATATGTGATTTTGTGTCATTGGTTGCACATTTAGGTCATTTTCGTCCTCCCTAGGCTTATTCTAATCCAATTAGGGTTTTTAACCAATCTTGTGCATATAATAATTGATTTTGTGTTATTGGTAATCCAATTAGGTCATTTTCGTCCTCGCTAGGCTTATTCTAATCCAATTAGGGTTTTTAACCAATCTTGTGCATCCAATATGTGATTTTGTGTCATTGGTTGAACATTTAGGTCATTTTCGTCCTCCCTAGGCTTATTCTAATCCAATTAGGGTTTTTAACCAATCATGTGCATCTAATATGTGATTTTGTCTCATTGGTTGAACATTTAGGTCATTTTCGCATTCCAAAGGATTATTCTCATCCAATTAGGGTTTTTAACCAATCTTGTGCATCCAATATTTCATTTTGTGTCATTGGTTGAACATTTAGGTCATTTTCATCCTCCCTAGTCTTATTCTAATCCAATTAAGGTTTTTAACCAATCTTGTGCATCCAATATGTGATTTTGTGTCATTGGTTGAACATTTAGGTCATTTTCGTCCTCCCAAGGCTTATTCTAATCCAATTAGGGTTTTTAACCAATCTTGTGCATCCAATATGTGATTTTGTGTCATTGGTTGCACATTTAGGTCATTTTCGTCCTCCCTAGGCTTATTCTAATCCAATTAGGGTTTTTAACCAATCTTGTGCATATAATAAGTGATTTTATGTCATTGGTAATCCAATTAGGTCATTTTCGTCCTCGCTAGGCTTATTCTAATCCAATTAGGGTTTTTAACCAATCTTGTGCATATAATAAGTGATTTTTTGTCATTGGTAATCCAATAAGTTCATTTTCTTCCTCGCTAGACTTATTCTAATCCAATTAGGGTTTTTAACCAATCTTGTGCATCCAATATGTGACTTTGTGTCATTGGTTGAACATTTAGGTCATTTAGGTCCTCCCTAGGCTTATTCTAATCCAATTAGGATTTTTAACCAATCTTGTGCATCCAATATGTGATTTTGTGTCATTGGTTGAAAATTTAGGTCATTTTCGTCCTCCTCAGGCTTATTCTAATCCAATTAGGATTTTTAACCAATCTTGTGCATATAATAAGTGATTTTATGTCATTGGTAATCCAATTAGGTAGTTTTCGTCCTCGCTAGGCTTATTCTAATCCAATTAGGGTTTTTAACCAATCTTATGCATCCAATATGTGATTTTGTGTCATTTTGTGTCATTGGTTGAACATTTAGGTCATTTTCGTCCTCCCTAGGCTTATTTTAAACCAATTTGGGTTTTTAACCAATCTTGTGCATCCAATATGTGATTTTGTGTCATTGGTTGCACATTTAGGTCATTTTCGTCCTCCCTAGGCTTATTCTAATCCAATTAGGGTTTTTAACCAATCTTATGCATCCAATATGTGATTTTGTGTCATTTTGTGTCATTGGTTGAACATTTAGGTCATTTCCGTCCTCCCTAGGCTTATTTTAAACCAATTTGGGTTTTTAACCAATCTTGTGCATCCAATATGTGATTTTGTGTCATTGGTTGCACATTTAGGTCATTTTCGTTCTCCCTAGGCTTATTCTAATCCAATTAGGGTTTTTAACCAATCTTGTGCATCCAATATGTGATTTTGTGTCATTGGTTGCACATTTAGGTCATTTTCGTCCTCCCTAGGCTTATTCTAATCCAATTAGGGTTTTTAACCAATCTTGTGCATATAATAAGTGATTTTATGTCATTGGTAATCCAATTAGGTCATTTTCGTCCTCGCTAGGCTTATTCTAATCCAATTAGAATTTTTAACCAATCTTATGCATCCAATATGTGATTTTGTGTCATTTTGTGTTATTGGTTGAACATTTATGTCATTTTCGTCCTCCCTAGGCTTATTCTAATCCAATTAGGGTTTTTAACCAATCTTGTGCATCCAATATGTGATTTTGTGTCATTGGTTGCACATTTAGGTCATTTTCGTCCTCCCTAGGCTTATTCTAATCCATTTAGGGTTTTTAACCAATCTTGTGCATCCAATATGTGATTTTGTGTCATTGGTTGCACATTTAGGTCATTTTCGTCCTCCCTAGACTTATTCTAATCCAATTAGGGTTTTTAACCAATCTTGTGCATATAATAAGTGATTTTGTGTCATTTGTAATCCAATTAGGTCATTTTCGTCCTCGCTAAACTTATTGTAATCTAATTAGGGTTTTTAACCAATCTTGTGCATCCAATATGTGATTTTGTGTCATTTTGTGTCATTGGTTGAACATTTAAGTCATTTTCGTCCTCCCTAGGCTTATTCTAATCCAATTAGGGTTTTTAACCAATCTTGTGCATCCAATATGTGATTTTGTGTCATTGGTTGCACATTTAGGTCATTTTCGTCCTCCCTAGGCTTATTTTTATCCAATTAGGGTTTTTAACCAATCTTGTGCATCTAATATGTGATTTTGTGTCATTGGTTGAACATTTAGGTCATTTTCGTCCTCCCTAGGCTTATTCTAATCCAATTAGGGTTTTTAACCAATCTTGTGCATATAATAAGTGATTTTATGTCATTGGTAATCCAATTAGGTCATTTTCGTCCTCGCTAGGCTTATTCTAATCCAATTAGGGTTTTTAACCAATCTTATGCATCCAATATGTGATTTTGTGTCATTTTGTGTCATAGGTTGAACATTTAGGTCATTTTCGTCCTCCCCATGCTTATTCTAATCCACTTAGGATTTTTATCCAATCTTGTGCATCCAATATGTGATTTTGTGTCAATTTGTGTCATTGGTTGAACATTTAGGTCATTCTCGTCCTCCCTAGGCTTACTCTAATCCAATTAGAGTTTTTAACCAATCTTGTGCATCCAATATGTGATTTTGTGTCATTGGTTGCACATTTAGGTCATTTTCGTCCTCCCTAGGGTTATTCTAATCCAATTAGGGTTTTTAACCAATCTTGTGCATATAATAAGTGATTTTATGTCATTGGTAATCCAATTAGGTCATTTTCGTCCTCGCTAGGCTTATTCTAATCCAATTAGGGTTTTTAACCAATCTTATGCATGCAATATGTGATTTTGTGTCATTTTGTGGCATTGGTTGAACATTTAGGTCATTTTCGTCCTCCCTAGGCTTATTTTAAACGAATTTGGCTTTTTAACCAATCTTGTGCACCCAATATGTGATTTTGTGTCATGGATGAACATTTAGGTCATTTTCGTCCTCCCTTGGCTTATTCTAATCCAATTAGGGTTTTTAACCAATCTTGTGCATGCAATATGTGATTTTGTGTCATTGGTTGCACATTTAGGTCATTTTCGTCCTCCCTAGGCTTATTCTAATCCAAAAAGGGTTTTTAACCAATCTTGTGCATATAATAAGTGAGTTTATGTCTTTGGCAATCCAATTAGGTCATTTTGGTCCTCCCTTTTCTTATTCTAATCCAATTAGGGTTTTTAACCAATCTTGTGCATATAATAAGTGATTTTGTGTTATTGGTAATCCAATTAGGTCATTTTCGCCCTCGCTAGGCTTATTCTAATCCAATTAGGGTTTTTAACCAATCTTGTGCATCCAATATGTGATTTTGTGTCATTGGTTGAAAATTTAGGTCATTTTCGTCCTCCTCAGGCTTATTCTAATCCAATTAGGGTTTGTAACCAATCTTGTGCATATAATAAGTGATTTTATGTCATTGGTAATCCAATTAGGTAGTTTTCGTCCTCGCTAGGCTTATCCTAATCGAATTAGGGTTTTTAACCAATCTTATGCATCCAATATGTGATTTTGTGTCATTTTGTGTCATTGGTTGAACATTTAGGTCATTTTCGTCCTCCCTAGGCTTATTTTAATCCAATTTGGGTTTTTAACCAATCTTGTGCATCCAATATGTGATTTGTGTCATTGGTTGCACATTTAGGTCATTTTCGTCCTCCCTAGGCTTATTCTAATCCAATTAGGGTTTTTAACCAATCTTATGCATCCAATATGTGATTTTGTGTCATTGGTTGCACATTTTGGTGATTTTCGTCCTCCCTAGGCTTATTCTAATCCAATTAGGGTTTTTAACCAATCTTGTGCATATAATAAAAGATTTTATGTCATTGGTAATCCAATTAGGTAGTTTTCGTCCTCGCTAGGCTTATCCTAATCCAATTAGGGTTTTTAACCAATCTTATGCATCCAATATGTGATTTTGTGTCATTTTGTGTCATTGGTTGAACATTTAGGTCATTTTCGTCCTCCCTAGGCTTATTCTAAACAAATTTGGGTTTTTAACCAATCTTGTGCATCCAATATGTGATTTTGTGTCATTGGTTGCACATTTAGGTCATTTTCGTTCTCCCTAGGCTTATTCTAATCCAATTAGGGTTTTTAACCAATCTTGTGCATCCAATATGTGACTTTGTGTCATTGGTTGAACATTTAGGTCATTTAGGTCCTCCCTAGGCTTATTCTAATCCAATTAGGATTTTTAACCAATCTTGTGCATCCAATATGTGATTTTGTGTCATTGGTTGAACATTTAGGTCATTTTCGTCCTCCCCAGGCTTATTCTAATCCAATTAGGGTTTTTAACCAATCTTGTGCATATAATAAGTGATTTTATGTCATTGGTAATCCAATTAGGTAGCTTTCGTCCTCGCTAGGCTTATTCTAATCCAATTAGGGTTTTTAACCAATCTTGTGCATATAATCAGTAATTTTTTGTCATTGGTAATCCAATTAGGTCATTTTCGTCCTCCCTAGGCTTATTCTAATCCAATTAGGGTTTTTAACCAATCTTGTGCATCCAATATGTGATTTTGTGTCATTGGTTGCACATTTAGGTCATTTTCGTCCTCCCTAGGCTTATTGTAATCCAATTAGAGTTTTTAACCAATCTTATGCATCCAATATGTGATTTTGTGTCATTGGTTGCACATTTAGGTCATTTTCGTCCTCCCTAGGCTTATTCTAATCCAATTAGGGTTTTTAACCAATCTTGTGCATATAATAAGTGATTTTATGTCATTGGTAATCCAATTAGGTCATTTTCGTCCTCGCTAGGCTTATTCTAATCCAATTAGAATTTTTAACCAATCTTATGCATCCAATATGTGATTTTGTGTCATTTTGTGTTATTGGTTGAACATTTAGGTCATTTTCGTCCTCCCTAGGCTTATTCTAATCCAATTAGGGTTTTTAACCAATCTTGTGCATATAATAAGTGATTTTATGTCATTGGTAATCCAATTAGGTCATTTTCGTCCTCGCTAGGCTTATTCTAATCCAATTAGAATTTTTAACCAATCTTATGCATCCAATATGTGATTTTGTGTCATTTTGTGTTATTGGTTGAACATTTAGGTCATTTTCGTCCTCCCTAGGCTTATTCTAATCCAATTAGGGTTTTTAACCAATCTTGTGCATCCAATATGTGATTTTGTGTCATTGGTTGCACATTTAGGTCATTTTCGTCCTCCATAGGCTTATTCTAATCCAATTAGGGTGTTTAACCAATCTTGTGCATCCAATATGTGATTTTGTGTCAATTTGTGTCATTGGTTGAACATTTAGGTCATTTTCGTCCTCCCTAGGCTTATTCTAAACCAATTAGGGTTTTTAACCAATCTTGTGCATCCAATATGTGATTCTGTGTCATCGGTTGCACATTTAGGTCATTTTCGTCCTCCCTAGGCTTATTCTAATCCAATTAGGGTTTTTAACCAATCTTGTGCATATAATAAGTGATTTTATGTCATTGGTAATCCAATTAGGTCATTTTCGTCCTCGCTAGGCTTATTCTAATCCAATTAGGGTTTTTAACCAATCTTATGCATGCAATATGTGATTTTGTGTCATTTTGTGGCATTGGTTGAACATTTAGGTCATTTTCGTCCTCCCTAGGCTTATTTTAAACGAATTTGGCTTTTTAACCAATCTTGTGCACCCAATATGTGATTTTGTGTCATGGATGAACATTTAGGTCATTTTCGTCCTCCCTAGGCTTATTCTAATCCAATTAGGGTTTTTAACCAATCTTGTGCATGCAATATGTGATTTTGTGTCATTGGTTGCACATTTAGGTCATTTTCGTCCTCCCTAGGCTTATTCTAATCCAATTAGGGTTTTTAACCAATCTTGTGCATCCAATATGTGATTTTGTGTCATTGGTTGCACATTTAGGTCATTTTCGTCCTCCCTAGGGTTATTCTAATCCAATTAGGGTTTTTAACCAATCTTGTGCATATAATAAGTGATTTTATGTCATTGGTAATCCAATTAGGTCATTTTCGTCCTCGCTAGGCTTATTCTAATCCAATTAGGGTTTTTAACCAATCTTATGCATCCAATATGTGATTTTGTGTCATTTTGTGTCATTGGTTGAACATTTTGGTCATTTTCGTCCTCCCTAGGCTTATTTTAAACCAATTTGGGTTTTTAACCAATCTTGTGCATCCAATATGTGATTTTGTGTCATTGGTTGTACATTTAGGTCATTTTCGTCCTCCCTAGGCTTATTCTAATCCAATTAGGGTTTTGTAACCAATCTTGTGCATATAATAAGTGATTTTATGTCATTGGTAATCCAATTAGGTCATTTTCGTCCTCGCTAGGCTTATTCTAATCCAATTAGGGTTTTTAACCAATCTTATGCATCCAATATGTGATTTTGTGTCATTTTGTGTCATTGGTTGAACATTTAGGTCATTTTCGTCCTCCCTAGGCTTATTTTAAACAAATTTGGGTTTTTAACCAATCTTGTGCATCCAATATGTGATTTTGTGTCATTGGTTGCACATTTAGGTCATTTTCGTTCTCCCTAGGCTTATTCTAATCCAATTAGGGTTTTTAACCAATCTTGTGCATCCAATATGTGATTTTGTGTCATTGGTTGAAAATTTAGGTCATTTTCGTCCTCCCCAGGCTTATTCTAATCCAATTAGGGTTTTTAACCAATCTTGTGCATATAATAAGTAATTTTATGTCATTGGTAATCCAATTCGGTAGCTTTCGTCCTCGCTAGGCTTATTCTAATCCAATTAGGGTTTTTAACCAATCTTATGCATCCAATATGTGATTTTGTGTCATTTTGTGTCATTGGTTGAACATTTAGGTCATTTTCGTCCTCCCTAGGCTTATTTTAAACAAATTTGGGTTTTTAACCAATCTTGTGCATCCAATATGTGATTTTGTGTCATTGGTTGCACATTTAGGTCATTTTCGTTCTCCCTAGGCTTATTCTAATCCAATTAGGGTTTTTAACCAATCTTGTGCATCCAATATGTGACTTTGTGTCATTGGTTGAACATTTAGGTCCTCCCTAGCCTTATTCTAATCCAATTAGGATTTTTAACCAATCTTGTGCATCCAATATGTGATTTTGTGTCATTGGTTGAAAATTTAGGTCATTTTCGTCCTCCCCAGGCTTATTCTAATCCAATTAGGGTTTTTAACCAATCTTGTGCATATAATAAGTGATTTTATGTCATTGGTAATCCAATTAGGTAGCTTTCGTCCTCGCTAGGCTTATTCTAATCCAATTAGGGTTTTTAACCAATCTTGTGCATATAATCAGTAATTTTTTGTCATTGGTAATCCAATTAGGTCATTTTCGTCCTCCCTAGGCTTATTCTAATCCAATTAGGGTTTTTAACCAATCTTGTGCATCCAATATGTGATTTTGTGTCATTGGTTGAACATTTAGGTCATTTTCGTCCTCCCTAGGCTTATTCTAATCCAATTAGGGTTTTTAACCAATCTTGTGCATGCAATATGTGATTTTGTGTCATTGGTTGCACATTTAGGTCATTTTCGTCCTCCATAGGCTTATTCTAATCCAATTAGGGTGTTTAACCAATCTTGTGCATCCAATATGTGATTTTGTGTCAATTTGTGTCATTGGTTGAACATTTAGGTCATTTTCGTCCTCCCTAGGCTTATTCTAAACCAATTAGGGTTTTTAACCAATCTTGTGCATCCAATATGTGATTCTGTGTCATAGGTTGCACATTTAGGTCATTTTCGTCCTCCCTAGGCTTATTCTAATCCAATTAGGGTTTTTAACCAATCTTGTGCATATAATAAGTGATTTTATGTCATTGGTAATCCAATTAGGTCATTTTCGTCCTCGCTAGGCTTATTCTAATCCAATTAGGGTTTTTAACCAATCTTATGCATCCAATATGTGATTTTGTGTCATTTTGTGGCATTGGTTGAACATTTAGGTCATTTTCGTCCTCCCTAGGCTTATTTTAAACGAATTTGGCTTTTTAACCAATCTTGTGCACCCAATATGTGATTTTGTGTCATGGATGAACATTTAGGTCATTTTCGTCCTCCCTAGGCTTATTCTAATCCAATTAGGGTTTTTAACCAATCTTGTGCATGCAATATGTGATTTTGTGTCATTGGTTGCACATTTAGGTCATTTTCGTCCTCCCTAGGCTTATTCTAATCCAAAAAGGGTTTTTAACCAATCTTGTGCATATAATAAGTGAGTTTATGTCTTTGGCAATCCAATTAGGTCATTTTGGTCCTCCCTTTGCTTATTCTAATCCAATTAGGGTTTTTAACCAATCTTGTGCATATAATAAGTGATTTTGTGTTATTGGTAATCCAATTAGGTCATTTTCGCCCTCGCTAGGCTTATTCTAATCCAATTAGGGTTTTAAACCAATCTTGTGCATCCAATATGTGATTTTGTGTCATTGGTTGAACGTTTAGGTCATTTTCGTCCTCCCTAGGCTTAATCTAATCCAATTAGGGTTTTTAAACAATCTTGTGCATCCAATATGTGATTTTGTGTCATTGGTTGCACATTTAGGTCATTTTCGTGCTCCCTAGGCTTATTCTAATCCAATTAGGGTTTTTAACCAATCTTGTGCATGCAATATGTGATTTTGTGTCATTGGTTGCACATTTAGGTCATTTTCGTCCTCCATAGGCTTATTCTAATCCAATTAGGGTTTTTAACCAATCTTGTGCATCCAATATGTGATTTTGTGTCAATTTGTGTCATTGGTTGAACATTTAGGTCATTTTCGTCCTCCCTAGGCTTATTCTAATCCAATTAGGGTTTTTAACCAATCTTGTGCATCCAATATGTGATTTTGTGTCATTGGTTGAACATTTAGGTCATTTTCGTCTTCCCTAGGCTTATTCCAATCCAGTTAGGGTTTTTAACCAATCTTTTGCACCCAATATGTCATTTTGTGTCATTGGTTGAACATTTAGGTCATTTTCGTCCTCCATAGGCTTATTCTAATCCAATTAGGGTTTTTAGCCAATCTTGTGCATCCAATATGTGATTTTGTGTCATTTTGTGTCATTGGTTGAACATTTAGGTCATTTTCGTCCTCCCTAGGCTTATTCTAATCCAATTAGGGTTTTTAACCAATCTTGTGCATCCAATATGTGATTTTGTGTCATTTTGTGTCATTGGTTGAACATTTAGGTCATTTTCGTCCACCCTAGGCTTATTCTAATCCAATTAGGGTTTTGAACCAATCTTGTGCATCCAATATGTGATTTTGTGTCATTGGTTGAACATTTAGGTCATTTTCGTCCTCCCTAGGCTTATTCTAATCCAATTAGGGTTGTTAACCAATCTTGTGCAACCAATATGTGATTTTATGTCATTTTGTGTCATTGGTTGAACATTTAGGTCATTTTCGTCCTCCCTAGGCTTATTCTAATCCAATTTGGGTTTTTAACCAATCTTGTGCATCCAATATGTGATTTTGTGTCATTGGTTGAACATTTAGGTCATTTTTGTCCTCCCTAGGCTTATTCTAATCCAATTAGGGTTTTTAACCAATCTTGTGCATCCAATATGTGTTATTGTGTCATTGGTTGAACATTTAGGTCATTTTCGTCCTCGCTAGGCTTATTCTAATCCAATTAGGGTTTTTAACCAATCTTGTGCATCCAATATGTGATTTTGTGTCATTGGTTGAACATTTAGGTCATTTTGGTCCTCCCTAGGCTTATTCTAATCCAATTAGGGTTTTTAACCAATCTTGTGCATATAATAAGTGATTTTATGTCATTGGTAATCCAATTAGGTCATTTTCGTCCTCGCTAGGCTTATTCTAATCCAATTAGGGTTTTTAACCAATCTTATGCATCCAATATGTGATTTTGTGTCATTTTGTGTCATTGGTTGAACATTTAGGTCATTTTCGTCCTCCCTAGGCTTATTCTAATCCAATTTGGGTTTTTAACCAATCTTATGCATCCAAGATGTGATTTTGTGTCATTTTGTGTCATTGGTTGAACATTTTGGTCATTTTCGTCCTCCCTAGGCTTATTCTAATCCATTTAGGGTTTTTAGCCAATCTTCTGCATCCAATATGTGATTTTGTGTCATTGGTTGCACATTTAGGTCATTTTCGTCCTCCCTAGGCTTATTCTAATCCAATTAGGGTTTGTAACCAATCTTGTGCATATAACAAGTGATTTTGTGTCATTTGTAATCCAATTAAGTCATTTTGGTCCTCCCTAAACTTATTCTAATCCAATTAGGGTTTTTAACAAATCTTGTGCATCCAATATGTGATTTTGTGTCATTTGTTGAACATTTAGGTCATTTTCGTCCTCCCTAGGCTTATTCTAATCCAATTAGGGTTTCTAACCAATCTTGTGCATATAATAAGTGATTTTGTGTTATTGGTTATCCTCGCTAGGCTAATTCTATTCCAATTTGGGTTTTTAACCAATCTTGTGCATCCAATATGTGATTTTGTATCATTGGTTGCACATTTAGGTCATTTTCATCCTCCCTAGGCTTATTCTAATGCAATTAGGGTTTTCAACCAATCTTGTGCATCCAATATGTGAATTTGTGTCATTTTGTGTCATTGGTTGAACATTTAGGTCATTTAGGTCCTCCCTAGGCTTATTCTAATCCAATTAGGGTTTTTAACCAATCTTGTGGATCCAATATGTGATTTTGTGTCATTTTGTATTATTGGTTGAACATTTAGGTCATTTTCATCCTCCCTAGGCTTATTCTAATCCAATTAGGGTTTTTAACCAATCTTGTGCATATAATAAGTGATTTTGTGTCATTTGTAATCCAATTAGGTCATTTTCGTCCTCGCTAGGCTTATTCTACTCCAATTAGAATTTTTAACCAATCATGTGCATCCAATATGTGATTTTGTGTCATTTTGTGTCATTGGTTGAACATTTAAGTCATTTTCGTCCTCCCTAGGCTTATTCTAATCCAATTAGGGTTTTTATCCAATCTTGTGCATCCAATATGTGATTTTGTGTCATTGGTTGCACATTTAGGTCATTTTCGTCCTCCCTAGGCTTATTCTAATCCAATTAGGGTTTTTAACCAATCTTGTGCATATAATAAGTGATTTTATGTCATTGGTAATCCAATTAGGTCATTTTCGTCCTCGCTAGGCTTATTCTAATCCAACTAGAATTTTTAACCAATCTTATGCATCCAATATGTGATTTTGTGTCATTTTGTGTTATTGGTTGAACATTTAGGTCATTTTCGTCCTCCCTGGGCTTATTCTAATCCAATTAGGGTTTTTAACCAATCTTGTGCATCCAATATGTGATTTTGTGTCATTGGTTGCACATTTAGGTCATTTTCGTCCTCCCTAGGCTTATTCTAATCCAATTAGGGTTTTTAACCAATCTTGTGCTTATAATAAGTGATTTTGTGTCATTGGTAATCCAATTAGGTCATTTTCGTCCTCGCTAGGCTTATTCTAATCCAATTAGGGTTTTTAACCAATCTTGTGCATCCAATATGTGATTTTGTGTCATTGGTTGCACATTTAAGTCATTTTCGTCCTCCCTAGGCTTATTCTAATCCAATTAGGGTTTTCAACCAATCTTGTGCATCCAATATGTGAATTTGTGTCATTTTGTGTCATTGGTTGAACATTTTGGTCATTTAGGTTCTCCCTAGGCTTATTCTAATCCAATTAGGGTTTGTAACCAATCTTGTGCATATAATAAGTGATTTTGCGTTATTGGTAATCCAATTAGGTCATTTTCGTCCTCGCTAGGCTTATTCTAATCCAATTAGGGTTTTTAACCAATCTTGTGCATCCAATATGTGATTTTGTGTCATTGGTTGCACATTTAGGTCATTTTCGTCCTCCCTAGGCTTATTCTAATCCAATTAGGGTTTTTAACCAATCTTGTGCATATAATAAGTGATTTTATGTCATTGGTAATCCAATTAGGTCATTTTCGTCCTCGTTAGGCTTATTCTAATCCAATTAGGGTTTTTAACCAATCTTATGCATCCAATATGTGATTTTGTGTCATTTTGTGTCATTGGTTGAACATTTAGGTCATTTTCGTCCTCGCTAGGCTTATTCTAATCCAATTAGGGTTTTTGACCAATCTTATGCATCCAATAAGTGATTTTGTGTCATTTTGTGTCATTGGTTGAACATTTAGGTCATTTTCGTCCTCCCTAGACTTATTCTAATCAAATTAGGGTTTTTAACCAATCTTGTGCATCCAATATGTGATTTTGTGTCATTGGTTGCACATTTAGGTCGTTTTCGTCCTCCCTAGGCTTATTCTAATCCAATTAGGGTTTTTAACCAATCTTGTGCATATAATAAGTGATTTTATGTCATTGGTAATCCAATTATGTCATTTTCGTCCTCGCTAGGCTTATTCTAATCCAATTAGGGTTTTTAACCAATCTTATGCATCCAATATGTGATTTTGTGTCATTTTGTGTCATTGGTTGAACATTTAGGTCATTTTCGTCCTCGCTAGGCTTATTCTAATCCAATTAGGGTTTTTGACCAATCTTATGCATCCAATAAGTGATTTTGTGTCATTTTTTGTCATTGGTTGAACATTTAGGTCATTTTCGTCCTCCCTAGGCTTATTCTAATCAAATTAGGGTTTTTAACCAATCTTGTGCATCCAATATGTGATTTTGTGTCATTGGTTGCACATTTAGGTCATTTTCGTCCTCCCTAGGCTTATTCTAATCCAATTAGGGTTTTTAACCAATCTTGTGCATATAATAAGTGATTTTATGTCATTGGTAATCCAATTAGGTCATTTTCGTCCTCGCTAGGCTTATTCTAATCCAATTAGGGTTTTTAACCATTCTTATGCATCCAATATGTGATTTTGTGTCATTTTGTGTCATTGGTTGAACATTTAGGTCATTTTCGTCCTCCCTAGGCTTATTCTAATCCAATTAGGGTTTTTAACCAATCTTGTGCATCCAATATGTGATTTTGTGTCATTGGTTGAACATTTAGGTCTCTTTCGTCCTCTCTAGGCTTATTCTAATACAACTAATGTTTTTAATTAATCTTGTGCATCCAATATGTGATTTTGTGTCATTAGTTGAACATTTAGGTCGTTTTCGTCCTCCTAGGCTTATTCTGATCCAATTAGGGTTTTTAACCAATTTTGTGCATCCAATATGTGATTTGGTGTCATTTTGTGTCATTGGTTGAACATTTAGGTCATTTTCGTCCTCCCTAGGCTTATTCTAATCCAATTAGGGTTTTTAACATATCTTGTGCATCCAATATGTGATTTTGTGTCATTTTGTGTCATTGGTTGAACATTTAGGTCATTTTCGTCCTCCCTAGGCTTATTCTAATACAATTAGGGTTTTTAACCAATATAGTGCATCCAATATGTGGTTTTGTGTCATTTTGTGTCATTGGTTGAACATTTAGGTCATTTTCGTCCTCCCTAGGCTTATTCTAATCCAATTAGGGTTTTTAACCAAGCTAGTGCATCCAATATGTGATTTTGTGTCATTTTGTGTCATTGGTTGAACATTTAGGTCATTTTCGTCCTCCCTAGGCTTATTCTAATCCAATTAAGGTTTTTAACCAATCTTGTGCATCCAATATGTGATTTTGTGTCATTGGTTGAACAGTTAGGTCATTTTGGTCCTCCCTAGGCTTATTCTAATCCAATTAGGGTTTTTAACCAATCCTGTGCATCCAATATGTGATTTTGTGTCATTGGTTGAACATTTAGGTCATTTTCGTCCTCCCTAGGCTTATTCTAATCCAATTAGGGTTTTTAACCAATCTTGTGCATCCAATATGTGATTTTGTGTCATTGGTCTAACATTTAGGTCATTTTCGTCCTCCCTAGGCTTATTCTAATCCAATTAGGGTTTTTAACCAATCTTGTGCATCCAATATGTGATTTTGTCTCATTGGTTGAACATTTAGGTCATTTTCGTCCTCCCTAGGCTTATTCTAATCCAATTAGGGTTTTTAACCAATCTTGTGCATCCAATATGTGATTTTGTGTCATTGGTCTAACATTTAGGTCATTTTCGTCCTCCCTAGGCTTATTCTAATCCAATTACGGTTTTTAACCAATCTTGTGCATCCAATATGTGATTTTGTGTCATTGGTTGAACATTTAGATCATTTTCGTCCTCCCTAGGCTTATTCTAATACAATTAGGGTTTTTAACCAATCTTGTGCATCCAAATGTGATTTTGTGTCATTTTGTGTCATTGGTTGAACATTTAGGTCATTTTCGTCCTCCCTAGGCTTATTCTAATCCAATTAGGGTTTTTAACCAATCTTGTGCATCCAATATGTGATTTTGTGTCATTGGTTGCACATTGAGGTCATTTTCGTCCTCCCTAGGCTTATTCTAATCCAATTAGGGTTTTTAACCAATCTTGTGCATCCAATATGTGATTTTGTGTCATTGGTTAAACATTTAGGTCATTTTCGTCCTCCCCAGGCTTATTCTAATCCAATTAGGATTTTTATCCAATCTTGTGCATCCCATATGTGATTTTGTGTCAATTTGTATCATTGGTTGCACATTTAGGTCATTTTGGTCCTCCCTAGGCTTACTCGAATCCAATTAGGGTTGTTAACCAATCTTGTTCATATAATAAGTGATTTTGTGTCATTTGTAATCCAATTAGGTCATTTTCGTCCTCGCTAAACTTATTCCAATCCAATTAGGGTTTTTAACCAATCATGTGCATCCAATATGTGATTTTGTGTCATTGTTTGAACATTTAGTACAATTTGGTCCTCCCTATGCTTATTCTAATCCAATTAGGGTTTTTAACCAATCTTGTGCATATAATAAGTGATTTTGTGTTATTGGTAATCCAATTAGGTCATTTTCGTCCTCGCTAGGCTTATTCTAATCCAATTAGGGTTTTTAACCAATCTTGTGCATCCAATATGTGATTTTGTGTCATTGGTTGAACATTTAGGTCATTTTCGTCCTCCCTAGGTTTATTCTAATCCTATTAGGGTTTTTAACCAATCTTGTGCATCCAATATGTGATTTTGTGTCATTGGTTGAACATTTAGGTCATTTTGGTCCTCCTTAGGCTTATTCTAATCCAATTAGGGTTTTTAACCAATCTTGTTCATATAATAAGTGATTTTTTGTCATTGGTAATCCAATAAGTTCATTTTCGTCCTCGCTAGACTTATTCTAATCCAATTAGGGTTTTTAACCAATCTTGTGCATCCAATATGTGACTTTGTGTCATTGGTTGAACATTTAGGTCATTTTGGTCCTCCCTAGGCTTATTGTAATCCAATTAGGGTTTTTAACCAATCTTGTGCATCCAATATGTGATTTTGTGTCATTGGTTACACATTTAGGTCATTTTCGTCCTCCCTAGGCTTATTCTAATCCAATTAGGGTTTTTAACCAATCTTGTGCAAATAACAAGTGATTTTATGTCATTGGTAATCCAATTAGGTCATTTTCGTCCTCGCTAGGCTTATTCTAATCCAATTAGGGTTTTTAACCAATCTTATGCATCCAATATGTGATTTTGTGTCATTTTGTGTCATTGGTTGAACATTTAGGTCATTTTCGTCCTCCCTAGGCTTATTTTAATCCAATTTTGGTTTTTAACCAATCTTGTGCATCCAATATGTGATTTTGTGTCATTGGTTGCTCATTTAGGTCATTTTCGTCCTCCCTAGGCTTATTCTAATCCAATTAGGGTTTTTAACCAATCTTGTGCATATAATAAGTGATTTTATGTCATTGGTAATCCAATTAGGTCATTTTCGTCCTCGCTAGGCTTATTCTAATCCAATTTGGGTTTTTAACCAATCTTGTGCATCCAATATGTGATTTTGTGTCATTGGTTGCACATTGAGGTCATTTTCGTCCTCCCTAGGCTTATTCTAATCCAATTAGGGTTTTTAACCAATCTTGTGCATCCAATATGTGATTTTGTGTCATTGGTTAAACATTTAGGTCATTTTCGTCCTCCCCAGGCTTATTCTAATCCAATTAGGATTTTTATCCAATCTTGTGCATCCCATATGTGATTTTGTGTCAATTTGTGTCATTGGTTTCACATTTAGGTCATTTTGGTATTCCCTAGGCTTACTCTAATCCAATTAGGGTTGTAAACCAATCTTGTTCATATAATAAGTGATTTTGTGTCATTTGTAATCCAATTAGGTCATTTTCGTCCTCGCTAAACTTATTCCAATCCAACTAGGGTTTTTAACCAATCATGTGCATCCAATATGTGATTTTGTGTCATTGTTTGAACATTTAGGACAATTTGGTCCTCCCTATGCTTATTCTAATCCAATTAGGGTTTTTAACCAATCTTGTGCATATAATAAGTGATTTTGTGTTATTGGTAATCCAATTAGGTCATTTTCGTCCTCGCTAGGCTTATTCTAATCTAATTAGGGTTTTTAACCAATCTTGTGCATCCAATATGTGATTTTGTGTCATGGGTTGAACATTTAGGTCATTTTCGTCCTCCCTAGGTTTATTCTAAGCCTATTAGGGTTTTTAACCAATCTTGTGCATCCAATATGTGATTTTGTGTCATTGGTTGAACATTTAGGTCATTTTGGTCCTCCCTAGGCTTATTCTAATCCAATTAGGGTTTTTAACCAATCTTGTTCATATAATAAGTGATTTTTTGTCATTGGTAATCCAATAAGTTCATTTTCGTCCTCGCTAGACTTATTCTAATCCAATTAGGGTTTTTAACCAATCTTGTGCATCCAATATGTGACTTTGTGTCATTGGTTGAACATTTAGGTCAATTTAGTCCTCCCTAGGCTTATTCTAATCCAATTAGGGTTTTTAACCAATCTTGTGCATCCAATATGTGATTTTGTGTCATTGGTTGCACATTTAGGTCATTTTCGTCCTCCCTAGGCTTATTCTAATCCAATTAGGGTTTTTAACCAATCTTGTGCATATAATAAGTGATTTTATGTCATTGGTAATCCAATTAGGTCATTTTCGTCCTCGCTAGGTTTATTCTAATCCAATTAGAATTTTTAACCAATCTTATGCATCCAATATGTGATTTTGTGTCATTTTGTGTTATTGGTTGAACATTTAGGTCATTTTCGTCCTCCCTAGGCTTATTCTAATCCAATTAGGGTTTTTAACCAATCTTGTGCATCCAATAAATGATTTTGTGTCATTTTGTGTCATTGGTTGAACATTTAGGTCATTTTCGTCCCCCAAAGGCTTATTCTAATCCAATTAGGGTTTTTAACCAATCTTATGCATCCAATATGTGATTTTGTATCATTGGTTGAACATTTAGGTCATTTTCGTCCATCCTAGGCTTATTCTAATCCAATTAGGGTTTCTAACCAATCTTGTGCATATAATAAGTGATTTTGTGTCATTTGTAATCCAATTAGGTCATTTTCGTCCTCGCTAGGCTTATTCTAATCCAATTAGAATTTTTAACCAATCATGTGCATCCAATATGTGATTTTTTGTCATTTTGTGTTATTGGTTGAACATTTAGGTCATTTTCGTCCTCCTTAGGCTTATTCTAATCCAATTAGGGTTTTTAACCAATCTTGTGCATCCAATATGTTATTTTGTGTCATTTTGTGTCATTGGTTGAACATTTAGGTCATTTTCGTCCTCCCTAGGCTTATTCTAATCCAATTAGGGTTTTTAACCAATCTTGTGCATCCAATATGTGATTTTGTCTCATTTTGTGTCATTGGTTGAACATTTAGGTCATTTTCGTCCTCCCTAGGCTTATTCTAATCCAATTAGGGTTTTTAACCAATCTTGTGCATCCAATATGTGATTTTGTCTCATTTTGTGTCATTGGTTGAACATTTTGGTCATTTTCTTCCTCCCTTTGCTTATTCTAATCCAATTAGGGTTTTTAAGCAATCTTGTGCATCCAATATGTGATTTTGTGTCATTTTGTGTCATTGGTTGAACATTTAGGTCATTTTCGTCCTCCCTAGGCTTATTCTAATCCAATTAGGGTTTTTAACCAATCTTGTGCATCCAATATGTGATTTTGTGTCATTTTGTGTCATTGGTTGAAAATTTAGGTCATTTTCATCCTCCCTAGGCTTATTCTAATCCAATTAGAGTTTTTTAACCAATCTTGTGCATTCAATATGTAATTTTGTGTCATTGGTTGAACATTTAGGTCATTTTCGTCCTCCCTAGGCTTATTCTAAACCAATTAGGGTTTTTAACCAATCTTGTGCATCCAATATGTGATTTTGTGTCATTTTGGGTCATTGGTTGAACATTTAGGTCATTTTCGTCCTCCCTAGGCTTATTCTAAACCAATTAGGGTTTTTAACCAATCTTGTGCATCCAATATGTGACTTTGTGTCATTTTGTGTCATTGGTTGAACATTTAGGTCATTTTTGTCCTCCCTATGCTTATTCTAATCCAATTAGGGTTTTTAACCAATCTTGTGCATCCATTATGTGATTTTGTGTCATTTTGTGTCATTTGTTGAACATTTAGGTCATTTTCGTCCTCCCTAGGCTTATTCTAATCCAATTAGGGTTTTTAACCAATCTTGTGCATCCAATATGTGATTTTGTGTCATTGGTTGCACATTTAGGTCATTTTCGTCCTCCATAGGCTTATTCTAATCCAATTAGGGTGTTTAACCAATCTTGTGCATCCAATATGTGATTTTGTGTCAATTTGTGTCATTGGTTGAACATTTAGGTCATTTTCGTCCTCCCTAGGCTTATTCTAAACCAATTAGGGTTTTTAACCAATCTTGTGCATCCAATATGTGATTCTGTGTCATCGGTTGCACATTTAGGTCATTTTCGTCCTCCCTAGGCTTATTCTAATCCAATTAGGGTTTTTAACCAATCTTGTGCATATAATAAGTGATTTTATGTCATTGGTAATCCAATTAGGTCATTTTCGTCCTCGCTAGGCTTGTTCTAATCCAATTAGGGTTTTTAATCAATCTTGTGCATCCAATATGAGATTTATTGTCATTTTGTGTCATTGGTTGAACATTTAGGTCATTTTCGTCCTCCCTAGGCTTATTTTAATTCAATTAGGGATTTTAACCAATCTTGTGCATCCAATATGTGATTTTGTGTCATTGGTTGCACATTTAGGTCATTTTCGTCCTCCCTAGGCTTATTCTAATCCAATTAGGGTTTTTAACCAATCTTGTGCATATAATATGTGATTTTATGTCATTGGTAATCCAATTAGGTCATTTTCGTCCTCGCTAGGCTTATTCTAATCCAATTAGGGTTTTTAACCAATCTTATGCATCCAATATGTGATTTTGTGTCATTTTGTGTCATTGGTTGAACATTTAGGTCATTTTCGTCCTCCCTAGGCTTATTCTAATCCAATTTGGGTTTTTAACCAATCTTGTGCATCCATAATGTGATTTTGTGTCATTTTGTGTCATTGGTTGAACATTTAGGTCATTTTCTTCCTCCCTAGGCTTATTCTAATCCAATTTGGGTTTTTAACCAATCTTTTGCATCCAATATGTGATTTTGTGTCATTGGTTGCACATTTAGGTTATTTTCGTCCTCCGTAGGCTTATTCTAATCCAATTAGGGTTTTTAACCAATCTTGTGCATATAATAAGTGATTTTATGTCATTGGTAATCCAATTAGGTCATTTTCGTCCTCGCTAGGCTTATTCTAATCCAATTAGGGTTTTTAACCAATCTTATGCATCCAATATGTGATTTTGTGTCATTTTGTGTCATAGGTTGAACATTTAGGTCATTTTCGTCCTCCCCATGCTTATTCTAATCCACTTAGGATTTTTATCCAATCTTGTGCATCCAATATGTGATTTTGTGTCAATTTGTGTCATTGGTTGAACATTTAGGTCATTTTCGTCCTCCCTAGGCTTATTCTAATCCAATTAGGGTTTTTAACCAATCTTGTGCATCCAATATGTGTTTTTGTGTCATTGGTTGCACATTTAGGTCATTTTCGTCCTCCCTAGGCTTATTCTAATCCAATTAGGGTTTTTAACCAATCTTGTGCATCCAATATGTGATTTTGTGTCATTGGTTGCACATTTAGGTCATTTTCGTCCTCCCTAGGCTTATTCTAATCCAATTAGGGTTTTTAACCAATCTTGTGCATATAATAAGTGATTTTATGTCATTGGTAATCCAATTAGGTCATTTTCGTCCTCGCTAGGCTTATGCTAATCCAAGTAGAATTTTTAACCAATCTTATGCATCCAATATGTGATTTTGTGTCATTTTGTGTTATTGGTTGAACATTTAGGCCATTTTCGTCCTCCCTAGGCTTATTCTAATCTAATTAGGGTTTTTAACCAATCTTATGCATCCAATATGTGATTTTGTGTCATTGGTTGCACATTGACGTCATTTTCGTCCTCCCTAGGCTTATTCTAATCCAATTAGGGTTTTTAACCAATCTTGTGCATCCAATATGTGATTTTGTGTCATTGGTTGCACATTTAGGTCATTTTCGTCCTCCCTAGGCTTATTCTAATCCAATTAGGGTTTTTAACCAATCTTGTGCATATAATAAGTGATTTTATGTCATTGGTAATCCAATTAGGTCATTTTCGTCCTCGCTAGGCTTATTCTAATCCAATTAGGGTTTTAAACCAATCTTATGCATCCAATATGTGATTTTGTGTCATTTTGTGTCATTGGTTGAACATTTAGGTCATTTTTGTCCTACCTAGGCTTTCTTTAAACCAATTTGGGTTTTTAACCAATCTTGTGCATCCAATATGTGATTTTGTGTCATTGGTTGCACATTTAGGTCATTTTCGTCCTCCCTAGCCTTATTCTAATCCAATTAGGGTTTTTAACCAATCTTGTGCATCCAATATGTGATTTTGTGTCATTGGTTGCACATTTAGGTCATTTTCGTCCTCCCTAGGCTTATTCTAATCCAATTAGGGTTTTTAACGAATCTTGTGCATATAATAAGTCATTTTGTGTCATTGGTAATCCAATTAGGTCATTTTCGTCCTCGCTAGGCTTATTCTAATCCAATTAGGGTTTTTAACCAATCTTGTGCATCCAATATGTGATTTTGTGTCATTGGTTGCACATTTAGGTCATTTTAGTCCTCCCTAGGCTTATTCTAATCCAATTAGGGTTTTTAACCAATCTTGTGCATCCAATATGTGATTTTGTGTCATTGGTTGCACATTTAGGTCATTTTCGTCCTCCCTAGGCTTATTCTAATCCAATTAGGGTTTTTAACCAATCTATTGCAAATAATAAGTGATTTTATGTCATTGGTAATCCAATTAGGTCATTTTCGTCCTCGCTAGGCTTATACTAATCCAATTAGGGTTTTTAACCAATCTTATGCATCCAATATGTGATTTTGTGTCATTTTGTGTCATTGGTTGAACATTTAGGTCATTTTCGTCCTCGCTAGGCTTATTTTAATCCAATTTGGGTTTTTAACCAATCTTATGCATCCAATATGTGATATTGTGTCATTGGTTGCACATTTAGGTCATTTTCGTCCTCCCTAGGCTTATTCTAATCCAATTAGGGTTTTTAACCAATCTTGTGCATCCCATATGTGATTTTGTGTCATTGGTTGCACATTTAGGTCATTTTCGTCCTCCATAGGCTTATTCTAATCCAATTAGGGTTTTTAACCAATCTTGTGCATCCAATATGTGATTTTGTGTCAATTTGTGTCATTGGTTGAACATTTAGGTCATTTTCGTCCTCCCTAGGCTTATTCTAATCCAATTAGGGTTTTTAACCAATCTTGTGCATCCAATATGTGATTTTGTGTCATTGGTTGAACATTTAGGTCATTTTGGTCCTCCCTATGCTTATTCTAATCCAATTAGGGTTTTTAACCAATCTTGTGCATCCAATATGTGATTTTGTCTCATTGGTTGCACATTTACGTCATTTTCGTCCTCCCTAGGCTTATTGTAATTAAATTAGGGTTTTTAACCAATCTTGTGCATCCAATATGTGATTTTGTGTCATTGGTTGCACATTTAGGTCATTTTCGTCCCCCCTAGGCTTATTCTAATCGAATTTGAATTTTTAACCAATCTTATGCATCCAATATGTGATTTTGTGTCATTTTGTGTTATTGGTTGAACATTTAGGTCATTTTCGTCCTCCCTAGGCTTATTCTAATCCAATTAGGGTTTTTAACCAATCTTGTGCATCCAATAAATGATTTTGTGTCATTTTGTGTCATTGGTTGAACATTTAGGTCATTTTCGTCCCCCAAAGGCTTATTCTAATCCAATTAGGGTTTTTAACCAATCTTATGCATCCAATATGTGATTTTGTATCATTGGTTGAACATTTAGGTCATTTTCGTCCATCCTAGGCTTATTCTAATCCAATTAGGGTTTCTAACCAATCTTGTGCATATAATAAGTGATTTTGTGTCATTTGTAATCCAATTAGGTCATTTTCGTCCTCGCTAGGCTTATTCTAATCCAATTAGAATTTTTAACCAATCATGTGCATCCAATATGTGATTTTTTGTCATTTTGTGTTATTGGTTGAACATTTAGGTCATTTTCGTCCTCCTTAGGCTTATTCTAATCCAATTAGGGTTTTTAACCAATCTTGTGCATCCAATATGTTATTTTGTGTCATTTTGTGTCATTGGTTGAACATTTAGGTCATTTTCGTCCTCCCTAGGCTTATTCTAATCCAATTAGGGTTTTTAACCAATCTTGTGCATCCAATATGTGATTTTGTCTCATTTTGTGTCATTGGTTGAACATTTAGGTCATTTTCGTCCTCCCTAGGCTTATTCTAATCCAATTAGGGTTTTTAACCAATCTTGTGCATCCAATATGTGATTTTGTCTCATTTTGTGTCATTGGTTGAACATTTTGGTCATTTTCTTCCTCCCTTTGCTTATTCTAATCCAATTAGGGTTTTTAAGCAATCTTGTGCATCCAATATGTGATTTTGTGTCATTTTGTGTCATTGGTTGAACATTTAGGTCATTTTCGTCCTCCCTAGGCTTATTCTAATCCAATTAGGGTTTTTAACCAATCTTGTGCATCCAATATGTGATTTTGTGTCATTTTGTGTCATTGGTTGAAAATTTAGGTCATTTTCATCCTCCCTAGGCTTATTCTAATCCAATTAGAGTTTTTTAACCAATCTTGTGCATTCAATATGTAATTTTGTGTCATTGGTTGAACATTTAGGTCATTTTCGTCCTCCCTAGGCTTATTCTAAACCAATTAGGGTTTTTAACCAATCTTGTGCATCCAATATGTGATTTTGTGTCATTTTGGGTCATTGGTTGAACATTTAGGTCATTTTCGTCCTCCCTAGGCTTATTCTAAACCAATTAGGGTTTTTAACCAATCTTGTGCATCCAATATGTGACTTTGTGTCATTTTGTGTCATTGGTTGAACATTTAGGTCATTTTTGTCCTCCTTATTCTTATTCTAATCCAATTAGGGTTGTTAACCAATCTTGTGCATCCAATATGTGATTTTGTGTCATTGGTTTAACATTTAGGTCATTTTCGTCCTCCCTAGGCTTATTCTAATCCAATTAGGGTTTTTAACCAATCTTGTGCATCCAATATGTGATTTTGTGTCATTTTTTCTCATTGGTTGAACATTTAGGTCATTTTCGTCCTCCCTAGGCTTATTCTAATCCAATTAGGGTTTTTAACCAATCTTGTGCATGCAATATGTGATTTTGTGTCATTGGTTGCACATTTAGGTCATTTTCGTCCTCCATAGGCTTTTACTAATCCAATTAGGGTTTTTAACCAATCTTGTGCATCCAATATGTGATTTTGTGTCAATTTGTGTCATTGGTTGAACATTTAGGTCATTTTCGTCCTCCCTAGGCTTATTCTAATCCAATTAGGGTTTTTAACCAATCTTGTGCATCCAATATGTGATTTTGTGTCGTTGGTTGAACATTAAGGTCATTTTGGTCCTCCCTACGCTTATTCTAAGCCAATTAGGGTTTTTAACCAATCTTGTGCATCCAATATGTGATTTTGTGTCATTGGTTGCACATTTAGGTCATTTTCGTCCTCCCTAGGCTTATTGTAATCCAATTAGGGTTTTTAACCAATCTTGTGCATCCAATATGTGATTTTGTGTCATTGGTTGCACATTTAGGTCATTTTCGTCCTCCCTAGGCTTATTCTAATCCAATTAGGGTTTTTAACCAATCTTGTTCATCCAATATGTGATTTTATGTCATTGGTTGAACATTTAGGTCATTTTCGTCCTCCCTAGGCTTATTCTAATCCAATTAGGGTTTTTAAACAATCTTGTGCATCCAATATGTGATTTTGTGTCATTGGTTGCACATTTAGGTCATTTTCGTCCTCCCTAGGCTTATTCTAATCCAATTAGGGTTTTTAACCAATCTTGTGCATATAATAAGTGATTTTATGTCATTGGTAATCCAATTAGGTCATTTTCGTCCTCCCTAGGCTTATTCTAATTCCATTAGGGTTTTTAACCAATCTTGTGCATCCAATATGTGATTTTGTGTCATTGGTTGAACACTTAGGTCATTTTCGTCCTCCCTAGGCTTATTCTAATCCAATTAGGGTTTTTAACTAATCTTGTGCATCCAATATGTGATTTTGTGTCATTGGTTGCACATTTAGGTCATTTTCGTCCTCCCTAGGCTTATTCTAATCCAATTAGGGTTTTTAACCAATCTTGTGCATATAATAAGTGATTTTATGTCATTGGTAATCCAATTAGGTCATTTTCATCCTCGATAGGCTTATTTTAATCCAATTAGAATTTTTAACCAATCTTATGTATCCAATATGTGATTTTGTGTCATTTTGTGTCATTGGTTGCACATTTAGGTCATTTTCGTCCTCCCTAGGTTTATTCTAATCCAATTAGGGTTTTTAACCAATCTTGTGCATATAATAAGTGATTTTTTGTCATTGTTAATCCAATAAGTTCATTTTCTTCCTCGCTAGACTTATTCTAATCCAATTAGGGTTTTTAACCAATCTTGTGCATCCAATATGTGACTTTGTGTCATTGGTTGAACATTTAGGCCATTTTGGTCCTCCCTAGGCTTATTCTAATCCAATTAGGGTTTTTAACCAATCTTGTGCATCCAATATGTGATTTTGTGTCATTGGTTGCACATTTAGGTCATTTTCGTCCTCCCTAGGCTTATTCTAATCCAATTAGGGTTTTTAACCAATCTTGTCCATCCAATATGTGATTTTGTGTCATTGGTTGAACATTTAGGTCATTTTCGTCCTCCCCAGGCTTATTCTAATCTAATTAGGATTTTTATCCAATCTTGTGCATCCAATATGTGATTTTGTGTCAATTTGTGTCATTGGTTGAACATTTAGGTCATTTTCGTCCTCCCTAGGCTTATTCTAATCCAATTAGGGTTTTTAACCAATCTTGTGCATCCAATATGTGATTTTGTGTCATTGGTTGCACATTTAGGTCATTTTCGTCCTCCCTTGGCTTATTCTAATCCAATTAGGGTTTTTAACCAATCTTGTGCATATAATAAGTGATTTTATGTTATTGGTAATCCTATTAGGTCATTTTCGTCCTCGCTAGGCTTATTCTAATCCAATTAGGGTTTTTAACCAATCTTATGCATCCAATATGTGATTTTGTGTCATTTTGTCTCATTGGTTGAATATTTAGGTCATTTTCGTCCTCCCTAGGCTTATTTTAAACCAATTTGGGTTTTTAACCAATCTTGTGCATCCAATATGTGATTTTGTGTCATTTTATGTCATTGGTTGAACATTTAGGTCATTTTCGTCCTCCCTAGGCTTATTCTAATTCAATTAGGGTTTTTAACCAATCTTATGCATCCAATATGTGATTTTGTGTCATTGGTTGCAAATTTAGGTCATTTTCATCCTCCCTAGGCTTATTCTAATCCAATTAGGGTTTTTAACCAATCTTGTGCATATAATAAGTGATTTTATGTCATTGGTAATCCAATTAGGTCATTTTCGTCCTCGCTAGGCTTATTCTAATCCAATTAGGGTTTTTAACCAATCTTATGCATCCAATATGTGATTTTGTGTCATTTTGTGTCATTGGTTGAACATTTAGGTCATTTTCGTCCTCCCTAGGCTTATTTTAAACAAATTTGGGTTTTTAACCAATCTTGTGCATCCAATATGTGATTTTGTGTCATTGGTTGCACATTTAGGTCATTTTCGTTCTCCCTAGGCTTATTCTAATCCAATTAGGGTTTTTAACCAATCTTGTGCATCCAATATGTGACTTTGTGTCATTGGTTGAACATTTAGGTCATTTTCGTCCTCCCCAGGCTTATTCTAATCCAATTAGGATTTTTATCCAATCTTGTGCATCCCATATGTGATTTTGTGTCAATTTGTGTCATTGGTTGAACATTTAGGTTATTTTCGTCCTCCCTAGGCTTATTCTAATCCAATTAGGGTTTTTAACCAATCTTGTGCATCCAATATGTGATTTTGTGTCATTGGTTGCACATTTAGGTCATTTTCGTCCTCCCTAGGCTTATTCTAATCCAATTAGGGTTTTTAACCAATCTTGTGCATATAATAAGTGATTTTATGTCATTGGTAATCCAATTAGGTCATTTTCGTCCTCGCTAGGCTTATTCTAATCCAATTAGGGTTTTTAACCAATCTTATGCATCCAATATGTGATTTTGTGTCATTTTGTTGCATTGGTTGAACATTTAGGTCATTTTCGTCCTCCCTAGGCTTATTTTAAACGAATTTGGCTTTTTAACCAATCTTGTGCACCCAATATGTGATTTTGTGTCATGGATGAACATTTAGGTCATTTTCGTCCTCCCTAGGCTTATTCTAATCCAATTAGGGTTTTTAACCAATCTTGTGCATGCAATATGTGATTTTGTGTCATTGGTTGCACATTTAGGTCATTTTCGTCCTCCCTAGGCTTATTCTAATCCAAAAAGGGGTTTTAACCAATCTTGTGCATATAATAAGTGAGGTTATGTCTTTGGCAATCCAATTAGGTCATTTTGGTCCTCCCTGTGCTTATTCTAATCCAATTAGGGTTTTTAACCAATCTTGTGCATATATTAAGTGATTTTGTGTTATTGGTAATCCAATTAGGTCATTTCCGCCCTCGCTAGGCTTATTCTAATCCAATTAGGGTTTTAAACCAATCTTGTGCATCCAAAATGTGATTTTGTGTCATTGGTTGAACGTTTAGGTCATTTTCGTCCTCCCTAGGCTTATTCTAATCCAATTAGGGTTTTTAAACAATCTTGTGCATCCAATATGTGATTTTGTGTCATTGGTTGCACATTTAGGTCATTTTCGTCCTCCCTAGGCTTATTCTAATCCAATTAGGGTTTTTAACCAATCTTGTGCATATAATAAATGATTTTTTGGCATTGGTAATCCAATAAGTTCATTTTCGTCCTCGCTAGACTTATTCTAATCCAATTAGGGTTTTTAACCAATCTTGTTCATCCAATATGTGACTTTGTGTCATTGGTTGAACATTTAGGTCATTTTGGTCCTCCCTAGGCTTATTCTAATCCAATTAGGGTTTTTAACCAATCTTGTGCATCCAATATGTGATTTTGTGTCATTGGTTGCACATTTAGGTCATTTTCGTCCTCCCTAGGCTTATTGTAATCCAATTAGAGTTTTTAACCAATCTTATGCATCCAATATGTGATTTTGTGTCATTGGTTGCACATTTAGGTCATTTTCGTCCTCCCTAGGCTTATTCTAATCCAATTAGGGTTTTTAACCAATCTTGTGCATATAATAAGTGATTTTATGTCATTGGTAATCCAATTAGGTCATTTTCGTCCTCGCTAGGCTTATTCTAATCCAATTAGAATTTTTAACCAATCTTATGCATCCAATATGTGATTTGGTGTCATTTTGTGTTATTGGTTGAACATTTAGGTCATTTTCGTCCTCCCTAGGCTTATTCTAATCCAATTAGGGTGTTTAACCAATCTTGTGCATCCAATACGTGATTTTGTGTCATTGGTTGCACATTTTGGTCATTTTCGTCCTCCCTAGGCTTATTCTAATCCAATTAGGGTTTTTAACCAATCTTGTGCATATAATAAGTGATTTTTTGTCATTGGTAATCCAATAAGTTCATTTTCTTCCTCGCTAGACTTATTCTAATCCAATTAGGGTTTTTAACCAATCTTGTGCATCCAATATGTGATTTTGTGTCATTGGTTGCACATTTAGGTCATTTTCGTCCTCCCTAGGCTTATTCTAATCCAATTAGGGTTTTTAACCAATCTTGTGAATATAATAAGTGATTTTATGTCATTGGTAATCCAATTAGGTCATTTTCATCCTCGCTAGGCTTATTCTAAT
Source organism: Cicer yamashitae (assembly GCA_037974755.1). Taxonomy (NCBI): domain Eukaryota; kingdom Viridiplantae; phylum Streptophyta; class Magnoliopsida; order Fabales; family Fabaceae; genus Cicer; species Cicer yamashitae. Next base: position 3,327,809 of record JBBPBQ010000006.1, read on the forward strand.
CCAATTAGAATTTTTAACCAATCTTATGCATCCAATATGTGATTTTGTGTCATTTTGTGTTATTGGTTGAACATTTAGGTCATTTTCGTCCTCCCTAGGCTTATTCTAATCCAATTAGGGTTTTTAACCAATCTTGTGCATCCAATAAATGATTTTGTGTCATTTTGTGTCATTGGTTGAACATTTAGGTCATTTTCGTCCCCCAAAGGCTTATTCTAATCCAATTAGGGTTTTTAACCAATCTTGTGCATCCAATATGTGATTTTGTCTCATTGGTTTCACATTTAGGTCATTTTCGTCCTCCCTAGGCATATTCTAATCCAATTAGGGTTTTTAACCAATCTTGTGCATATAATAAGTGATTTTATGTCATTGGTAATCCAATTAGGTCATTTTCGTCCTTGTTAGGCTTATTCTAATCCAATTAGGGTTTTTAACCAATCTTGTGCATCCAATATGTGATTTTGTGTCAATTTGTGTCATTGGTTGAACATTTAGGTCATTTTCGTCCTCCCTAGGCTTATTCTAATCCAATTAGGGTTTTTAACCAATCTTGTGCATATAATAAGTGATTTTATGTCATTGGTAATCCAATTAGGTCATTTTTGTCCTCGCTAGGCTTATTCTAATCCAATTAGGGTTTTTAACCAATCTTATGCATCCAATATGTGATTTTGTGTCATAGGTTGAACATTTAGGTCTTTTTCGTCCTCCCTAGGCTTATTCTAATCCAATTAGGGTTTTTAACCAATCTTGTGCATCCAATATGTGATTTTGTGTCATTGGTTGCACATTTAGGTCATTTTCGTCCTCCCTAGGCTTATTCTAATCCAATTAGGGTTTTGAACCAATCTTGTGCATATAATAAGTGATTTTATGTCATTGGTAATCCAATTAGGTCATTTTCGTCCTCGCTAGGCTTATTCTAATCCAATTAGGGTTTTTAACCAATCTTATGCATCCAATATGTGATTTTGTGTCATTTTGTGTCATTGGTTGAACATTTAGGTCATTTTCATCCTCCCTAGGCTTATTCTAATCCAATTAGGGTTTTTAACCAATCTTGTGCATCCAATATGTGATTTTGTGTCATTTTGTGTCATTGGTTGAACATATCGGTCATTTTCGTCCTCCCTAGGCTTATTCTAATCCAATTAGAGTTTTTAACCAATCTTGTGCATCCAATATGTGATTTTGTGTCATTGGTTGAACATTTAGGTCATTTTCGTCCTCCCTAGGCTTATTCTAATCCAATTAGGGTTTTTAACCAATCTTGTGCATCCAATATGTGATTTTGTGTCATTGGTTGAACATTTAGGTCATTTTCGTCCTCCCTAGGCTTATTCTAATCCAATTAGGGTTTTTAACCAATCTTGTGCATCCAATATGTGATTCTGTGTCATTTTGTGTCATTGGTTGAACATTTAGGTCATTTTCGTCCTCCCTAGGTTTTTTTCTAATCCAAATAGGGTTTTTAACCAATCTTGTGCATCCAATATGTGATTTTGTGTCATTTTGTGTTATTGGTTGAACATTTAGGTCATTTTCGTCCTCCCTAGGCTTATTCTAATCCAATTAGGGTTTTTAACCAATCTTGTGCATCCAATATGTGATTTTGTGTCATTGGTTGAACATTTAGGTCATTTTCGTCCTCCCTAGGCTTATTCTAATCCAAATTGGGTTTTTAACCAATATTGTGCATCCAATTTGTGATTTTGTGTCATTGGTTGCACATTTAGGTCATTTTCGTCCTCCCTAGGCTTATTCTAATCCAATTAGGGTTTTTAACCAATCTTGGGCATCCAATATGTGACTTTGTGTCATTGGTTGAACATTTAGGTCATTTTGGTGCTCCCTAGACTTATTCTAATCCAATTGGGGTTTTTAACCAATCTTGTGCATCCAATATGTGATTTCGTGTCATTTTGTGTCATTGGTTGAACATTTAGGTCATTTTTGTCCTCCCTAGGCTTATTCTAATCCAATTAGGGTTTTTAACCAATCTTGTGCATCCAATATGTGATTTTGTGTCATTGGTTGAACATTTAGGTCATTTTCGTCCTCCCTAGGCTTATTGTAATCCAATTAGGGTTTTTAACCAATCTTGTGCATCCAATATGTGATTTTGTGTCATTGGTTGCACATTTAGGTCATTTTCGTCCTCCCTAGGCTTATTCTAATCCAATTAGGGTTTTTAACCAATCTTGTGCATCCAATATGTGATTTTGTGTGATTGGTTGAACATTAAGGTCATTTTGGTCCTCCTTATGCTTATTCTAAGCCAATTAGGGTTTTTAACCAATCTTGGGCATCCAATATGTGATTTTGTGTCATTGGTTGCACATTTAGGTCAATTTCGTCCTCCCTAGGCTTATTGTAATCCAATTAGGGTTTTTAACCAATCTTTTGCATCCAATATGTGATTTTGTGTCATGGTTGAACATTTAGGTCATTTTCGTCCTCCCTGGGCTTATTCCAATCCAATTAGGGTTTTTAACCAATCTTGTGCATGCAATATGTGATTTTGTGTCATTGGTTGCACATTTAGGTCATTTTCGTCCTCCATAGGCTTATTCTAATCCAATTAGGGTTTTTAACCAATCTTGTGCATCCAATATGTGATTTTGTGTCAATTTGTGTCATTGGTTGAACATTTAGGTCATTTTCGTCCTCCCTAGGCTTATTCTAATCCAATTAGGGTTTTTAACCAATCTTGTGCATCCAATATGTGATTTTGTGTCATTGGTTGAACATTTAGGTCATTTTGGTCCTCCCTATGCTTATTCTAATCCAATTAGGGTTTTTAACCAATCTTGTGCATCCAATATGTGATTTTGTCTCATTGGTTGCACATTTAGGTCATTTTCGTCCTCCCTAGGCATATTCTAATCCAATTAGGGTTTTTAACCAATCTTGTGCATATAATAAGTGATTTTATGTCATTGGTAATCCAATTAGGTCATTTTCGTCCTTGCTAGGCTTATTCTAATCCAATTAGGGTTTTTAACCAATCTTGTGCATCCAATATGTGATTTTGTGTCAATTTGTGTCATTGGTTGAACATTTAGGTCATTTTCGTCCTCCCTAGGCTTATTCTAATCCAATTAGGGTTTTTAACCAATCTTGTGCATCCAATATGTGATTTTGTGTCATTGGTTGAACATTTAGGTCATTTTGGTCCTCCCTATGCTTATTCTAATCCAATTACGGTTTTTAACCAATCTTGTTCATCCAATATGTGATTTTGTCTCATTGGTTGCACATTTAGGTCATTTTCGTCCTCCCTAGGCATATTCTAATCCAATTAGGGTTTTTAACCAATCTTGTGCATATAATAAGTGATTTTATGTCATTGGTAATCCAATTAGGTCATTTTCGTCCTTGCTAGGCTTATTCTAATCCAATTAGGGTTTTTAACCAATCTTGTGCATCCAATATGTGATTTTGTGTCAATTTGTGTCATTGGTTGAACATTTAGGTCATTTTCGTCCTCCCTAGGCTTATTCTAATCCAATTAGGGTTTTTAACCAATCTTGTGCATCCAATATGTGATTTTGTGTCATTGGTTGAACATTTAGGTCATTTTGGTCCTTCTTATGCTTATTCTAATCCAATTAGGGTTTTTAACCAATCTTGTGCATCAAATATGTGATTTTGTGTCACTGGGTGCACATTTACGTCATTTTCGTCCTCCCTAGGCTTATTGTAATTAAATTAGGGTTTTTAACCAATCTTGTGCATCCAATATGTGATTTTGTGTCATTGGTTGAACATTAAGGTCATTTTGGTCCTCCCTATGCTTATTCTAAGCCAATTAGGGTTTTTAACAAATCTTGTGCATCCAATATGTGATTTTGTTTTATTGGTTGCACATTTAGGTCATTTTCGTCCTCCATAGGCTTATTGTAATCAAATTAGGGTTTTTAACCAATCTTGTGCATCCAATATGTGATTTTGTGTCATGGTTGAACATTTAGGTCATTTTCGTCCTCCCTAGGCTTATTCTAATCCAATTAGGGTTTTTAACCAATCTTGTGCATGCAATATGTGATTTTGTGTCATTGGTTGCACATTTAGGTCATTTTCGTCCTCCATAGGCTTTTACTAATCCAATTAGGGTTTTTAACCAATCTTGTGCATCCAATATGTGATTTTGTGTCAATTTGTGTCATTGGTTGAACATTTAGGTCATTTTCGTCCTCCCTAGGCTTATTCTAATCCAATTAGGGTTTTTAACCAATCTTGTGCATCCAATATGTGATTTTGTGTCATTGGTTGAACATTTAGGTCATTTTGGTCCTCCCTAGGCTTATTCTAATCCAATTAGGGTTTTTAACCAATCTTGTGCATCAAATATGTGATTTTGTGTCATTGGGTGCACATTTACGTCATTTTCGTCCTCCCTAGGCTTATTGTTATTAAATTAGGGTTTTTAACCAATCTTGTGCTTCCAATATGTGATTTTGTGTCATTGGTTGCACATTTAGGTCATTTTCGTCCCCCCTAGGCTTATTCTAATCCAATTAGAATTTTTAACCAATCTTATGCATCCAATATGTGATTTTGTGTCATTTTGTGTTATTGGTTGAACATTTAGGTCATTTTCGTCCTCCCTAGGCTTATTCTAATCCAATTAGGGTTTTTAACCAATCTTGTGCATCCAATAAATGATTTTGTGTCATTTTGTGTCATTGGTTGAACATTTAGGTCATTTTCGTCCCCCAAAGGCTTATTCTAATCCAATTAGGGTTTTTAACCAATCTTATGCATCCAATATGTGATTTTGTATCATTGGTTGAACATTTAGGTCATTTTCGTCCATCCTAGGCTTATTCTAATCCAATTAGGGTTTCTAACCAATCTTGTGCATATAATAAGTGATTTTGTGTCATTTGTAATCCAATTAGGTCATTTTCGTCCTCGCTAGGCTTATTCTAATCCAATTAGAATTTTTAACCAATCATGTGCATCCAATATGTGATTTTTTGTCATTTTGTGTTATTGGTTGAACATTTAGGTCATTTTCGTCCTCCTTAGGCTTATTCTAATCCAATTAGGGTTTTTAACCAATCTTGTGCATCCAATATGTTATTTTGTGTCATTTTGTGTCATTGGTTGAACATTTAGGTCATTTTCGTCCTCCCTAGGCTTATTCTAATCCAATTAGGGTTTTTAACCAATCTTGTGCATCCAATATGTGATTTTGTGTCATTGGTTGAACATTTAGGTCATTTTCGTCCTCCCTAGGCTTATTATAATCCAATGAGGGTTTTTAACCAATCTTGTGCATCCAATATGTGATTTTGTGTCATTTTGTGTCATTGGTTGAACATTTAGGTCATTTTCGTCCTCCCTAGGCATATTCTAATCCAATTAGGGTTTTTAACCAATCTTGTGCATCCAATATGTGATTTTGTGTCATTTTTTGTCATTGGTTGAATATTTAGGTCATTTTCGTCCTCCCTAGGCTAATTCTAATCCAATTATGGTTTTTAACCAATCTTGTGCATCCAATATGTGATTTTGTGTCATTGGTTGAACATTTAGGTCATTTTTGTCCTCCCTAGGATTATTCTAATCCAATTAGGGTTTTTAACCAATCTTGTGCATCAAATATGTGATTTTGTGTCATTGGTTGAACATTTAGGTCATTTTCGTCCTCCCTAGGCTTATTCTAATCATATTAGGGTTTTTAACCAATCTTGTGCATCCAATATGTGATTTTGTGTCATTTTGTGTCATTGGTTGAACATTTAGGTCATTTTCGTCCTCCCTAGGCTTATTCTAATCCAATTAGGGTTTTTAACCAATCATGAGCATCCAATATGTGATTTTGTGTCATTTTGTGTCATTGGTTGAACATTTAGGTCATTTTCGTCCTCCCTAGGCTTATTCTAATCCAATTAGGGTTTTTAACCAATCTTGTGCATCCAATATGTGATTTTGTGTCATTGGTTGAACATTTAGGTCATTTTCATCCTCCCTTGGCTAATTCTAATCCAATTAGGGTTTTTAACCAATCTTGTGCATCCAATATGTGATTTTGTGTCATTTTGTGTCATTGGTTGAACATTTAGCTCATTTTCGTCCTCCCTAGGCTTATTCTAATCCAATTAGGGTTTTTAACCAATCTTGTGCATCCAATATGTGATTTTGTGTCATTTTGTGTCATTGGTTGAACATTTAGGTCATTTTCGTCCTCCCTAGGCTTATCCTAATCCAATTAGGGTTTTTAACCAATCTTGTGCATCCAATATGTGATTTTGTACCATTGGTTGAACATTTAGGTCATTTTCGTCCTCCCTAGCCTTATTCTAATCCAATTATGGTTTTTAACCAATCTTGTGCATCCAATATGTGATTTTGTGTCATTTTGGGTCATTGGTTTAACATATAGGTCATTTTCGTCCTACCTAGACTTATTCTAATCCAATTAGGGTTTTTAACCAATCTTGTGCTTCCAATATGTGATTTTGTGTCATTGGTTGAACATTTAGGTCATTTTCGTCCTCCCTAGGCTTATTCTAATCCAATTAGGGTTTTTAACCAATCTTGTGCATCCAATATGTGATTTTGTGTCATTGGTTGAACATTTAGGTCATTTTCGTCCTCCCTAGGCTTATTCTAATCCAATTAGGGTTTTTAACCAATCTTGTGCATCCAATATGTGATTTTGTGTCATATTGTGTCATTGGTTGAACATTTAGGTCATTTTCGTCCTCCCTAGGCTTATTCTAATCCAATTAGGGTTTTTAACCAATCTTGTGCATCCAATATGTGATTTAGTGTCATTTTGTGTCATTGGTTGAACATTTAGGTCATTTTCGTCCTCCCTAGGCTTATTCTAATCCAATTAGGGTTTTTAACCAATCTTGTGCATCCAATATGTGATTTTGTGTCATTGGTTGAACATTTAGGTCAGTTTTGTCCTCCCTAGGCATATTCTAATCCAATTAGGGTTTTTAACCAATCTTGTGCATCCAATATGTGATTTTGTGTCATTTTGTGTCATTGGTTGAACATTTAGGTCATTTTCGTCCTCCCTAGGCTTATTCTAATCCAATTAGGGTTTTTAACCAATCTTTGCATCCAATATGTGATTTTGTTTCATTGGTTGAACATTTAGGTCATTTTTGTCCTCCCTAGGCTTATTCTAATCCAATTAGGGTTTTTAACCAATCTTGTGCATCCAATATGTGATTTTGTGTCATTGGTTGAACATTTAGGTCATTTTCGTCCTTCCTAGGCTTATTCTAATCCAATTAGGGTTTTTAACCAATCTTGAGCATCCAATATGTGATTTTGTGTCATTTTGTGTCATTGGTTGAACATTTAGGTCATTTTCGTCCTCCCTAGGCTTATTCTAATCCAATTAGGGTTTTTAACCAATCTTGTGCATCCAATATGTGATTTTGTGTCATTGGTTGAACATTTAGGTCATATTTGTCCTCCCTAGGTTTATTCTAATCCAATTAGGGTTTTTAACCAATCTTGTGCATCCAATATGTGATTTTGTGTGATTTTGTGTCATTGGTTGAACATTTAGGTCATTTTCGTCCTCCCTAGGCTTATTCTAATCCAATTAGGGTTTTTAACCAATCTTGTGCATCCAATATGTGATTTTGTGTCATTGGTTGAACATTTAGGTCATTTTCGTCCTCCCTAGGGTTATTCTTAACCAATTAGGGTTTTTAACCAATCTTGTGCATCCAATATGTGATTTTGTGTCATTTTGTATCATTGGTTGAACATTTAGGTCAATTTCGTCCTCCCTAGGCTTATTCTAATCCAATTAGGGTTTTTAACCAATCTTGTGCATCCAATATGTGATTTTGTGTCATTTTGTGTCATTGGTTGAACATTTAGGTCATTTTCGTCCTCCCTAGGCTTATTCTAATCTAATTATGGTTTTTAACCAGTCTTGTGCATCCAATATGTAATTTTGTGTCATTGGTGGAACATTTAGGTCATTTTGGTCCTCCCTAAGCTTATTCTAATCCAATTAGGGTTTTTAACCAATCTTATGCATCCAATATGTGATTTTGTGTCATTTTGTGTCATTGGTTGAACATTTAGGTCATTTTCGTCCTCCCTAGGCTTATTCTAATCCAATTAGGGTTTTTATCCAATCTTGTGCATCCAATATGTGATTTTGTGTCATTGGTTGCACATTTAGGTCATTTTCGTCCTTCCTAGGCTTATTCTAATTCAATTAGGGTTTTTAACCAATCTTGTGCATCCAATATGTGATTTTGTGTCATTTTGTGTTATTGGTTGAACATTTAGGTCATTTTCATCCTCCCTACGCTTATTCTAATCCAATTAGGGTTTTTAACCAATCTTGTGCATCCAATATGTGATTTTGTGTCATTGGTTGCACATTTACGTCATTTTCGTCCTCCCTAGGCTTATTCTAATCCAATTATGGTTTTTAACTAATCTTGTGCATATAATAAGTGATTTTGTGTCATTTGTAATCCAATTAGGTCATTTTTTTGTCCTCGCTAAAATTATTCTAATCCAATTAGGGTTTTTAACCAATCTTGTGCATCCAATATGTGATTTTGTGTCATTGGTTGAACATTAAGTTCATTTTGGTCCTCCCTATGCTTATTCTAATCCAATTAGGGTTTTTAACCAATCTTGTGCATCCAATATGTGATTTTGTGTCATTGGTTGCACATTTAGGTCATTTTCGTCCTCCCTAGGCTTATTCTAATCCAATTATGGTTTTTAACCAATCTTGTGCATCCAATATGTGATTTTGTGTCATTTTGTGTTATTGGTTGAACATTTAGGTCATTTTCATCCTCCCTAGGCTTATTCTAATCCAATTAGGGTTTTTAACCAATCTTGTGCATCCAATATGTGATTTAGTGTCATTGGTTGCACATTTACGTCATTTTCGTCCTCCCTAGGCTTATTCTAATCCAATTATGGTTTTTAACCAATCTTGTGCATATAATAAGTGATTTTGTGTCATTTGTAATCCAATTAGGTCATTTTTTTGTCCTCGCTAAACTTATTCTAATCCAATTAGGGTTTTTAACCAATCTTGTGCATCCAATATGTGATTTTGTGTCATTGGTTGCACATTTAGGTCATTTTCGTCCTCCCTAGGCTTATTCTAATCCAATTAGGGTTTTTAACCAATCTTGTGCATCCAATATGTGATTTTGTGTCATTGGTTGAACATTAAGGTCATTTTGGTCCTCCTTATGCTTATTCTAAGCCAATTAGGGTTTTTAACCAATCTTGGGCATCCAATATGTGATTTTGTGTCATTGGTTGCACATTTAGGTCAATTTCGTCCTCCCTAGGCTTATTGTAATCCAATTAGGGTTTTTAACCAATCTTGTGCATCCAATATGTGATTTTGTGTCATGGTTGAACATTTAGGTCATTTTCGTCCTCCCTGGGCTTATTCCAATCCAATTAGGGTTTTTAACCAATCTTGTGCATGCAATATGTGATTTTGTGTCATTGGTTGCACATTTAGGTCATTTTCGTCCTCCATAGGCTTATTCTAATCCAATTAGGGTTTTTAACCACTCTTGTGCATCCAATATGTGATTTTGTGTCCATTTGTGTCATTGGTTGAACATTTAGGTCATTTTCGTCCTCCCTAGGCTTATTCTAATCCAATTAGGGTTTTTAAACAATCTTGTGCATCCAATATGTGATTTTGTGTCATTGGTTGAACATTTAGGTCATTTTTGTCCTCCCTAGGCTTATTCTAATCCAATTAGGTTTTTTAACCAATCTTGTGCATCCAATATGTGATTTTGTGTCATTGGTTGAACATTTAGGTCATTTTCGTCCTCCCTTGGCTTATTCTAATCCAATTAGGGTTTTTAACCAATCTTGTGCATCCAATATGTGATTTTGTATCATTTTGTGTCATTGGTTGAACATTTAGGTCATTTTCGTCCTCCCTAGGCTTATTCTAATCCAATTAGGGTTTTTTTATCAATCTTGTGCATCCAATATGTAATTTTGTTTCATTGGTTGAACATTTAGGTCATTTTTGTCCTCCCTAGGCTTATTCTAATCCAATTAGGGTTTTTAACCAATCTTGTGCATCCAATATGTGATTTTGTGTCATTGGTTGAACATTTAGGTCATTTTCGTCCTCCCTAGGCTTATTCTAATCCAATTAGGGTTTTTAACCAATCTTGTGCATCCAATATGTGATTTTGTGTCATTGGTTGAACACTTAGGTCATTTTCGTCCTCCCTAGGCTTATTCTAATCCAATTAGGGTTTTAAACCAATCTTGTGCATCCAATATGTGATTTTGTTTCATTTTGTGTCGTTGGTTGAACATATAGATCATTTTCGTCCTCCATAGGCTTATTCTAATCCAATTAGGGTTTTTAACCAATCTTGTGCATCCAATATGTGATTTTCTGTCATTTTGTGTCATTGGTTGAACATTTAGGTCATTTTCGTCCTCCCTAGGCTTATTCTAATCCAATTAGGGTTTTTAACCAATCTTGTGCATCCAATATGTGATTTTGTGTCATTGGTTGAACATTTAGGTCATTTTCGTCCTCCCTAGGCTTATTCTAATCCAATTAGGGTTTTTAACCAATCTTGTGCATCCAATATGTGATTCTGTGTCATTTTGTGTCATTGGTTGAACATTTAGGTCATTTTCGTCCTCCCTAGGTTTTTTTCTAATCCAAATAGGGTTTTTAACCAATCTTGTGCATCCAATATGTGATTTTGTGTCATTTTGTGTTATTGGTTGAACATTTAGGTCATTTTCGTCCTCCCTAGGCTTATTCTAATCCAATTAGGGTTTTTAACCAATCTTGTGCATCCAATATGTGATTTTGTGTCATTGGTTGAACATTTAGGTCATTTTCGTCCTCCCTAGGCTTATTCTAATCCAATTAGGGTTTTTAACCAATCTTGTGCATCCAATATGTGATTTTTTGTCGTTGGTTGCACATTTAGGTCATTTTTGTCCTCCCTAGGCTTATTCTAATCCAATTAGGGTTTTTAACCAATCTTGTGCATATAATAAGTGATTTTCTGTCATCGGTAATCCAATTAGGTGATTTTCGTCCTCGCTAGGCTTATTCTAATCCAATTAGGGTTTTTAACCAATCTTGTGCATCCAATATGTGATTTTGTGTCATTGGTTGCACATTTAGGTCATTTTCGTCCTCCCTAGGCTTATTCTAATCCAATTAGGGTTTTTAACCAATCTTGTGCATCCAATATGTGATTTTGTTTCATTGGTTGCACATTTAGGTCATTTTCGTCCTCCCTAGGCTTATTCTAATCCAATTAGGGTTTTTAACCAATCTTGTGCATATAATATGTGATTTTATGTCATTGGTAATCCAATTAGGTCATTTTCGTCCTCGCTAGGCTTATTCTAATCCAATTAGGGTTTTTAACCAATCTTATGCATCCAATATGTGATTTTGTGTCATTTTGTGTCATTGGTTGAACATTTAGGTCATTTTCGTCCTCCCTAGGCTTATTCTAATCCAATTATGGTTTTTAACCAATCTTGTGCATCCAATATGTGATTTTGTGTCATTTTGTGTCATTGGTTGAACGTTTAGGTCATTTTCGTCCTCCCTCGGGTTATTCTAATCCAATTAGGGTTTTTAACCAATCTTGTACATCCAATATGTGATTTTGTGCTATTTTGTGTCATTGGTTGAACATTTAGCTCATTTTCGTCCTCCCTAAGCTTATTCTAATCCAATTAGGGTTTTTAACCAATCTTGTGCATCCAATATGTGATTTTGTGTCATTTTGTGTCATTGGTTGAACGTTTAGGTCATTTTCGTTCTCCCTAGGCTTATTCTAATCCAATTAGGGTTTTTAACCAATCTTGTGCATCCAATATGTGATTTTGTGTCATTTTGTGTCATTGGTTGAACATTTAGGTCATTTTCGTCCTCCCTTGGTTTATTCTAATCCAATTAGGGTTTTTAACCAATCTTGTGCATCCAATATGTGATTTTGTGTCATTTTGTGTCATTGGTTGAACATTTATGTCATTTTCGTCCTCCCTAGGCTTATTCTAATCCAATTAGGGTTTTTAACCAATCTTGTGCATCCAATATGTGATTTTGTGTTATTGGTTGAACATTTAGGTCATTTTCGTCCTCCCTAGGCTTATTCTAATCCAATTAGGGTTTTTAACCAATCTTGTGCATCCAATATGTGATTTTGTGTCATTGGTCTAACATTTAGGTCATTTTCGTCCTCCCTAGGCTTATTCTAATCCAATTACGGTTTTTAACCAATCTTGTGCATCCAATATGTGATTTTGTGTCATTGGTTGAACATTTAGCTCATTTTCGTCCTCCCTAGGCTTATTCTAATCCAATTAGGGTTTTTAACCAATCTTGTGCATCCAATATGTGATTTTGTGTTATTGGTTGAACATTTAGGTCATTTTCGTCCTCCCTAGGCTTATTCTAATCCAATTAGGGTTTTTAACCAATCTTGTGCATCCAATATGTGATTTTGTGTCATTGGTTGAACATTTAGGTCATTTTTGTCCTCCCTATGCTTATTCTAATCCAATTAGGGTTTTTAACCAATCTTGTGCATCAAATATGTGATTTTGTGTCATTGGGTGCACATTTACGTCATTTTCATCCTCCCTAGGCTTATTGTAATTAAATTAGGGTTTTTAACCAATCTTGTGCATCCAATATGTGATTTTGTGTCATTGGTTGCACATTTAGGTCATTTTCGTCCCCTCTAGGCTTATTCTAATCCAATTTGAATTTTTAACCAATCTTATGCATCCAATATGTGATTTTGTGTCATTTTGTGTTATTGGTTGAACATTTAGGTCATTTTCGTCCTCCCTAGGCTTATTCTAATCCAATTAGGGTTTTTAACCAATCTTGTGCATCCAATAAATGATTTTGTGTCATTTTGTGTCATTGGTTGAACATTTAGGTCATTTTCGTCCCCCAAAGGCTTATTCTAATCCAATTAGGGTTTTTAACCAATCTTGTGCATCCAATATGTGATTTTGTCTCATTGGTTGCACATTTAGGTCATTTTCGTCCTCCCTAGGCTTATTGTAATCCAATTAGGGTTTTTAACCAATCTTGTGCATCCAATATGTGATTTTGTGTCATTGGTTGCACATTTAGGTCATTTTCGTCCTCCCTAGGCTTATTCTAATCCAATTAGGGTTTTTAACCAATCTTGTGCATCCAATATGTGATTTTGTGTGATTGGTTGAACATTAAGGTCATTTTGGTCCTCCTTATGCTTATTCTAAGCCAATTAGGGTTTTTAACCAATCTTGGGCATCCAATATGTGATTTTGTGTCATTGGTTGCTCATTTAGGTCAATTTCGTCCTCCCTAGGCTTATTGTAATCCAATTAGGGTTTTTAACCAATCTTTTGCATCCAATATGTGATTTTGTGTCATGGTTGAACATTTAGGTCATTTTCGTCCTCCCTGGGCTTATTCCAATCCAATTAGGGTTTTTAACCAATCTTGTGCATGCAATATGTGATTTTGTGTCATTGGTTGCACATTTAGGTCATTTTCGTCCTCCATAGGCTTATTCTAATCCAATTAGGGTTTTTAACCACTCTTGTGCATCCAATATGTGATTTTGTGTCCATTTGTGTCATTGGTTGAACATTTAGGTCATTTTCGTCCTCCCTAGGCTTATTCTAATCCAATTAGGGTTTTTAAACAATCTTGTGCATCCAATATGTGATTTTGTGTCATTGGTTGAACATTTAGGTCATTTTTGTCCTCCCTATGCTTATTCTAATCCAATTAGGGTTTTTAACCAATCTTGTGCATCAAATATGTGATTTTGTGTCATTGGGTGCACATTTACGTCATTTTCATCCTCCCTAGGCTTATTGTAATTAAATTAGGGTTTTTAACCAATCTTGTGCATCCAATATGTGATTTTGTGTCATTGGTTGCACATTTAGGTCATTTTCGTCCCCTCTAGGCTTATTCTAATCCAATTTGAATTTTTAACCAATCTTATGCATCCAATATGTGATTTTGTGTCATTTTGTGTTATTGGTTGAACATTTAGGTCATTTTCGTCCTCCCTAGGCTTATTCTAATCCAATTAGGGTTTTTAACCAATCTTGTGCATCCAATAAATGATTTTGTGTCATTTTGTGTCATTGGTTGAACATTTAGGTCATTTTCGTCCCCCAAAGGCTTATTCTAATGCAATTAGGGTTTTTAACCAATCTTGTGCATCCAATATGTGATTTTGTCTCATTGGTTGCACATTTAGGTCTTTTTCATCCTCCCTAGGCTTATTCTAATCCAATTAGGGTTTTTAACCAATCTTGTGCATCCAATATGTGATTTTGTGTCATTGGTTGCACATTTAGGTCATTTTCGTCCTCCCTAGGCTTATTGTAATCCAATTACGGTTTTTAACCAATCTTGTTCATCCAATATGTGATTTTGTGTCATGGTTGAACATTTAGGTCATTTTCGTCCTCCCTAGGCTTATTCCAATCCAATTAGGGTTTTTAACCAATCTTGTGCATGTAATATGTGATTTTATGTCATTGGTTGCACATTTAGGTCATTTTCGTCCTCCATAGGCTTATTCTAATCCAATTAGGGTTTTTAACCAATCTTGTGCATCCAATATGTGATTTTGTGTCAATTTGTGTCATTGGTTGAACATTTAGGTCATTTTCGTCCTCCCTAGGCTTATTCTAATCCAATTAGGGTTTTTAACCAATCTTGTGCATCCAATATGTGATTTTGTGTCATTGGTTGAACATTTAGGTCATTTTGGTCCTCCCTATGCTTATTCTAATCCAATTAGGGTTTTTAACCAATCTTGTGCATCCAATATGTGATTTTGTCTCATTGGTTGCACATTTACGTCATTTTCGTCCTCCCTAGGCTTATTGTAATTAAATTAGGGTTTTTAACCAATCTTGTGCATCCAATATGTGATTTTGTGTCATTGGTTGCACATTTAGGTCATTTTCGTCCCCCCTAGGCTTATTCTAATCGAATTTGAATTTTTAACCAATCTTATGCATCCAATATGTGATTTTGTGTCATTTTGTGTTATTGGTTGAACATTTAGGTCATTTTCGTCCTCCCTAGGCTTATTCTAATCCAATTAGGGTTTTTAACCAATCTTGTGCATCCAATAAATGATTTTGTGTCATTTTGTGTCATTGGTTGAACATTTAGGTCATTTTCGTCCCCCAAAGGCTTATTCTAATCCAATTAGGGTTTTTAACCAATCTTATGCATCCAATATGTGATTTTGTATCATTGGTTGAACATTTAGGTCATTTTCGTCCATCCTAGGCTTATTCTAATCCAATTAGGGTTTCTAACCAATCTTGTGCATATAATAAGTGATTTTGTGTCATTTGTAATCCAATTAGGTCATTTTCGTCCTCGCTAGGCTTATTCTAATCCAATTAGAATTTTTAACCAATCATGTGCATCCAATATGTGATTTTTTGTCATTTTGTGTTATTGGTTGAACATTTAGGTCATTTTCGTCCTCCTTAGGCTTATTCTAATCCAATTAGGGTTTTTAACCAATCTTGTGCATCCAATATGTTATTTTGTGTCATTTTGTGTCATTGGTTGAACATTTAGGTCATTTTCGTCCTCCCTAGGCTTATTCTAATCCAATTAGGGTTTTTAACCAATCTTGTGCATCCAATATGTGATTTTGTGTCATTGGTTGAACATTTATGTCATTTTCGTCCTCCCCAGGGTTACTCTAATCAAATTAGGGTTTTTAACCAATCTTGTGCATCCAATATGTGATTTTGTGTCATTGGTTGAACATTTAGGTCATTTTCGTCCTCCCTAGGCTTATTCTAATCTAATTAGGGTTTTTAACCAATCTTGTGCATCCATTATGTGATTTTGTGTCATTTTGTGTCTTTGGTTGAACATATAGGTGATATTCGTCCTCCCTAGGCTTGTTCTAATCCAATTAGGGTTTTTAACCAATCTTGTGCATCCAATATGTGATTTTGTGTCATTGGTTGAACATTTTGGTCATTTTCATCCTCCCTAGGCTTATTCTAATCCAATTAGGGTTTTTAACCAATCTTGTGCATCCAATATGTGAGTTTGTGTCATTGGTTGAACATTTTGGTCATTTTCGTCCTCCCTAGGCTTATTCTAATCCAATTAGGGTTTTTAACCAATCTTGTGCATCCAATATGTGATTTTGTGTCATTTTGTGTCATTGGTTGAACATTTAGGTCATTTTCGTCCTCTCTAGGCTTATTCTAATCCAATTAGGGTTTTTGACCAATCTTGTGCATCCAATATGTGATTTTGTGTCATTTAGTGTCATTGGTTGAACATTTAGGTCATTTTCGTCATCCGTAGGCTTATTCTAATCCAATTAGGGTTTTTAACCAATCTTGTGCATCCAATATGTGATTTTGTGTCATTGGTTGAACATTTAGGTCATTTTCGTCCTCCCTAGGCTTATTCTAATCCAATTAGGGTTTTTAACCAATCTTGTGCATCCAATATGTGATTTTTTGTCATTTTGTGTCATTTGTTGAACATTTAGGTCATTTTCGTCCTCCCTAGGATTATTATAATCCAATTAGGGTTTTTAACCAATCTTGTGCATCCAATATGTGATTTTGTGTCATTGGTTGAACATTTAGGTCATTTTCGTCCTCCCTAGGCTTATTCTAATCCAATTAGGGTTTTTAACCAATCTTGTGCATCCAACATGTGATTTTGTGTCCTTGGTTGCACATTTAGGTCATTTTCGTCCTCCCTAGGCGTATTCTAATCCAATTAGGGTTTTTAACCAATCTTGTGCATCCAATATGTGATTTTGTGTCATTTTGTGTCATTGGTTGAACATTTAGGTCATTTTCGTCCTCCCTAGGCTTATTCTAATCCAATTAGGGTTTTTATCCAATCTTGTGCATCCAATATGTGATTTTGTGTCATTGGTTGCACATTTAGGTCATTTTCGTCCTTCCTAGGCTTATTCTAATTCAATTAGGGTTTTTAACCAATCTTGTGCATCCAATATGTGATTTTGTGTCATTTTGTATTATTGGTTGAACATTTAGGTCATTTTCATCCTCTCTATGCTTATTCTAATCCAATTAGGGTTTTTAACCAATCTTGTGCATATAATAACTGATTTTGCGTTATTGGTAATCCATTTAGGTCATTTTCGTCCTCGCTAGGCTTATTCTAATCCAATTAGGGTTTTTAACCAATCTTATGCATCCAATATGTGATTTTGTGTCATTTTGTGTCATTGGTTGAACATTTAGGTCATTTTCGTCCTCCCTAGGCTTATTCTAATCCAATTTGGGTTTTTAACCAATCTTGTGCATCCAATATGTGATTTTGTGTCATTTTGTGTCATTGGTTGAACATTTAGGTCATTTTCGTCCTCCCTAGGCTTATTCTAATCCAATTAGGGTTTTTAACCAATCTTGTGGATCCAATATGTGATTTTGTGTCATTGGTTGCACATTTAGGTCATTTTCGTCCTCCCTAGGCTTATTCTAATCCAATTAGGGTTTTTAACCAATCTTGTGCATCCAATATGTGATTTTGTGTCATTGGTTGCACATTTAAGTCATTTTCGTCCTCCCTAGGCTTATTCTAATCCAATTAGGGTTTTCAACCAATCTTGTGCATCCAATATGTGAATTTGTCTCATTTTGTGTCATTGGTTGAACATTTAGGTCATTTAGGTCCTCCCTAGGCTTATTCTAATCCAATTAGCGTTTTTAACCAATCTTGTGGATCCAATATGTGATTTTGTGTCATTTTGTATTATTGGTTGAACATTTAGGTCATTTTCATCCTCCCTAGGCTTATTCTAATCCAATTAGGGTTTTTAACCAATCTTGTGCATATAATAAGTGATTTTGTGTCATTTGTAATCCAATTAGGTCATTTTCGTCCTCGCTAGGCTTATTCTACTCCAATTAGAATTTTTAACCAATCATGTGCATCCAATATGTGATTTTGTGTCATTTTGTGTCATTGGTTGAACATTTAAGTCATTTTCGTCCTCCCTAGGCTTATTCTAATCCAATTAGGGTTTTTATCCAATCTTGTGCATCCAATATGTGATTTTGTGTCATTGGTTGCACATTTAGGTCATTTTCGTCCTCCCTAGGCTTATTCTAATCCAATTAGGGTTTTTAACAATTCTTGTGCATCCAATATGTGATTTTGTGTCATTGGTTGAACATTAAGGTCATTTTGGTCCTCCCTATGCTTATTCTAAGCCAATTAGGGGTTTTAACCAATTTTTGTGCATCCAATATGTGATTTTTTGTCATTGGTTGCACATTTAGGTCATTTTTGTCCTCCCTAGGCTTATTGTAATCCAATTAGGGTTTTTAACCAATCTTGTGCATCCAATATGTGATTTTGTGTCATGGTTGAACATTTAGGTCATTTTTGTCCTCCCTAGGCTTATTCTAATCCAATTAGGGTTTTTAACCAATCTTGTGCATGCAATATGTGATTTTGTCTCATTGGTTGCACATTTAGGTCATTTTCGTCCTCCCTAGGCTTATTCTAATCCAATTAGGGTTTTTAACCAATCTTGTGCATATAATAAGTGATTTTATGTCATTGGTAATCCAATTAGGTCATTTTCGTCCTTGCTAGGCTTATTCGAATCCAATTAGAATTTTTAACCAATCTTATGCATCCAATATGTGATTTTGTGTCATTTTGTGTTATTGGTTGAACATTTAGGTCATTTTCGTCCTCCCTAGGCTTATTCTAATCCAATTAGGGTTTTTAACCAATCTTGTGCATCCAATAAATGATTTTGTGTCATTTTGTGTCATTGGTTGAACATTTAGGTCATTTTCGTCCCCCAAAGGCTTATTCTAATCCAATTAGGGTTTTTAACCAATCTTGTGCATCCAATATGTGATTTTGTCTCATTGGTTGCACATTTAGGTCATTTTCGTCCTCCCTAGGCATATTCTAATCCAATTAGGGTTTTTAACCAATCTTGTGCATATAATAAGTGATTTTATGTCATTGGTAATCCAATTAGGTCATTTTCGTCCTTGCTAGGCTTATTCTAATCCAATTAGGGTTTTTAACCAATCTTGTGCATCCAATATGTGATTTTGTGTCAATTTGTGTCATTGGTTGAACATTTAGGTCATTTTCGTCCTCCCTAGGCTTATTCTAATCCAATTAGGGTTTTTAACCAATCTTGTGCATCCAATATGTGATTTTGTGTCATTGGTTGAACATTTAGGTCATTTTGGTCCTCCCTATGCTTATTCTAATCCAATTAGGGTTTTTAACCAATCTTGTGCATCAAATATGTGATTTTGTGTCACTGGGTGCACATTTACGTCATTTTCGTCCTCCCTAGGCTTATTGTAATTAAATTAGGGTTTTTAACAAATCTTGTGCATCCAATATGTGATTTTGTGTCATTGGTTGCACATTTAGGTCATTTTCGTCCCCCCTAGGCTTATTCTAATCCAATTAGAATTTTAAACCAATCTTATGCATCCAATATGTGATTTTGTGTCATTTTGTGTTATTGGTTGAACATTTAGGTCATTTTCGTCCTCCCTAGGCTTATTCTAATCCAATTAGGGTTTTTAACCAATCTTGTGCATCCAATAAATGATTTTGTGTCATTTTGTGTCATTGGTTGAACATTTAGGTCATTTTCGTCCCCCAAAGGCTTATTCTAATCCAATTAGGGTTTTTAACCAATCTTATGCATCCAATATGTGATTTTGTATCATTGGTTGAACATTTAGGTCATTTTCGTCCATCCTAGGCTTATTCTAATCCAATTAGGGTTTCTAACCAATCTTGTGCATATAATAAGTGATTTTGTGTCATTTGTAATCCAATTAGGTCATTTTCGTCCTCGCTAGGCTTATTCTAATCCAATTAGAATTTTTAACCAATCATGTGCATCCAATATGTGATTTTTTGTCATTTTGTGTTATTGGTTGAACATTTAGGTCATTTTCGTCCTCCTTAGGCTTATTCTAATCCAATTAGGGTTTTTAACCAATCTTGTGCATCCAATATGTTATTTTGTGTCATTTTGTGTCATTGGTTGAACATTTAGGTCATTTTCGTCCTCCCTAGGCTTATTCTAATCCAATTAGGGTTTTTAACCAATCTTGTGCATCCAATATGTGATTTTGTCTCATTTTGTGTCATTGGTTGAACATTTAGGTCATTTTCGTCCTCCCTAGGCTTATTCTAATCCAATTAGGGTTTTTAACCAATCTTGTGCATCCAATATGTGATTTTGTCTCATTTTGTGTCATTGGTTGAACATTTTGGTCATTTTCTTCCTCCCTTTGCTTATTCTAATCCAATTAGGGTTTTTAAGCAATCTTGTGCATCCAATATGTGATTTTGTGTCATTTTGTGTCATTGGTTGAACATTTAGGTCATTTTCGTCCTCCCTAGGCTTATTCTAATCCAATTAGGGTTTTTAACCAATCTTGTGCATCCAATATGTGATTTTGTGTCATTTTGTGTCATTGGTTGCACACTTAGGTCATTTTCATCCTCCCTAGGCTTATTCTAATTCAATTAGGGTTTTTAACCAATCTTGTGCATCCAATATGTGATTTTTTGTCATTTTGGGTCACTAGTTGAACATTTAGGTCATTTTCATCCTCCCTAGGCTTATTCTAATCCAATTAGGGTTTTTAACCAATCTTGTGCATATAATAAGTGATTTTGTATCATTGGTAATCCAATTAGGTCAATTTCGTCCTCGCTCGGCTTATTGTAATCGAATTAGGCTTTTTAAACAATCTTGTGCATCCAATATGTGATTTTGTGTCATTTTGTGTCATTGGTTGAACATTTAGGTCATTTTCGTCCTCCCTAGGCTTATTCTAATCCAATTAGGGTTTTTAACCAATCTTGTGCATCCAATATGTGATTTTGTGTCATTGGTTGAACATTTAGGTCATTTTGGTCCTCCCTAGGCTTACTCTAATCCAATTAGGGTTTTTAACCAATCTTGTGCGTCCAATATGTGATTTTGTGTCATTGGTTGAACATTTAGATCATTTACGTCCTCCCTAGGCTTATTCTAATCCAATTAGGGTTTTTAACCAATCTTGTGCATCCAATATGTGATTTTGTGTCATTGGTTGAACATTTAGGTCATTTTCGTCCTCCCTAGGCTTACTCTAATCCAATTAGGGTTTTTAACCAATCTTGTGCATCCAATATGTGATTTTGTGTCATTTTGTGTCATTGGTTGAACATTTAGGTCATTTTCGTCCTCCTTAGGCTTATTCTAATCCAATTAGGGTTTTTAACCAATCTTGTGCACCCAATATGTGATTTTCTTTCATTTTGTGTCATTGGTTGAACATTTAGGTCATTTTCGTCCTCCCTAGGCTTATTCTAATCCAATTAGGGTTTTTAACCAATCTTGTGCATCCAATATGTGATTTTGTGTCATTGGTTGAACATTTAGGTCATTTTCGTCCTCCCTAGGCTTATTCCAATCCAATTAGGGTTTTTAACCAATCTTGTGCATATAATAAGTGATTTTGTGTCATTGGTAATCCAATTAGTTCATTTTCGCCCTCGCTAGGCTTATTCTAACCCAATTAGGGTTTTTAACCAATCTTGTGCATCCAATATGTGATTTTGTGTCATTGGTTGAACATTTAGGTCATTTTCGTCCTCCCTAGGCTTATTCTAATCCAATTAGGGTTTTTAACCAATCTTGTGCATCCAATATGTGATTTTGAGTCATTAGTTGAACATTTAGGTCATTTTCGTCCTCCCTAGGCTTATTCTAATCCAATTAGGGTTTTTAACCAATCTTATGCATCCAATATGTGATTTTGTGTCATTTTGTGTCATTGGTTGAACATTTAGGTCATTTTCGTCCTCCCTAGGCTTATTCTAATCCAATTAGGGTTTTTAACCAATCTTGTGCATCCAATATGTGATTTTGTGTCATTGGATGAACATTTAGGTCATTTTCGTCCTCCCTAGGCTTATTCTAATCCAATTAGGGTTTTTAACCAATCTTGTGCATCCAATATGTGATTTTGTGTCATTGGTTGAACATTTAGGTCATTTTGGTCCTCCCTAGGCTTATTCTAATCCAATTAGGGTTTTTAACCAATCTTGTGCATCCAATATGTGATTTTGTGTCATTGGTTGCACATTTAAGTCATTTTCGTCCTCCCTAGGCTTATTCTAATCCAATTAGGGTTTTCAACCAATCTTGTGCATCCAATATGTGAATTTGTCTCATTTTGTGTCATTGGTTGAACATTTAGGTCATTTAGGTCCTCCCTAGGCTTATTCTAATCCAATTAGCGTTTTTAACCAATCTTGTGGATCCAATATGTGATTTTGTGTCATTTTGTATTATTGGTTGAACATTTAGGTCATTTTCATCCTCCCTAGGCTTATTCTAATCCAATTAGGGTTTTTAACCAATCTTGTGCATATAATAAGTGATTTTGTGTCATTTGTAATCCAATTAGGTCATTTTCGTCCTCGCTAGGCTTATTCTACTCCAATTAGAATTTTTAACCAATCATGTGCATCCAATATGTGATTTTGTGTCATTTTGTGTCATTGGTTGAACATTTAAGTCATTTTCGTCCTCCCTAGGCTTATTCTAATCCAATTAGGGTTTTTATCCAATCTTGTGCATCCAATATGTGATTTTGTGTCATTGGTTGCACATTTAGGTCATTTTCGTCCTCCCTAGGCTTATTCTAATCCAATTAGGGTTTTTAACAATTCTTGTGCATCCAATATGTGATTTTGTGTCATTGGTTGAACATTAAGGTCATTTTGGTCCTCCCTATGCTTATTCTAAGCCAATTAGGGGTTTTAACCAATTTTTGTGCATCCAATATGTGATTTTTTGTCATTGGTTGCACATTTAGGTCATTTTTGTCCTCCCTAGGCTTATTGTAATCCAATTAGGGTTTTTAACCAATCTTGTGCATCCAATATGTGATTTTGTGTCATGGTTGAACATTTAGGTCATTTTTGTCCTCCCTAGGCTTATTCTAATCCAATTAGGGTTTTTAACCAATCTTGTGCATGCAATATGTGATTTTGTCTCATTGGTTGCACATTTAGGTCATTTTCGTCCTCCCTAGGCTTATTCTAATCCAATTAGGGTTTTTAACCAATCTTGTGCATATAATAAGTGATTTTATGTCATTGGTAATCCAATTAGGTCATTTTCGTCCTTGCTAGGCTTATTCGAATCCAATTAGAATTTTTAACCAATCTTATGCATCCAATATGTGATTTTGTGTCATTTTGTGTTATTGGTTGAACATTTAGGTCATTTTCGTCCTCCCTAGGCTTATTCTAATCCAATTAGGGTTTTTAACCAATCTTGTGCATCCAATAAATGATTTTGTGTCATTTTGTGTCATTGGTTGAACATTTAGGTCATTTTCGTCCCCCAAAGGCTTATTCTAATCCAATTAGGGTTTTTAACCAATCTTGTGCATCCAATATGTGATTTTGTCTCATTGGTTGCACATTTAGGTCATTTTCGTCCTCCCTAGGCATATTCTAATCCAATTAGGGTTTTTAACCAATCTTGTGCATATAATAAGTGATTTTATGTCATTGGTAATCCAATTAGGTCATTTTCGTCCTTGCTAGGCTTATTCTAATCCAATTAGGGTTTTTAACCAATCTTGTGCATCCAATATGTGATTTTGTGTCAATTTGTGTCATTGGTTGAACATTTAGGTCATTTTCGTCCTCCCTAGGCTTATTCTAATCCAATTAGGGTTTTTAACCAATCTTGTGCATCCAATATGTGATTTTGTGTCATTGGTTGAACTTTTAGGTCATTTTGGTCCTCCCTATGCTTATTCTAATCCAATTAGGGTTTTTAACCAATCTTGTGCATCAAATATGTGATTTTGTGTCACTGGGTGCACATTTATGTCATTTTCGTCCTCCCTAGGCTTATTGTAATTAAATTAGGGTGTTTAACCAATCTTGTGCATCCAATATGTGATTTTGTGTCATTGGTTGCACATTTAGGTCATTTTCGTCCCCCCTAGGCTTATTCTAATCCAATTAGAATTTTAAACCAATATTATGCATCCAATATGTGATTTTGTGTCATTTTGTGTCATTGGTTGCACATTTAGGTCATTTTCGTCCTCCCTAGGCTTATTCTAATCCAATTAGGGTTTTTAACCAATCTTGTGCATCCAATAAATGATTTTGTGTCATTTTGTGTCATTGGTTGAACATTTAGGTCATTTTCGTCCCCCAAAGGCTTATTCTAATCCAATTAGGGTTTTTAACCAATCTTGTGCATCCAATATGTGATTTTGTCTCATTGGTTGCACATTTAGGTCATTTTCGTCCTCCCTAGGCATATTCTAATCCAATTAGGGTTTTTAACCAATCTTGTGCATATAATAAGTGATTTTATGTCATTGGTAATCCAATTAGGTCATTTTCGTCCTTGCTAGGCTTATTCTAATCCAATTAGGGTTTTTAACCAATCTTGTGCATCCAATATGTGATTTTGTGTCAATTTGTGTCATTGGTTGAACATTTAGGTCATTTTCGTCCTCCCTAGGCTTATTCTAATCCAATTAGGGTTTTTAACCAATCTTGTGCATCCAATATGTGATTTTGTGTCATTGGTTGAACATTTAGGTCATTTTGGTCCTTCTTATGCTTATTCTAATCCAATTAGGGTTTTTAACCAATCTTGTGCATCAAATATGTGATTTTGTGTCACTGGGTGCACATTTACGTCATTTTCGTCCTCCCTAGGCTTATTGTAATTAAATTAGGGTTTTTAACCAATCTTGTGCATCCAATATGTGATTTTGTGTCATTGGTTGAACATTAAGGTCATTTTGGTCCTCCCTATGCTTATTCTAAGCCAATTAGGGTTTTTAACAAATCTTGTGCATCCAATATGTGATTTTGTTTTATTGGTTGCACATTTAGGTCATTTTCGTCCTCCATAGGCTTATTGTAATCAAATTAGGGTTTTTAACCAATCTTGTGCATCCAATATGTGATTTTGTGTCATGGTTGAACATTTAGGTCATTTTCGTCCTCCCTAGGCTTATTCTAATCCAATTAGGGTTTTTAACCAATCTTGTGCATGCAATATGTGATTTTGTCTCATTGGTTGCACATTTAGGTCATTTTCGTCCTCCCTAGGCTTATTCTAATCCAATTAGGGTTTTTAACCAATCTTGTGCATATAATAAGTGATTTTATGTCATTGGTAATCCAATTAGGTCATTTTCGTCCTCGCTAGGCTTGTTCTAATCCAATTAGGGTTTTTAATCAATCTTGTGCATCCAATATGAGATTTATTGTCATTTTGTGTCATTGGTTGAACATTTAGGTCATTTTCGTCCTCCCTAGGCTTATTTTAATTCAATTAGGGATTTTAACCAATCTTGTGCATCCAATATGTGATTTTGTGTCATTGGTTGCACATTTAGGTCATTTTCGTCCTCCCTAGGCTTATTCTAATCCAATTAGGGTTTTTAACCAATCTTGTGCATCCAATATGTGATTTTGTGTCATTGGTTGAACATTTAGGTCATTTTCGTCCTCCCTAGGCTTATTCTAACCAATTAGGGTTTTTAACCAATATTATGCATCCAATATGTGATTTTTTGTCATTTTGTGTCATTGGTTGAACATTTAGGTCATTTTCGTCCTCCCAAGGCTTATTCTAATCCAATTAGGGTTTTTAACCAATCTTGTGCATCCAATATGTGATTTTGTGTCATTGGTTGAACATTTATGTCATTTTCGTCCTCCCTAGGCTTATTCTAATCCAATTAGGGTATTTAACCAATCTTGTGCATCCAATATGTGATTTTGTGTCATTGGTTGCACATTTAGGTCATTTTCGTCCTCCCTAGGCTTATTCTAATCCAATTAGGGTTTTTAACCAATCTTGTGCATCCAATATGTGATTTTGTGTCATTGGTTGAACATTTAGGTCATTTTGGTCCTCCCTATGCTTATTCTAATCCAATTAGGGTTTTTAACCAATCTTGTGCATCCAATATGTGATTTTGTGTCATTTTGTGTCATTGGTTGAACATTTAGGTCATTTTCGTCCTCCCTAGGCTTATTCTAATCCAATTAGGGTTTTTAACTAATCTTGTGCATCCATTATGTGATTTTGTGTCATTTTGTGTCATTGGTTGAACATTTAGGTCATTTTCGTCCTCCCTAGGCTTATTCTAATCCAATTAGGGTTTTTAACCAATCTTGTGCATCCAATATGTGATTTTGTGTCATTTTGTGTCATTGGTTGAACATTTAGGTCATTTTCGTCCTCCCTATGCTTATTCTAATCGAATTAGGGTTTTTAGCCAATTTTGTGCATCCAATATGTAGTTTTGTGTCATTGGTTGAACATTTAGGTCATTTTTGCCTCCCTTGGCTTATTCTCATCCAATTAGGGTTTTTAACCTATCTTGTGCATCCAATATGTGATTTTGTGTCATTTTGTGTCATTGGTTGAACATTTAGGTCATTTTCGTCCTCCCTAGGCTTATTCTAATCCAATTAGGGTTTTTAACCAATCTTGTGCATCCAATATGTGATTTTGTGTCATTGGTTGAACATTTAGGTCATTTTCGTCCTCCCTAGGCTTATTATAATCCAACTAGGGTTTTTAACCAATCTTGTGCATCCAATATGTGATTTTGTGTCATTTTGTGTCATTGGTTGAACATTTAGGTCATTTTCGTCCTCCCTAGGCTTATTCTAATCCAATTAGGGTTTTTAACCAATCTTGTGCATCCAATATGTGATTTTGTGTCATTTCGTGTCATTGGTTGAACATTTAGGTCATTTTCGTCCTCCCTAGGCTTATTCTAATCCAATTATGGTTTTTAACCAATCTTGTGCATCCAATATGTGATTTTGTGTCATTTTGTGTCATCAGTTGAACATTTAGGTCGTTTTCGTCCTCCCTAGGCTTATTCTAATCCAATTAGGGTTTTTAACCAATCTTGTGCATCCAATATGTGATTTTCTGTCATTTTGTGTCATTGGTTGAACATTTAGGTCATTTTCGTCCTCCCTAGGCTTATTCTAATCCAATTAGGGTTTTTAACCAATCTTGTGCATCCAATATGTGATTTTGTGTCATTGGTTGAACATTTAGGTCATTTTCGTCCTCCCTAGGCTTATTCTAATCCAATTAGGGTTTTTAACCAATCTTGTGCATCCAGTATGTGATTTTGTGTCATTTTGTGTCGTTGGTTGAACATATAGATCATTTTCGTCCTCCATAGCCTTATTCTAATCCAATTAGGGTTTTTAACCAATCTTGTGCATCCAATATGTGATTTTGTGTCATTGGTTGAACATTTAGGTCATTTTCGTCCTCCCTAGGCTTATTCTAATCCAATTAGGGTTTTTAACCACTCTTGTGCATCCAATATGTGATTTTGTGTCGTTAGTTGAACACTTAGGTCATTTTCGTCCTCCCTAGGCTTATTCTAATCCAATTAGGGTTTTTAACCAATCTTGTGCATCCAATATGTGATTTTTTGTCATTTTGTGTCATTGGTTGAACATTTAGGTCATTTTCGTCCTCCCTAGGCTTATTCCAATCCAATTAGGGTTTTTAACCAATCTTGTGCATCCAATATGTGATTTAGTGTCATTTTGTGTCATTGGTTGAACATTTAGGTCATTTTCGTCCTCCCTAGGCTTATTCTAATCCAATTAGGGTTTTTAACCAATCTTGTGCATCCAATATGTGATTTTGTGTCATTGGTTGAACATTTAGGTCATTTTCGTCCTCCCTAGGCTTATTCTAATCCAATTAGGGTTTTTACCCAATCCTGTGCATCCAATATGTGATTTTGTGTCATTTTGTGTCATTGGTTGAACATTTAGGTCATTTTCGTCCTCCCAAGGCATATTCTAATACAATTACGGTTTTTAACCAATCTTGTGCATCCAATATGTGATTTTGTGTCATTGGTTGAACATTTAGGTCATTTTCGTCCTCCCTAGGCTTATTCTAATCCAATTAGGGTTTTTAACCAATCTTGTGCATCCAATTTGTGATTTTGTGTCATTTTTTGTCATTGGTTGAACATTTAGGTCATTTTCGTCCTCCCTAGGCTTATTCTAATACAATTACTGTTTTTAACCAATCTTGTGCATCCAATATGTGATTTTGTGTCATTGGTTGAACATTTAGGTCATTTTCGTCCTCCCTAGGCTTATTCTAATCCAATTAGGGTTTTTAACCAATCTTGTGCATCCAATATGTGATTTTGTGTCATTTTGTGTCATTGGTTGAACATTTAGGTCATTTTCGTCCTCCCTAGACTTATTCTAATCCAATTATGGTTTTTAACCAATCATGTGCATCCAATATGTGATTTTGTGTCATTTTGTGTTATTGGTTGATCATTTAGGTCATTTTCGTCCTCCCTAGGCTTATTCTAATCCAATTAGGGTTTTTAACCAATCTTGTGCATCCAATATGTGATTTTGTGTCATTGGTTGAACTTTTAGGTCAATTTCGTCCTCCCTAGGCTTATTCTAATCCAATTAGGGTTTTTAACCAATCTTGTGCATCCAATATGTGATTTTGTGTCATTGGTTGAACATTTAGGTCATTTTCGTCCTCCCTAGGCTTATTCTAATCCAATTAGGGTTTTTAACCAATCTTGTGCATCCAATATGTGATTTTGTCTCATTGGTTGCACATTTAGGTCATTTTCGTCCTCCCTAGGCTTATTCTAATCCAATTAGGGTTTTTAACCAATCTTGTGCATATAATAAGTGATTTTATGTCATTGGTAATCCAATTAGGTCATTTTCGTCCTTGCTAGGCTTATTCGAATCCAATTAGAATTTTTAACCAATCTTATGCATCCAATATGTGATTTTGTGTCATTTTGTGTTATTGGTTGAACATTTAGTCATTTTCGTCCTCCCTAGGCTTATTCTAATCCAATTAGGGTTTTTAACCAATCTTGTGCATCCAATAAATGATTTTGTGTCATTTTGTGTCATTGGTTGAACATTTAGGTCATTTTCGTCCCCCAAAGGCTTATTCTAATCCAATTAGGGTTTTTAACCAATCTTGTGCATCCAATATGTGATTTTGTCTCATTGGTTGCACATTTAGGTCATTTTCGTCCTCCCTAGGCATATTCTAATCCAATTAGGGTTTTTAACCAATCTTGTGCATATAATAAGTGATTTTATGTCATTGGTAATCCAATTAGGTCATTTTCGTCCTTGCTAGGCTTATTCTAATCCAATTAGGGTTTTTAACCAATCTTGTGCATCCAATATGTGATTTTGTGTCAATTTGTGTCATTGGTTGAACATTTAGGTCATTTTCGTCCTCCCTAGGCTTATTCTAATCCAATTAGGGTTTTTAACCAATCTTGTGCATCCAATATGTGATTTTGTGTCATTGGTTGAACATTTAGGTCATTTTGGTCCTTCTTATGCTTATTCTAATCCAATTAGGGTTTTTAACCAATCTTGTGCATCAAATATGTGATTTTGTGTCACTGGGTGCACATTTACGTCATTTTCGTCCTCCCTAGGCTTATTGTAATTAAATTAGGGTTTTTAACCAATCTTGTGCATCCAATATGTGATTTTGTGTCATTGGTTGAACATTAAGGTCATTTTGGTCCTCCCTATGCTTATTCTAAGCCAATTAGGGTTTTTAACAAATCTTGTGCATCCAATATGTGATTTTGTTTTATTGGTTGCACATTTAGGTCATTTTCGTCCTCCATAGGCTTATTGTAATCAAATTAGGGTTTTTAACCAATCTTGTGCATCCAATATGTGATTTTGTGTCATGGTTGAACATTTAGGTCATTTTCGTCCTCCCTAGGCTTATTCTAATCCAATTAGGGTTTTTAACCAATCTTGTGCATGCAATATGTGATTTTGTCTCATTGGTTGCACATTTAGGTCATTTTCGTCCTCCCTAGGCTTATTCTAATCCAATTAGGGTTTTTAACCAATCTTGTGCATATAATAAGTGATTTTATGTCATTGGTAATCCAATTAGGTCATTTTCGTCCTCGCTAGGCTTGTTCTAATCCAATTAGGGTTTTTAATCAATCTTGTGCATCCAATATGAGATTTATTGTCATTTTGTGTCATTGGTTGAACATTTAGGTCATTTTCGTCCTCCCTAGGCTTATTTTAATTCAATTAGGGATTTTAACCAATCTTGTGCATCCAATATGTGATTTTGTGTCATTGGTTGCACATTTAGGTCATTTTCGTCCTCCCTAGGCTTATTCTAATCCAATTAGGGTTTTTAACCAATCTTGTGCATCCAATATGTGATTTTGTGTCATTGGTTGAACATTTAGGTCATTTTCGTCCTCCCTAGGCTTATTCTAACCAATTAGGGTTTTTAACCAATATTATGCATCCAATATGTGATTTTTTGTCATTTTGTGTCATTGGTTGAACATTTAGGTCATTTTCGTCCTCCCAAGGCTTATTCTAATCCAATTAGGGTTTTTAACCAATCTTGTGCATCCAATATGTGATTTTGTGTCATTGGTTGAACATTTATGTCATTTTCGTCCTCCCTAGGCTTATTCTAATCCAATTAGGGTATTTAACCAATCTTGTGCATCCAATATGTGATTTTGTGTCATTGGTTGCACATTTAGGTCATTTTCGTCCTCCCTAGGCTTATTCTAATCCAATTAGGGTTTTTAACCAATCTTGTGCATCCAATATGTGATTTTGTGTCATTGGTTGAACATTTAGGTCATTTTGGTCCTCCCTATGCTTATTCTAATCCAATTAGGGTTTTTAACCAATCTTGTGCAAATAATAAGTGATTTTTTGTCATTGGTAAACCAATAAGTTCATTTTCGTCCTCGCTAGACTTATTCTAATCCAATTAGGGTTTTTAACTAATCTTGTGTATCCAATATGTGACTTTGTGTCATTGGTTGTACATTTAGGTCATTTTGGTCCTCCCTAGGCTTATTCTAATCCAATTAGGGTTTTTAACCAATCTTGTGCATCCAATATGTGATTTTGTGTCATTGGTTGAACATTTAGGTCATTTTCGTCCTCCCTAGGCTTATTCTAATCCAATTAGGGTTTTTAACCAATCTTGTGCACCCAATATGTGATTTTATGTCATTTTGTGTCATTGGTTGAACATTTAGGTCATTTTCGTCCTCCCTAGGCTTATTCTAATCCAATTAGGGTTTTTAACCAATCTTGTGCATCCAATATGTGATTTTGTGTCATTGGTTGAACATTTAGGTCATTTTCGTCCTTCCTAGCCTTATTCTAATCCAATTAGGGTTTTTAACCAATCTTGAGCATCCAATATGTGATTTTGTGTCATTTTGTGTCATTGGTTGAACATTTAGGTCATTTTCGTCCTCCCTAGGCTTATTCTAATCCAATTAGGGTTTTTAACCAATCTTGTGCATCCAATATGTGATTTTGTGTCATTTTGTGTCATCAGTTGAACATTTAGGTCGTTTTCGTCCTCCCTAGGCTTATTCTAATCCAATTAGGGTTTTCAACCAATTTGTGCATCCAATATGTGATTTTGTGTCATTTTGTGTCATTGGTTGAACATTTAGGTCATTTTCGTCCTCCCTAGGCTTATTCTAATCCAATTAGGGTTTTTAACCAATCTTGTGCATCCAATATGTGATTTTGTGTCATTTTGTGTCATTGGTTGAACATTTAGGTCATATTCGTCCTCCCTAGGCTTATTCTAATCCAATTAAGGTTTTTAACCAATCTTGTGCATCCAATATGTGATTTTGTGTCATTTTGTGTCATTGGTTGAACATTTAGGTCATTTTCGTCCTCCCTAGGCTTATTCTAATCCAATTAGGGTTTTTAACCAATCTTGTGCATCCAATATGTGATTTTGTGTCATTTTGTGTCATTGGTTGAACATTTAGGTCATTTTCGTCCTGCATAGGCTTATTCTAATCCAATTACGGTTTTTAACCTATCTTGTGCATCCAATATGTGATTTTGTGTCATTTTGTGTCATTGGTTGAACATTTAGGTCATTTTTGTCGTCCCTAGGCATATTCTAATCCAATTAGGGTTTTTAACCAATCTTGTGCATCCAATATGTGATTTTGTGTCATTGGTTGAACATTTAGGTCATTTTCGTCCTCCCTAGGTTTATTCTAATCCAATTAGGGTTTTTAACCAATCTTGTGCATCAAATATGTGATTTTGTGTCATTTTGTGTCATTGGTTGAACATTTAGGTCATTTTTGTCCTCCCTAGGCTTATTCTAATCCAATTACGGTTTTTAACCAATGTTGTGCATCCAATATGTGATTTTGTGTCATTGGTTGAACACTTAGGTCATTTTTGTCGTCCCTAGGCTTATTCTAATCCAATTAGGGTTTTTAACCAATCTTGTGCATCCAATATGTGATTTTGTGTCATTTTGTGTCATTGGTTGAACATTTAGGTCATTTTCGTCCTCCCTAGGCTTATTCTAATCCAATTAGGGTTTTTAACCAATCTTGTGCATCCAATATGTGATTTTGTGTCATTTTGTGTTATTGGTTGAACATTTAGGTCATTTTCGTCCTCCCTAGGCTTATTCTAATCCAATTAGGGTTTTTAACCAATCTTGTGCATCCAATATGTGATTTTATGTCATTGGTTGAACATTTAGGTCATCTTTGTCCTCCCTAGGCTTATTCTAATCCAATTAGGGTTTTTAACCAATCTTGTGCATGCAATATGTGATTTTGTGTCATTGGTTTAACATTTAGGTCATTTTCGTCCTCCCTAGGCTTATTCCAATCCAATTAGGGTTTTTAACCAATCTTGTGCAACCAATACGTGATTTTGTGTCATTTTGTGTCATTGGTTGAACATTTAGGTCATTTTCGTCCTCCCTAGGCTTATTCTAATCCAATTTGGGTTTTTAACCAATCTTGTGAATCCAATATGTGATTTTGTGTCATTTTGTGTCATTGGTTGAACATTTAGGTCATTTTCGTCCTCCCTAGGCTTATTCTAATCCAATTAGGGTTTTTAACCAATCTTGTGCATCCAATATGTGATTTTGTGTCATTGGTTGAACATTTAGGTCATTTTCGTCCTCCCTAGGCTTATTCGAATCCAATTAGGGTTTTTAACCAATCTTGTGCATTCAATATGTGATTTTGTGTCATTTTGTGTCAATGGTTCAACATTTAGGTCATTTTCGTCCTCCCTAGGCTTATTCTAATCCAATTAGGGTTTTTAACCAATCTTGTGCATCCAATATGTGATTTTGTGTCATTTTGTGTTATTGGTTGAACATTTAGGTCATTTTCATCCTACCTAGGCTTATTCTAATCCAATTAGGGTTTTTAACCAATCTTGTGCATCCAATATGTGATTTTGTGTCATTTTGTGTTATTGGTTGAACATTTAGGTCATTTTCATCCTCCCTAGGCTTATTCTAATCCAATTAGGGTTTTTAACCAATCTTGTGCATCCAATATGTGATTTTGTGTCATTGGTTGAACATTAAGGTCATTTTGGTCCTCCCTATGCTAATTGTAATCCAATTAGGGTTTTGAACCAATCTTGTGCATCCAATATGTGATTTTGTGTCATTGGTTGCACATTTAGGTCATTTTCGTCCTCCCTAGGCTTATTCTAATCCAATTAGGGTTTTTAACCAATCTTGTGCATCCACTATGTGATTTTGTGTGATTGGTTGAACATTAAGGTCATTTTGGTCCTCCTTATGCTTATTCTAAGCCAATTAGGGTTTTTAACCAATCTTGGGCATCCAATATGTGATTTTGTGTCATTGGTTGCACATTTAGGTCAATTTCGTCCTCCCTAGGCTTATTGTAATCCAATTAGGGTTTTTAACCAATCTTTTGCATCCAATATGTGATTTTGTGTCATGGTTGAACATTTAGGTCATTTTCGTCCTCCCTGGGCTTATTCCAATCCAATTAGGGTTTTTAACCAATCTTGTGCATGCAATATGTGATTTTGTGTCATTGGTTGCACATTTAGGTCATTTTCGTCCTCCATAGGCTTATTCTAATCCAATTAGGGTTTTTAACCAATCTTGTGCATCCAATATGTGATTTTGTGTCAATTTGTGTCATTGGTTGAACATTTAGGTCATTTTCGTCCTCCCTAGGCTTATTCTAATCCAATTAGGGTTTTTAACCAATCTTGTGCATCCAATATGTGATTTTGTGTCATTGGTTGAACATTTAGGTCATTTTGGTCCTCCCTATGCTTATTCTAATCCAATTAGGGTTTTTAACCAATCTTGTGCATCCAATATGTGATTTTGTCTCATTGGTTGCACATTTACGTCATTTTCGTCCTCCCTAGGCTTATTGTAATTAAATTAGGGTTTTTAACCAATCTTGTGCATCCAATATGTGATTTTGTGTCATTGGTTGCACATTTAGGTCATTTTCGTCCCCCCTAGGCTTATTCTAATCGAATTTGAATTTTTAACCAATCTTATGCATCCAATATGTGATTTTGTGTCATTTTGTGTTATTGGTTGAACATTTAGGTCATTTTCGTCCTCCCTAGGCTTATTCTAATCCAATTAGGGTTTTTAACCAATCTTGTGCATCCAATAAATGATTTTGTGTCATTTTGTGTCATTGGTTGAACATTTAGGTCATTTTCGTCCCCCAAAGGCTTATTCTAATCCAATTAGGGTTTTTAACCAATCTTATGCATCCAATATGTGATTTTGTATCATTGGTTGAACATTTAGGTCATTTTCGTCCATCCTAGGCTTATTCTAATCCAATTAGGGTTTCTAACCAATCTTGTGCATATAATAAGTGATTTTGTGTCATTTGTAATCCAATTAGGTCATTTTCGTCCTCGCTAGGCTTATTCTAATCCAATTAGAATTTTTAACCAATCATGTGCATCCAATATGTGATTTTTTGTCATTTTGTGTTATTGGTTGAACATTTAGGTCATTTTCGTCCTCCTTAGGCTTATTCTAATCCAATTAGGGTTTTTAACCAATCTTGTGCATCCAATATGTTATTTTGTGTCATTTTGTGTCATTGGTTGAACATTTAGGTCATTTTCGTCCTCCCTAGGCTTATTCTAATCCAATTAGGGTTTTTAACCAATCTTGTGCATCCAATATGTGATTTTGTGTCATTTTGTGTCATTGGTTGAACATTTAGGTCATTTTCGTCCTCCCTAGGCTAATTCAAATCCAATTAGTGTTTTTAACCAAGCTTGTGCATCCAATATGTGATTTTGTGCCATTTTGTGTCATTGGTTGAATATTTAGGTCATTTTCGTCCTCCCTAGGCTTATTCTAATCCAATTAGGGTTTTTAACCAATCTTGTGCATCCAATATGTGATTTTGTGTCCTTTTGTGTCATTGGTTGAACATTTAGGTCATTTTCGTCCTCCCTAGGCTTATTCTAATCCAATTAGGGTTTTTAACCGATCATGTGCATCCAATATGTGATTTTGTGTCATTTTGTGTCATTGGTATAACATTTAGGTCATTTTCGTTTTCCCTAGGCCTATTCTAATCCAATTAGGGTTTTTAACCAATCTTGTGCATGCAATATATAATTTTGTGTCATTTTGTGTCATTGGTTGAACATTTAGGTCATTTTCGTCCTCCCTAGGCTTATTCTAATCCAATTAGGGTTTTTAACCAATCTTGTGCATCCAATATGTGATTTTGTGTCATTTTGTGTCATTGGTTGAACATTTAGGTCATTTTCGTCCTCCCTAGGCTTATTCTAATCCAATTAGGGTTTTTAACCAATCTTGTGCATCTAATATGTGATTTTGTGTCATTTTGTGTCATTTGTTGAACTTTTAGGTCATTTTCGTCCTCCTAGGCTTATTCTAATCCAATTAGGGTTTTTAACAAATCTTGTGCATCCAATATGTGATTTTGTGTCAATTTGTGTCATTGGTTGAACATTTAGGTCATTTTCGTCCTCCCTAGGCTTATTCTAATCCAATTAGGGTTTTTAACCAATCTTGTGCATCCAATATGTGATTTTGTGTCATTTTGTGTCATTGGTTGAACATTTAGGTCATTTTCGCCTTGCTAGGTTTATTCTAATCCAATTAGGGTTTTTAACCAATCTTGTGCATCCAATATGTGATTTTGTGTCATTGGTTGAACATTTAGGTCATTTTCGTCCTCCCTAGGCTTATTCTAATCCAATTAGGGTTTTTAACCAATCTTGTGCATCCAATATGTGATTTTGTGTCATTTTGTGTCATTGGTTGAACATTTAGGTCATTTTCGTCCTCCCTAGGCTTATTTTAATCCAATTAGGGTTTTTAACCAATCTTGTGCATCCAATATGTGATTTTGTATCATTTTGTGTCATTGGTTGATCATTTAGGTCATTTTCGTCCTCCCTAGGCTTATTCTAATCCAATTAGGGTTTTTAACCAATCTTGTGCATCCAATATGTGATTTTGTGTCATTGGTTGAACATTTAGGTCATTTTCGTCCTCCCCAGGCTTATTCTAATCCAATTAGGATTTTAATCCAATGTTGTGCATCCCATATGTGATTTTGTGTCAATTTGTGTCATTGGTTGAACATTTAGGTCATTTTCGTCCTCCCTAGGCTTATTCTAATCCAATTAGGGTTTTTAACCAATCTTGTGCATCCAATATGTGATTTTGTGTCATTGGTTGCACATTTAGGTCATTTTCGTCCTCCCTAGGCTTATTCTAATCCAATTAGGGTTTTTAACCAATCTTGTGCATCCAATATGTGATTTTGTGTCATTGGTTGAACATTTAGGCAAATTTCGTCCTCGCTAGGCTTATTCTAATCCAATTAAGATTTTTAACCAATCTTATGCATCCAATATGTGATTTTGTGTCATTGGTTGCACATTTAGGTCATTCTCGTCCTCCCTAGGCTTATTCTAATCCAATTAGGGTTTTTAACCAATCTTGTGCATCCAATATGTGATTTTGTGTCATTGGTTGCACATTTAGGTCATTTTCGTCCTCCCTAGGCTTATTCTAATCCAATTAGGGTTTTTAACCAACCTTGGGCATATAATAAGTGATTTTTTGTCGTTGGTAAACCAATAAGTTCATTTTCGTTCTCGCTAGACCTATTCTAATCCAATTAGGGTTTTTAACCAATCTTGTGCATCCAATATGTGACTTTGTGTCATTGGTTGAACATTTAGGTCATTTAGGTCCTCCCTAGGCTTATTCTAATCCAATTAAGGTTGTTAACCAATCTTGTTCTTATAATAAGTGATTTTGTGTCATTTGTAATCTAATTAGGTCATTTTCGTCCTCGCTAAACTTATTCTAATCCAATTAGGGTTTTTAACCAATCATGTGCATCCAATATGTGATTTTGTGTCATTGGTAATCCAATAAGTTCATTTTCGTCCTCGCTAGACTTATTCTAATCCAATTGGGGTTTTTAACCAATCTTGTGCATCCAATATGTGATTTTGTGTCATTGGTTGCACATTTAGGTCATTTTCGTCCTCCCTAGGCTTATTCTAATCCAATTAGGGTTTTTAACCAATCTTGTGCATCCAATATGTGATTTTGTGTCATTGGTTGCACATTTAGGTCATTTTCGTCCTCCCTAGGCTTATTCTAATCCAATTAGGGTTTTTAACCAATCTTGTGCATATAATAAGTGATTTTTTGTCATTGGTAATCCAATTAGGTCATTTTCGTCCTCCCTAGGCTTATTCTAATTCAATTAGGGTTTTTAACCAATCTTATGCATCCAATATGTGATTTTGTGTCATTGGTTGCACATTTAGGTCATTTTCGTCCTCCCTAGGCTTATTCTAATCCAATTAGGGTTTTTAACCAATCTTGTGCATATAATAAGTGATTTTTTGTCATTGGAAATCCATTAAAGTTCATTTTTTTCCTCCCTAGACTTATTCTAATCCAATTAGGGTTTTTAACCAATCTTGTGCATCCAATATGTGAGTTTGTGTCATTGGTTGAACATTTAGGTCAATTTGGTCCTCCCTAGGCTTATTCTAATCCAATTAGTGTTTTTAACCAATCTTGTGCATCCAATATGTGATTTTGTGTCATTGGTTGCACATTTAGGTCATTTTCGTCCTCCCTAGGCTTATTCTAATCCAATTAGGGTTTTTAACCAATCTTGTGCATCCAATATGTGATTTTGTGTCATTGGTTGAACATTTAGGTCATTTTGGTCCTCCCTATGCTTATTCTAAGCCAATTAGGGTTTTTAACCAATCTTGTGCATCCAATATGTGATTTTGTGTCATTGGTTGCACATTTAGGTCATTTTCGTCCTCCCTAGGCTTATTGTAATCCAATTAGGGTTTTTAACCAATCTTGTGCATCCAATATGTGATTTTGTGTCATGGTTGAACATTTAGGTCATTTTCGTCCTCCCTAGGCTTATTCTAATCCAATTAGGGTTTTTAACCAATCTTGTGCATATAATAAGTGATTTTATGTCATTGGTAATCCAATTAGGTCATTTTCGTCCTCGCTAGGCTTGTTCGAATCCAATTAGAATTTTTAACCAATCTTATGCATCCAATATGTGATTTTGTGTCATTCTGTGTTATTGGTTGAACATTTAGGTCATTTTCATCCTCCCTAGGCTTATTCTAATCCAATTAGGGTTTTTAACCAATCTTGTGGATCCAATATGTGATTTTGTGTCATTGGTTGCACATTTAGGTCATTTTCGTCCTCCCTAGGCTTATTCTAATCCAATTAGGGTTTTTAACCAATTTTGTGCATCCAATATGTGATTTTGTGTCATTGGTTGAACATTAAGGTCATTTTGGTCCTCCCTATGCTTATTCTAAGCCAATTAGGGTTTTTAACCAATCTTGTGCATGCAATATGTGATTTTGTGTCATTGCTTGCACATTTAGGTCACTTTCGTCCTCCCTAGGCTTATTGTAATTAAATTAGGGTTTTTAACCAATCTTGTGCATCCAATATGTGATTTTGTGTCATTGGTTGCACATTTAGGTCATTTTCGTCCCCCATAGGCTTATTCTAATCCAATTAGAACTTTTAACCAATCTTATGCATCCAATATGTGATTTTGTGTCATTTTGTGTTATTGGTTGAACATTTAGGTCATTTTCGTCCTCCCTAGGCTTATTCTAATCCAATTAGGGTTTTTAACCAATCTTGTGCATCCAATAAATGATTTTGTGTCATTTTGTGTCATTGGTTGAACATTTAAGTCATTGTCGTCCCCCAAAGGCTTATTCTAATCCAATTGGGGTTTTTAACCAATCTTGTGTATCCAATATGTGATTTTGTGTCATTGGTTGCACATTTAGGTCATTTTCGTCCTCCTTACGCTTATTCTAATCCAATTAGGGTTTTCAACCAATCTTGTGCTTCCAATATGTGAATTTGTGTCATTGGTTGAACATTTAGGTCATTTTCGTCCTCTTTAGGCTTATTCTAATCCAATTAGGGTTTTTAACCAATCTTATGCATCCAATATGTGATTTTGTGTCATTTTGTGTCATTGGCTGAACATTCAGGTCATTTTCGTCCTCCCTAGGCTTATTCTAATCCAATTAGGGTTTTTAACCAATCTTGTGCATCCAATATGTGATTTTGTGTCATTTTGTGTTATTGGTTGAACATTTAGGTCATTTTCATCCTCCCTAGGCTTATTCTAATCCAATTAGGGTTTTTAACCAATCTTGTGCATCCAATATGTGATTTTGTATCATTGGTTGAACATTTAGGTCATTTTCGTCGTCCCTAGGCTTATTCTAATCCAATTAGGGTTTTTAACCAATCTTGTGCATCCAATATGTGATTTTGTGTCATTGGTTGAACATTTAGGTCATTTTCATCCTCCCTAGGCTTATTCTAATCCAATTAGGGTTTTTAACCAATCTTGTGCACGCAATATGTGATTTTGTGTCATTTTGTGTCATTGGTTGAACATTTAGGTCATTTTCGTCCTCCCTAGACTTATTCTAATCCAATTAGGGTTTTTAACCAATCTTGTGCATCCAATATGTGATTTTGTGTCATTGGTTGAACATTTAGGTCATTTTCGTCCACCCTAGGCTTATTCTAATCCAATTAGGGTTTTTAACCAATCTTGTGCATATAATAAGTGATTTTGTGTCATTGGTAATCCAATTAGGTCATTTTCGTCCTCGCTAGGCTTATTCTAATCCAATTAGGGTTTTTAACCAATCTTGTGCATCTAATATGTGATTTTGTGTCATTTTGTGTCATTGGTTGAAAATTTAGGTTATTTTCGTCCTCCCTAGGCTTATTCTAATCCAATTAGGGTTTTTAACCAATCTTGTGCATCCAATATGTGATTTTGTGTCATTGGTTGCACATTTAGGTCATTTTCGTCCTCCCTAGGCTTATTCTAATCCAATTAGGGTTTTTAACCAATCTTGTGCATCCAATATGTGATTTTGTGTCATTGGTGGCACATTTAGGTCATTTTCGTCCTCCCTAGGCTAATTCTAATCCAATTAGGGTTTTTAACCAATCTTGTGCATCCAATATGTGATTTTGTGTCATTGGTTGCACATTTAGGTCATTTTCGTCCTCCCTAGGCTTATTCTAATCCAATTAGGGTTTTTAACCAATCTTGTGCATCCAATATGTGATTTTGTGTCATTGGTTGAACATTAAGGTCATTTTGGTCCTCCCTATGCTTATTCTAAGCCAATTAAGGTTTTTAACAAATCTTGTGCATCCAATATGTGATTTTGTTTTATTGGTTGCACATTTAGGTCATTTTCGTCCTCCATAGGCTTATTGTAATCAAATTAGGGTTTTTAACCAATCTTGTGCATCCAATATGTGATTTTGTGTCATGGTTGAACATTTAGGTCATTTTCGTCCTCCCTAGGCTTATTCTAATCCAATTAGGGTTTTTAACCAATCTTGTGCATGCAATATGTGATTTTGTGTCATTGGTTGCACATTTAGGTCATTTTCGTCCTCCATAGGCTTTTACTAATCCAATTAGGGTTTTTAACCAATCTTGTGCATCCAATATGTGATTTTGTGTCAATTTGTGTCATTGGTTGAACATTTAGGTCATTTTCGTCCTCCCTAGGCTTATTCTAATCCAATTAGGGTTTTTAACCAATCTTGTGCATCCAATATGTGATTTTGTGTCATTGGTTGAACATTTAGGTCATTTTGGTCCTCCCTAGGCTTATTCTAATCCAATTAGGGTTTTTAACCAATCTTGTGCATCAAATATGTGATTTTGTGTCATTGGGTGCACATTTACGTCATTTTCGTCCTCCCTAGGCTTATTGTTATTAAATTAGGGTTTTTAACCAATCTTGTGCTTCCAATATGTGATTTTGTGTCATTGGTTGCACATTTAGGTCATTTTCGTCCCCCCTAGGCTTATTCTAATCCAATTAGAATTTTTAACCAATCTTATGCATCCAATATGTGATTTTGTGTCATTTTGTGTTATTGGTTGAACATTTAGGTCATTTTCGTCCTCCCTAGGCTTATTCTAATCCAATTAGGGTTTTTAACCAATCTTGTGCATCCAATAAATGATTTTGTGTCATTTTGTGTCATTGGTTGAACATTTAGGACATTTTCGTCCCCCAAAGGCTTATTCTAATCCAAT
The DNA here is from genome assembly GCA_037974755.1 of Cicer yamashitae. Classification (NCBI taxonomy): domain Eukaryota; kingdom Viridiplantae; phylum Streptophyta; class Magnoliopsida; order Fabales; family Fabaceae; genus Cicer; species Cicer yamashitae. Next base: position 3,369,464 of record JBBPBQ010000006.1, read on the forward strand.
TAGGGTTTTTAACCAATCTTGTGCATCCAATATGTGATTTTGTGTCATTGGTTGAACATTTAGGTCATTTTCGTCCTCCCTAGGCTTATTCTAATCCAATTAGGGTTTTTAACCAATCTTGTGCATCCGATATGTGATTTTGTGTCGTTGGTTGCACATTTAGGTCATTTTTGTCCTCCCTAGGCTTATTCTAATCCAATTAGGATTTTTAACCAATTTTGTGCATATAATAAGTGATTTTCTGTCATCGGTAATCCAATTAGGTAATTTTCGTCCTCGCGAGGCTTATTCTAATCCAATTAGGGTTTTTAACCAATCTTGTGCATCCAATATGTGATTTTGTGTCATTGGTTGCACATTTAGGTCATTTTCGTCCTCCCTAGGCTTATTCTAATCCAATTAGGGTTTTTAACCAATCTTGTGCATCCAATATGTGATTTTGTGTGATTGGTTGAACATTTGTGTCATTTTCGTCCTCCCTAGGCTTATTCTAATCCAATTAGGGTTTTTAACTAATCTTGTACATCCAATATGTGGTTTTGTGTCATTGGTTGAACATTTAGGTCATTTTCGTCCTCCCTAGGCTTATTCTAATCCAATTAGGGTTTTTAACCAATCTTGTGCATCCTATATGTGATTTTGTGTCATTGGTTGAACATTTAGGTCATTTTCGTCCTCCCTAGGCTTATTCTAATCCAATTAGGGTTTTTAACCAATCTTGTGCATCTAATATGTGATTTTGTGTCATTGGTTGAACATTTAGGTCATTTTCGTCCTCGCTAGGCTTATTCTAATCCAATTAGGGTTTTTAACCAATCTTGTGCATCCAATATGTGATTTTTTGTCATTGATTGAACATTTAGGTCATTTTCGTCCTCGCTAGGCTTATTCTAATCCAATTAGGGTTTTTAACCAATCTTGTGCATCCAATATGTGATTTTGTGTCATTGGTTGCACATTTAGGTCATTTTCGTCCTCCCTAGGCTTATTCTAATCCAATTAGGGTTTTTAACCAATCTTGTGCATCCAATATGTGATTTTGTGTCATTGGTTGAACATTTAGGTCATTTTCGTCCTCCCTATGCTTATTCTAATCCAATTAGGATTTTTATCCAATCTTGTGCATCCAATATGTGATTTTGTGTCAATTTGTGTCATTGGTTGAACATTTAGGTCATTTTCGTCCTCCCTAGGCTTATTCTAATCCAATTAGGGTTTTTAACCAATCTTGTGCATCCAATATGTGATTTTGTGTCATTGGTTGAACATTTAGGTCATTTTGGTCCTCCCTATGCTTATTCTAATCCAATTAGGGTTTTTAACCAATCTTGTGCATCCAATATGTGATTTTGTCTCATTGGTTGCACATTTACGTCATTTTCGTCCTCCCTAGGCTTATTGTAATTAAATTAGGGTTTTTAACCAATCTTGTGCATCCAATATGTGATTTTGTGTCATTGGTTGCACATTTAGGTCATTTTCGTCCCCCCTAGGCTTATTCTAATCCAATTAGAATTTTTAACCAATCTTATGCATCCAATATGTGATTTTGTGTCATTTTGTGTTATTGGTTGAACATTTAGGTGATTTTCGTCCTCCGTAGGCTTATTCTAATCCAATTTGGGTTTTTAACCAATCTTGTGCATCCAATAAATGATTTTGTGTCATTTTGTGTCATTGGTTGAACATTTAGGTCATTTTCGTCCCCCAAAGGCTTATTCTAATCCAATTAGGGTTTTTAACCAATCTTGTGCATCCAATATGTGATTTTGTCTCATTGGTTGCACATTTAGGTCATTTTCGTCCTCCCTAGGCTTATTGTAATCCAATTAGGGTTTTTAACCAATCTTGTGCATCCAATATGTGATTTTGTGTCATTGGTTGCACATTTAGGTCATTTTCGTCCTCCCTAGGCTTATTCTAATCCAATTAGGGTTTTTAACCAATCTTGTGCATCCAATATGTGATTTTGTGTGATTGGTTGAACATTAAGGTCATTTTGGTCCTCCTTATGCTTATTCTAAGCCAATTAGGGTTTTTAACCAATCTTGGGCATCCAATATGTGATTTTGTGTCATTGGTTGCACATTTAGGTCAATTTCGTCCTCCCTAGGCTTATTGTAATCCAATTAGGGTTTTTAACCAATCTTTTGCATCCAATATGTGATTTTGTGTCATGGTTGAACATTTAGGTCATTTTCGTCCTCCCTGGGCTTATTCCAATCCAATTAGGGTTTTTAACCAATCTTGTGCATGCAATATGTGATTTTGTGTCATTGGTTGCACATTTAGGTCATTTTCGTCCTCCATAGGCTTATTCTAATCCAATTAGGGTTTTTAACCAATCTTGTGCATCCAATATGTGATTTTGTGTCAATTTGTGTCATTGGTTGAACATTTAGGTCATTTTCGTCCTCCCTAGGCTTATTCTAATCCAATTAGGGTTTTTAACCAATCTTGTGCATCCAATATGTGATTTTGTGTCATTGGTTGAACATTTAGGTCATTTTTGTCCTCCCTATCCTTATTCTAATCCAATTAGGGTTTTTAACCAATTTTGTGCATCAAATATGTGATTTTGTGTCATTGGGTGCACATTTACGTCATTTTCGTCCTCCCTAGGCTTATTGTAATTAAATTAGGGTTTTTAACCAATCATGTGCATCCAATATGTGATTTTGTGTCATTGGTTGCACATTTAGGTCATTTTCGTCCCCCCTAGGCTTATTCTAATCCAATTAGAATTTTTAACCAATCTTATGCATCCAATATGTGATTTTGTGTCATTTTGTGTTATTGGTTGAACATTTAGGTCATTTTCGTCCTCCCTAGGCTTATTCTAATCCAATTAGGGTTTTTAACCAATCTTGTGCATCCAATAAATGATTTTGTTACATTTTGTGTCATTGGTTGATCATTTAAGTCATTTTCGTCCCCCAAAGACTTATTCTAATCCAATTAGGGTTTTTAACCAATCTTGTGCATCCAATATGTGATTTTGTGTCATTGGTTGAACATTTAGGTCATTTTCGTCCTCCCTAGGCTTATTCTAATCCAATTAGGGTTTCAAACCAATCTTGGGCATATAATAAGTGATTTTGTGTTATTGGTAATCCAATAAGGTCATTTTCGTCCTCGCTAGGCTTATTCTAATCCAATTAGGGTTTTTAACCAATCTTGTGCATGCAATATGTGATTTTGTGTCATTTTGTGTTATTGGTTGAACATTTAGGTCATTTTCATCGTCCCTAGGCTTATTCTAATCCAATTAGGGTTTTTAACCAATCTTGTGCATCCATTATGTGATTCTGTGTCATTGGTTGCACATTTACGTCATTTTCGTCCTCCCTTGGCTTATTCTAATCCAATTATGGTTTTTAACCAATCTTGTGCATATAATAAGTGATTTTGTGTCATTTGTAATCCAATTAGGTCATTTTTTTGTCCTCGCTAAACTTATTCTAATCCAATTAGGGTTTTTAACCAATCTTGTGCATCCAATATGTGATTTTGTGTCATTGGTTGATCATTAAGGTCATTTTGGTTCTCCCTATGCTTATTCTAATCCAATTAGGGTTTTTAACCAATCTTGTGCATCCAATATGTGATTTTGTGTCATTGGTTGCACATTTAGGTCATTTTCGTCCTCCCTAGGCTTATTCTAATCCAATTAGGGTTTTTAACCAATCTTGTGCATCCAATATGTGATTTTGTGTCATTTTGTTTTATTGGTTGAACATTTAGGTCATTTTCATCGTCCCTAGGCTTATTCTATTCCAATTAGGGTTTTTAACCAATCTTGTGCATCCAATATGTGATTTTGTGTCATTGGTTGCACATTTACGTCATTTTCGTCCTCCCTTGGCTTATTCTAATCCAATTATGGTTTTTAACCAATCTTGTGCATATAATAAGTGATTTTGTGTCATTTGTAATCCAATTAGGTCATTTTTTTGTCCTCGCTAAACTTATTCTAATCCAATTAGGGTTTTTAACCAATCTTGTCCATCCAATATGTGATTTTGTGTCATTGCTTGAACATTAAGGTCATTTTGGTCCTCCCTATGCTTATTCTAATCCAATTAGGGTTTTTAACCAATCTTGTGCATCCAATATGTGATTTTGTGTCATTGGTTGCACATTTAGGTCATTTTCGTCCTCCCTAGGCTTATTCTAATCCAATTAGGGTTTTTAACCAATCTTGTGCATCCAATATGTGATTTTGTGTCATTGGTTGAACATTAAGGATATTTTGGTCCTCCCTATGCTTATTCTAAGCCAATTAGGGTTTTTAACCAATCTTGTGCATCCAATATGTGATTTTGTGTCATTGGTTGCACATTTAGGTCATTTTCGTCCTCCCTAGGCTTATTGTAATCAAATTAGGGTTTTTAACCAATCTTGTGCATCCAATATGTGATTTTGTGTCATGGTTGAACATTTAGGTCATTTTCGTCCTCCCTAGGCTTATTCTAATCCAATTAGGGTTTTTAACCAATCTTGTGCATGCAATATGTGATTTTGTGTCATTGGTTGCACATTTAGGTCATTTTCGTCCTCCATAGGCTTTTACTAATCCAATTAGGGTTTTTAACCAATCTTGTGCATCCAATATGTGATTTTGTGTCAATTTGTGTCATTGGTTGAACATTTAGGTCATTTTCGTCCTCCCTAGGCTTATTCTAATCCAATTAGGGTTTTTAACCAATCTTGTGCATCCAATATGTGATTTTGTGTCATTGGTTGAACATTTAGGTCATTTTGGTCCTCCCTAGGCTTATTCTAATCCAATTAGGGTTTTTAACCAATCTTGTGCATCAAATATGTGATTTTGTGTCATTGGGTGCACATTTACGTCATTTTCGTCCTCCCTAGGCTTATTGTTATTAAATTAGGGTTTTTAACCAATCTTGTGCTTCCAATATGTGATTTTGTGTCATTGGTTGCACATTTAGGTCATTTTCGTCCCCCCTAGGCTTATTCTAATCCAATTAGAATTTTTAACCAATCTTATGCATCCAATATGTGATTTTGTGTCATTTTGTGTTATTGGTTGAACATTTAGGTCATTTTCGTCCTCCCTAGGCTTATTCTAATCCAATTAGGGTTTTTAACCAATCTTGTGCATCCAATAAATGATTTTGTGTCATTTTGTGTCATTGGTTGAACATTTAGGACATTTTCGTCCCCCAAAGGCTTATTCTAATCCAATTAGGGTTTTTAACCAATCTTGTGCATCCAATATGTGATTTTGTGTCATTGGTTGAACATTTAGGTCATTTTCGTCCTCCCTAGGCTTATTCTAATCCAATTAGGGTTTCAAACCAATCTTGTGCATATAATAAGTGATTTTGTGTTATTGGTAATCCAATAAGGTCATTTTCGTCCTCGCTAGGCTTATTCTAATCCAATTAGGGTTTTTAACCAATCTTGTGCATGCAATATGTGATTTTGTGTCATTTTGTGTTATTGGTTGAACATTTAGGTCATTTTCATCGTCCCTAGGCTTATTCTAATCCAATTAGGGTTTTTAACCAATCTTGTGCATCCATTATGTGATTCTGTGTCATTGGTTGCACATTTACGTCATTTTCGTCCTCCCTTGGCTTATTCTAATCCAATTATGGTTTTTAACCAATCTTGTGCATATAATAAGTGATTTTGTGTCATTTGTAATCCAATTAGGTCATTTTTTTGTCCTCGCTAAACTTATTCTAATCCAATTAGGGTTTTTAACCAATCTTGTGCATCCAATATGTGATTTTGTGTCATTGGTTGATCATTAAGGTCATTTTGGTTCTCCCTATGCTTATTCTAATCCAATTAGGGTTTTTAACCAATCTTGTGCATCCAATATGTGATTTTGTGTCATTGGTTGCACATTTAGGTCATTTTCGTCCTCCCTAGGCTTATTCTAATCCAATTAGGGTTTTTAACCAATCTTGTGCATCCAATATGTAATTTTGTGTCATTGGTTGAACATTAAGGATATTTTGGTCCTCCCTATGCTTATTCTAAGCCAATTAGGGTTTTTAACCAATCTTGTGCATCCAATATGTGATTTTGTGTCATTGGTTGCACATTTAGGTCATTTTCGTCCTCCCTAGGCTTATTGTAATCAAATTAGGGTTTTTAACCAATCTTGTGCATCCAATATGTGATTTTGTGTCATGGTTGAACATTTAGGTCATTTTCGTCCTCCCTAGGCTTATTCTAATCCAATTAGGGTTTTTAACCAACCTTGTGCATGCAATATGTGATTTTGTGTCATTGGTTGCACATTTAGGTCATTTTCGTCCTCCATAGGCTTTTACTAATCCAATTAGGGTTTTTAACCAATCTTGTGCATCCAATATGTGATTTTGTGTCAATTTGTGTCATTGGTTGAACATTTAGGTCATTTTCGTCCTCCCTAGGCTTATTCTAATCCAATTAGGGTTTTTAACCAATCTTGTGCATCCAATATGTGATTTTGTGTCATTGGTTGAACATTTAGGTCATTTTGGTCCTTCTTATGCTTATTCTAATCCAATTAGGGTTTTTAACCAATCTTGTGCATCAAATATGTGATTTTGTGTCACTGGGTGCACATTTACGTCATTTTCGTCCTCCCTAGGCTTATTGTAATTAAATTAGGGTTTTTAACCAATCTTGTGCATCCAATATGTGATTTTGTGTCATTGGTTGAACATTAAGGTCATTTTGGTCCTCCCTATGCTTATTCTAAGCCAATTAGGGTTTTTAACAAATCTTGTGCATCCAATATGTGATTTTGTTTTATTGGTTGCACATTTAGGTCATTTTCGTCCTCCATAGGCTTATTGTAATCAAATTAGGGTTTTTAACCAATCTTGTGCATCCAATATGTGATTTTGTGTCATGGTTGAACATTTAGGTCATTTTCGTCCTCCCTAGGCTTATTCTAATCCAATTAGGGTTTTTAACCAATCTTGTGCATGCAATATGTGATTTTGTGTCATTGGTTGCACATTTAGGTCATTTTCGTCCTCCATAGGCTTTTACTAATCCAATTAGGGTTTTTAACCAATCTTGTGCATCCAATATGTGATTTTGTGTCAATTTGTGTCATTGGTTGAACATTTAGGTCATTTTCGTCCTCCCTAGGCTTATTCTAATCCAATTAGGGTTTTTAACCAATCTTGTGCATCCAATATGTGATTTTGTGTCATTGGTTGCACATTTAGGTCATTTTCGTCCTCCCTAGGCTTATTGTAATCAAATTAGGGTTTTTAACCAATCTTGTGCATCCAATATGTGATTTTGTGTCATGGTTGAACATTTAGGTCATTTTCGTCCTCCCTAGGCTTATTCTAATCCAATTAGGGTTTTTAACAAATCTTGTGCATGCAATATGTGATTTTGTGTCATTGGTTGCACATTTAGGTCATTTTCGTCCTCCATAGTCTTTTACTAATCCAATTAGGGTTTTTAACCAATCTTGTGCATCCAATATGTGATTTTGTGTCAATTTGTGTCATTGGTTGAACATTTAGGTCATTTTCGTCCTCCCTAGGCTTATTCTAATCCAATTAGGGTTTTTAACCAATCTTGTGCATCCAATATGTGATTTTGTGTCATTGGTTGAACATTTAGGTCATTTTCGTCCTCCCCAGGCTTATTCTAATCCAATTAGGATTTTAATCCAATGTTGTGCATCCCATATGTGATTTTGTGTCAATTTGTGTCATTGGTTGAACATTTAGGTCATTTTCGTCCTCCCTAGGCTTATTCTAATCCAATTAGGGTTTTTAACCAATCTTGTGCATCCAATATGTGATTTTGTGTCATTGGTTGCACATTTAGGTCATTTTCGTCCTCCCTAGGCTTATTCTAATCCAATTAGGGTTTTTAACCAATCTTGTGCATCCGATATGTGATTTTGTGTCGTTGGTTGCACATTTAGGTCATTTTTGTCCTCCCTAGGCTTATTCTAATCCAATTAGGATTTTTAACCAATTTTGTGCATATAATAAGTGATTTTCTGTCATCGGTAATCCAATTAGGTAATTTTCGTCCTCGCGAGGCTTTATCTAATCCAATTAGGGTTTTTAACCAATCTTGTGCATCCAATATGTGATTTTGTGTCATTGGTTGCACATTTAGGTCATTTTCGTCCTCCCTAGGCTTATTCTAATCCAATTAGGGTTTTTAACCAATCTTGTGCATCCAATATGTGATTTTGTGTCATTGGTTGCACATTTAAGTCATTTTCGTCCTCCCTAGGCTTATTCTAATCCAATTAGGGTTTTCAACCAATCTTGTGCATCCAATATGTGAATTTGTCTCATTTTGTGTCATTGGTTGAACATTTAGGTCATTTAGGTCCTCCCTAGGCTTATTCTAATCCAATTAGCGTTTTTAACCAATCTTGTGGATCCAATATGTGATTTTGTGTCATTTTGTATTATTGGTTGAACATTTAGGTCATTTTCATCCTCCCTAGGCTTATTCTAATCCAATTAGGGTTTTTAACCAATCTTGTGCATATAATAAGTGATTTTGTGTCATTTGTAATCCAATTAGGTCATTTTCGTCCTCGCTAGGCTTATTCTACTCCAATTAGAATTTTTAACCAATCATGTGCATCCAATATGTGATTTTGTGTCATTTTGTGTCATTGGTTGAACATTTAAGTCATTTTCGTCCTCCCTAGGCTTATTCTAATCCAATTAGGGTTTTTATCCAATCTTGTGCATCCAATATGTGATTTTGTGTCATTGGTTGCACATTTAGGTCATTTTCGTCCTCCCTAGGCTTATTCTAATCCAATTAGGGTTTTTAACAATTCTTGTGCATCCAATATGTGATTTTGTGTCATTGGTTGAACATTAAGGTCATTTTGGTCCTCCCTATGCTTATTCTAAGCCAATTAGGGGTTTTAACCAATTTTTGTGCATCCAATATGTGATTTTTTGTCATTGGTTGCACATTTAGGTCATTTTTGTCCTCCCTAGGCTTATTGTAATCCAATTAGGGTTTTTAACCAATCTTGTGCATCCAATATGTGATTTTGTGTCATGGTTGAACATTTAGGTCATTTTTGTCCTCCCTAGGCTTATTCTAATCCAATTAGGGTTTTTAACCAATCTTGTGCATGCAATATGTGATTTTGTCTCATTGGTTGCACATTTAGGTCATTTTCGTCCTCCCTAGGCTTATTCTAATCCAATTAGGGTTTTTAACCAATCTTGTGCATATAATAAGTGATTTTATGTCATTGGTAATCCAATTAGGTCATTTTCGTCCTTGCTAGGCTTATTCGAATCCAATTAGAATTTTTAACCAATCTTATGCATCCAATATGTGATTTTGTGTCATTTTGTGTTATTGGTTGAACATTTAGGTCATTTTCGTCCTCCCTAGGCTTATTCTAATCCAATTAGGGTTTTTAACCAATCTTGTGCATCCAATAAATGATTTTGTGTCATTTTGTGTCATTGGTTGAACATTTAGGTCATTTTCGTCCCCCAAAGGCTTATTCTAATCCAATTAGGGTTTTTAACCAATCTTGTGCATCCAATATGTGATTTTGTCTCATTGGTTGCACATTTAGGTCATTTTCGTCCTCCCTAGGCTTATTGTAATCCAATTAGGGTTTTTAACCAATCTTGTGCATCCAATATGTGATTTTGTGTCATTGGTTGCACATTTAGGTCATTTTCGTCCTCCCTAGGCTTATTCTAATCCAATTAGGGTTTTTAACCAATCTTGTGCATCCAATATGTGATTTTGTGTGATTGGTTGAACATTAAGGTCATTTTGGTCCTCCTTATGCTTATTCTAAGCCAATTAGGGTTTTTAACCAATCTTGGGCATCCAATATGTGATTTTGTGTCATTGGTTGCACATTTAGGTCAATTTCGTCCTCCCTAGGCTTATTGTAATCCAATTAGGGTTTTTAACCAATCTTTTGCATCCAATATGTGATTTTGTGTCATGGTTGAACATTTAGGTCATTTTCGTCCTCCCTGGGCTTATTCCAATCCAATTAGGGTTTTTAACCAATCTTGTGCATGCAATATGTGATTTTGTGTCATTGGTTGCACATTTAGGTCATTTTCGTCCTCCATAGGCTTATTCTAATCCAATTAGGGTTTTTAACCAATCTTGTGCATCCAATATGTGATTTTGTGTCAATTTGTGTCATTGGTTGAACATTTAGGTCATTTTCGTCCTCCCTAGGGTTATTCTAATCCAATTAGGGTTTTTAACCAATCTTGTGCATCCAATATGTGATTTTGTGTCATTGGTTGAACATTTAGGTCATTTTTGTCCTCCCTATGCTTATTCTAATCCAATTAGGGTTTTTAACCAATCTTGTGCATCAAATATGTGATTTTGTGTCATTGGGTGCACATTTACGTCATTTTCGTCCTCCCTAGGCTTATTGTAATTAAATTAGGGTTTTTAACCAATCTTGTGCATCCAATATGTGATTTTGTGTCATTGGTTGCACATTTAGGTCATTTTCGTCCTCCCTAGGCTTATTGTAATCCAATTAGGGTTTTTAACCAATCTTGTTCATCCAATATGTGATTTTGTGTCATGGTTGAACATTTAGGTCATTTTCGTCCTCCCTAGGCTTATTCCAATCCAATTAGGGTTTTTAACCAATCTTGTGCATGCAATATGTGATTTTGTGTCATTGGTAGCACATTTAGGTCATTTTCGTCCTCCATAGGCTTATTCTAATCCAATTAGGGTTTTTAACCAATCTTGTGCATCCAATATGTGATTTTGTGTCATAGGTTGAACATTAAGGTCATTTTGGTCCTCCCTATGCTTATTCTAAGCCAATTAGGGTTTTTAACCAATCTTGTGCATGCAATATGTGATTTTGTGTCATTGCTTGCACATTTAGGTCATTTTCGTCCTCCCTAGGCTTATTGTAATTAAATTAGGGTTTTTAACCAATCTTGTGCTTCCAATATGTGATTTTGTGTCATTGGTTGCACATTTAGGTCATTTTCGTCCCCCATAGGCTTATTCTAATCCAATTAGAATTTTTAACCAATCTTATGCATCCAATATGTGATTTTGTGTCATTTTGTGTTATTGGTTGAACATTTAGGTCATTTTCGTCCTCCCTAGGCTTATTCTAATCCAATTAGGGTTTTTAACCAATCTTGTGCATCCAATAAATGATTTTGTGTCATTTTGTGTCATTGGTTGAACATTTAAGTCATTGTCGTCCCCCAAAGGCTTATTCTAATCCAATTAGGGTTTTTAACCAATCTTGTGTATCCAATATGTGATTTTGTGTCATTGGTTGCACATTTAGGTCATTTTCGTCCTCCCTAGGCTTATTCTAATCCAATTAGGGTTTTCAAGCAATCTTGTGCATCCAATATGTGAATTTGTGTCATTGGTTGAACATTTAGGTCATTTAGGTCCTCCCTAGGCTTATTCTAATCCAATTAGGGTTTTTAACCAATCTTGTGGATCCAATATGTGATTTTGTGTCATTTTGTATTATTGGTTGAACATTTAGGTCATTTTCGTCCTCTTTAGGCTTATTCTAATCCAATTAGGGTTTTTAACCAATCTTGTGCATATAATAAGTGATTTTGCGTTATTGGTAATACAATTAGGTCATTTTCGTCCTCGCTAGGCTTCTTCTAATCCAATTAGGGTTTTTAACCAATCTTATGCATCCAATATGTGATTTTGTGTCATTTTGTGTCATTGGCTGAACATTTAGTTCATTTTCGTCCTCCCTAGGCTTATTGTAATCCAATTAGGGTTTTTATCCAATCTTGTGCATCCAATATGTGATTTTTTGTCATTGGTTGCACATTTAGGTCATTTTCGTCCGCCCTAGGCTTATTCTAATCCAATTAGGGTTTTTAACCAATCTTGTGCATCCAATATGTGATTTTGTGTCATTGGTTGCACATTTAGGTCATTTTCGTCTTCCCTAGGCTTATTCTAATCCAATTAGGGTTTTTAACCAATCTTGTGCATCCAATATGTGATTTTGTGTCATTGGTTGAACATTAAGGTCATTTTGGTCCTCCCTATGCTTATTCTAATCCAATTAGGGTTTTTAACAAATCTTGTGCATCCAATATGTGATTTTGTGTCATTGGTTGCACATTTAGGTTATTTTCGTCATCCCTAGGCTTATTCTAATCCAATTAGGGTTTTTAACCAATCTTGTGCATCCAATATGTGATTTTGTGTCATTGGTTGCACATTTAGGTCATTTTCGTC
>JBBPBQ010000006.1:3383924-3448687 GCA_037974755.1 Cicer yamashitae
TCTTGTGCATCCAATATGTGATTTTGTGTCATTTTGTGTCTTTTTGTGTCATTGGTTGAACATTTAGGTCATTTTCGTCCTCCCTAGGCTTATTCTAATCCAATTAGGGTTTTTAACCAATCTTGTGCATCCAATATGTGATTTAGTGTCATTTTGTGTCATTGGTTGAACATTTAGGTCATTTTCGTCATCCCCAGGCTTATTCTAATCCAATTAGGGTTTTTAACCAATCTTGTGCATCCAATATGTGATTTTGTGTAATTGGTTGATCATTTAGGTCATTTTCGTCCTCCCTAGGCTTATTCTAATCCAATTAGGGTTTTTAACCAATCTTGTGCATCCAATATGTGATTTTGTGTAATTTTGTGTCGTTGGTTGAACATTTAGGTCATTTTCGTCCTCCCTAGGCTTATTCTAATCCAATTAGGGTTTTTAACCAATCTTGTGCATCCAATATGTGATTTTGTGTCATTGGTTGAACATTTAGGTCATTTTCGTCCTCCCTAGGCTGATTCTAATCCAATTAGGGTTTTTAACCAATCTTGTGCAACGAATATTTGATTTTGTGTCATTGGTTGCATATTTAGGTAATCTTCGTCCTCCCTAGGCTTATTCTAATCCAATTAGGGTTTTTAACCAATCTTGTGCATCCAATATGTGATTTTGTGTCATTTTGTGTCATTGGTTTAACATTTAGGTAATTTTCGTCCTCCCTAGGCTTATTCTAATCCAATTAGGGTTTTTAACCAATCTTGTGCATCCAATATGTGATTTTGTGTCATTGGTTGAACATTTAGGTCATTTTCGTCCTCCCTAGGCTTATTCTAATCCAATTAGGGTTTTTAACCAATCTTGTGCATCCAATATGTGATTTTGTGTCATTTTGTGTCATTGCTTGAACATTTAGGTCATTTTCGCCCTCCCTAAGCTTATTCTAATCCAATTAGGGTTTTTAACCAATCTTGTGCATCCAATATGTGATTTTGTGTCATTGGTTGAACATTTAGGTCATTTTCGTCCTCCCTAGGCTTATTCTAATCCAATTAGGGTTTTTAACCAATCTTGTGCATCCAATATGTGATTTTGTGTCATCTTGTGTCATTGGTTGAACATTTAGGTCATTTTCGTCCTCCGTAGGCTTATTGTAATCCAATTAGGGTTTTTAACCAATCTTGTGCATCCAATATGTGATTTTGTGTCATTGGTTGCACATTTAGGTCATTTTCGTCCTCCCTAGGCTTATTCTAATCCAATTAGGGTTTTTAACCAATCTTGTGCATCCAATATGAGATTTTGTGTCATTGGTGGCACATTTAGGTCATTTTCGTCCTCCCTAGGCTAATTCTAATCCAATTAGGGTTTTTAACCAATCTTGTGCATCCAATATGTGATTTTGTGTCATTGGTTGCACATTTAGGTCATTTTCGTCCTCCCTAGGCTTATTCTAATCCAATTAGGGTTTTTAACCAATCTTGTGCATCCAATATGTGATTTTGTGTAATTTTGTGTCATTGGTTGAACATTTAGGTCATTTTCGTCGTCCCTAGGCTTATTCTAATCCAATTAGGGTTTTTAACCAATCTTGTGCATCCAATATGTGATTTTGTGTAATTTTGTGTCATTGGTTGAACATTTAGGTCATTTTCTTCCTCCCTATGCTTATTCTAATCCAATTAGGGTTTTTAACCAATCTTGTGCATCCAATATGTGATTTTGTGTCATTGGTTGAACATTTAGGTCATTTTCGTCCTCCCTAGGCTTATTCTAATCCAATTAGGGTTTTTAACCAATCTTGTGCATCCAATATGTGATTTTGTGTCATTGGTTGAACATTTAGGTCATTTTCATGCTCCAAAGGCTTATTCTAATCCAATTAGGGTTTTTAACCAATCTTGTGCATCCAATATGTGATTTTGTGTCATTGGTTGAACATTTAGGTCATTTTCGTCCTCCCTAGGCTTATTCTAATCCAATTAGGGTTTTTAACCAATCTTGTGCATCCAATATGTGATTTTGTGTCATTTTGTGTCATTGCTTGAACATTTAGGTCATTTTCGCCCTCCCTAAGCTTATTCTAATCCAATTAGGGTTTTTAACCAATCTTGTGCATCCAATATGTGATTTTGTGTCATTGGTTGAACATTTAGGTCATTTTCGTCCTCCCTAGGCTTATTCTAATCCAATTAGGGTTTTTAACCAATCTTGTGCATCCAATATGTGATTTTGTGTCATTGGTTGTACATTTAGGTCATTTTCGTCCTCCTTAGGCTTATTCTAATCCAATTAGGGTTTTTAACCAATCTTGTGCATCCAATATGTGATTTTGTGTCATTGGTTGCACATTTAGGTCATTTTCGTCCTCCCTAGGCTTATTCTAATCCAATTAGGGTTTTTAACCAATCTTGTGCATCCAATATGTGATTAGGTGTCATTGGTTGCACATTTAGGTCATTTTCGTCCTCCGTAGGCTTATTCTAATCCAATTAGGGTTTTTAACCAATCTTGTGCATCCAATATGTGATTTTGTGTCATTGGTTGCACATTTAGGTCATTTTCGTCCTCCCTAGGCTTATTCTAATCCAATTAGGGTTTTTAACCAATCTTGTGCATCCAATATGTGATTTTGTGTCATTGGTTGCACATTTAGGTCATTTTCGTCCTGCTAGGCTTATTCTAATCCAATTAGGGTTTTTAACCAATCTTGTGCATCCAATATGTGATTTTGTGTCATTGGTTGCACATTTAGGTCATTTTCGTCCTCCCTAGGCTTATTCTAATCCAATTAGGGTTTTTAACCAATCTTGTGCATCCAATATGTGATTTTGTGTCATTGGTTGCACATTTAGGTCATTTTGGTCCTCCCTAGGCTTATTCTAATCCAATTAGGGTTTTTAACCAATCTTGTTCATATAATAAGTGATCTTGTGTCATTTGTAATCCAATTAGGTCATTTTCGTCCTCGCTAAACTTATTCTAATCCAATTAGGGTTTTTAACCAATCTTGTGCATCCAATATGTGATTTTGTGTCATTGGTTGCACATTTAGGTCATTTTCATCCTCCCTAGGCTTATTCTAATCCAATTAGGGTTTTTAACCAATCTTGTGCATATAATAAGTGATTTTGTGTCATTTGTAATCCAATTAGGTCATTTTCGTCCTCGCTAGGCTTATTCTACTCCAATTAGAATTTTTAACCAATCATGTGCATCCAATATGTGATTTTGTGTCATTTTGTGTCATTGGTTGAACATTTAAGTCATTTTCGTCCTCCCTAGGCTTATTCTAATCCAATTAGGGTTTTTATCCAATCTTGTGCATCCAATATGTGATTTTGTGTCATTGGTTGCACATTTAGGTCATTTTCGTCCTCCCTAGGCTTATTCTAATCCAATTAGGGTTTTTAACAATTCTTGTGCATCCAATATGTGATTTTGTGTCATTGGTTGAACATTAAGGTCATTTTGGTCCTCCCTATGCTTATTCTAAGCCAATTAGGGGTTTTAACCAATTTTTGTGCATCCAATATGTGATTTTTTGTCATTGGTTGCACATTTAGGTCATTTTTGTCCTCCCTAGGCTTATTGTAATCCAATTAGGGTTTTTAACCAATCTTGTGCATCCAATATGTGATTTTGTGTCATGGTTGAACATTTAGGTCATTTTTGTCCTCCCTAGGCTTATTCTAATCCAATTAGGGTTTTTAACCAATCTTGTGCATGCAATATGTGATTTTGTCTCATTGGTTGCACATTTAGGTCATTTTCGTCCTCCCTAGGCTTATTCTAATCCAATTAGGGTTTTTAACCAATCTTGTGCATATAATAAGTGATTTTATGTCATTGGTAATCCAATTAGGTCATTTTCGTCCTTGCTAGGCTTATTCGAATCCAATTAGAATTTTTAACCAATCTTATGCATCCAATATGTGATTTTGTGTCATTTTGTGTTATTGGTTGAACATTTAGGTCATTTTCGTCCTCCCTAGGCTTATTCTAATCCAATTAGGGTTTTTAACCAATCTTGTGCATCCAATAAATGATTTTGTGTCATTTTGTGTCATTGGTTGAACATTTAGGTCATTTTCGTCCCCCAAAGGCTTATTCTAATCCAATTAGGGTTTTTAACCAATCTTGTGCATCCAATATGTGATTTTGTCTCATTGGTTGCACATTTAGGTCATTTTCGTCCTCCCTAGGCATATTCTAATCCAATTAGGGTTTTTAACCAATCTTGTGCATATAATAAGTGATTTTATGTCATTGGTAATCCAATTAGGTCATTTTCGTCCTTGCTAGGCTTATTCTAATCCAATTAGGGTTTTTAACCAATCTTGTGCATCCAATATGTGATTTTGTGTCAATTTGTGTCATTGGTTGAACATTTAGGTCATTTTCGTCCTCCCTAGGCTTATTCTAATCCAATTAGGGTTTTTAACCAATCTTGTGCATCCAATATGTGATTTTGTGTCATTGGTTGCACATTTAGGTCATTTTCGTCCTCCCTAGGCTTATTCTAATCCAATTAGGGTTTTTAACCAATCTTGTGCATATAATAAGTGATTTTGTGTCATTGGTAATCCAATAAGTTCATTTTCGTCCTCGCTAGACTTATTCTTATCCAATTAGGGTTTTTAACCAATCTTGTGCATCCAATATGTGACTTTGTGTCATTGGTTGAAAATTTAGGTCATTTATGTCCTCCCTAGGCTTATTCTAATCCAATTAGGGTTTTTAACCAATCTTGTGCATCCAATATGTGATTTTGTGTCATTGGTTGCACATTTAGGTCATTTTCGTCCTCCCTAGGCTTATTCTAATCGAATTAGGGTTTTTAACCAATCTTGTGCATATAATAAGTGATTTTATGTCATTGGTAATCCAATTAGGTCATTTTCGTCCTCGCTAGGCTTATTCTAATCCAATTAGGGTTTTTAACCAATCTTATGCATCCAATATGTGATTTTGTGTCATTTTGTGTCATTGGTTGAACATTTAGGTCATTTTCGTCCTCCCTAGGCTTATTTTAAACTAATTTGGGTTTTTAACCAATCTTGTGCATCCAATATGTGATTTTGTGTCATGGTTGAACATTTAGGTCATTTTCGTCCTCCCTAGGCTTATTCTAATCCAATTAGGGTTTTTAACCAATCTTGTGCATGCAATATGTGATTTTGTGTCATTGGTTGCACATTTAGGTCATTTTCGTCCTCCCTATGCTTATTCTAATCCAATTAGGGTTTTTAACCAATCTTGTGCTTCAAATATGTGATTTTGTGTCATTGGGTGCACATTTACGTCATTTTCGTCCTCCCTAGGCTTATTGTTATTAAATTAGGGTTTTTAACCAATCTTGTGCTTCCAATATGTGAATTTGTGTCATTGGTTGAACATTTAGGTCATTTAGGTCCTCCCTAGGCTTATTCTAATCCAATTAGGGTTTTTAACCAATCTTGTGCATCCAATATGTGATTTTGTGTCATTGGTTGAACATTTAGGTCATTTTCGTCCTCCCTAGGCTTATTCTAATCCAATTAGGGTTTCAAACCAATCTTGTGCATATAATAAGTGATTTTGTGTTATTGGTAATCCAATAAGGTCATTTTCGTCCTCGCTAGGCTTATTCTAATCCAATTAGGGTTTTTAACCAATCTTGTGCACGCAATATGTGATTTTGTGTCATTGGTTGCACATTTAGGTCATTTTCGTCCTCCATAGGCATATTCTAATCCAATTACGGTTTTTAACCAATCTTGTGCATCCAATATGTGATTTTGTGTCATTGGTTGAACATTTAGGTCATTTTCGTCCTCCCTAGGCTTATTCTAATCCAATTAGGGTTTCTAACCAATCTTGTGCATATAATAAGTGATTTTGTGTTATTGGTAATCCAATAAGGTCATTTTCGTCCTTGCTAGGCTTATTCTAATCCAATTAGGGTTTTTAACCAATCTTGTGCATCCAATATGTGATTTTGTGTCATTTTGTGTTATTGGTTGAACATTTAGGTCATTTTCATCGTCCCTAGGCTTATTCTAATCCAATTAGGGTTTTTAACCAATCTTGTGCATCCAATATGTGATTTTGTGTCATTGAATGCACATTTACGTCATTTTCGTCCTCCCTTGGCTTATTCTAATCCAATTATGGTTTTTAACCAATCTTGTGCATATAATAAGTGATTTTGTGTCATTCGTAATCCAATTAGGTCATTTTTTTGTCCTCGCTAAACTTATTCTAATCCAATTAGGGTTTTTAACCAATCTTGTCCATCCAATATGTGATTTTGTGTCATTGGTTGAACATTAAGGTCATTTTGGAACTCCCTATGCTTGTTCTAATCCAATTAGGGTTTTCAACCAATCTTGTGCATCCAATATGTGATTTTGTGTCATTGGTTGCACATTTAGGTCATTTTCGTCCTCCCTAGGCTTATTCTAATCCAATTAGGGTTTTTAACCAATCTTGTGCATCCAATATGTGATTTTGTGTCATTGGTTGAACATTAAGGTCATTTTGGTCCTCCCTATGCTTATTCTAAGCCAATTAGGGTTTTTAACCAATCTTGTGCATCCAATATGTGATTTTGTGTCATTGGTTGCACATTTAGGTCATTTTCGTCCTCCCTAGGCTTATTGTAATCAAATTAGGGTTTTTAACCAATCTTGTGCATCCAATATGTGATTTTGTGTCATGGTTGAACATTTAGGTCATTTTCGTCCTCCCTAGGCTTATTCTAATCCAATTAGGGTTTTTAACAAATCTTGTGCATGCAATATGTGATTTTGTGTCATTGGTTGCACATTTAGGTCATTTTCGTCCTCCATAGTCTTTTACTAATCCAATTAGGGTTTTTAACCAATCTTGTGCATCCAATATGTGATTTTGTGTCAATTTGTGTCATTGGTTGAACATTTAGGTCATTTTCGTCCTCCCTAGGCTTATTCTAATCCAATTAGGGTTTTTAACCAATCTTGTGCATCCAATATGTGATTTTGTGTCATTGGTTGAACATTTAGGTCATTTTGGTCCTTCTTATGCTTATTCTAATCCAATTAGGGTTTTTAACCAATCTTGTGCATCAAATATGTGATTTTGTGTCACTGGGTGCACATTTACGTCATTTTCGTCCTCCCTAGGCTTATTGTAATTAAATTAGGGTTTTTAACCAATCTTGTGCATCCAATATGTGATTTTGTGTCATTGGTTGAACATTAAGGTCATTTTGGTCCTCCCTATGCTTATTCTAAGCCAATTAGGGTTTTTAACAAATCTTGTGCATCCAATATGTGATTTTGTTTTATTGGTTGCACATTTAGGTCATTTTCGTCCTCCATAGGCTTATTGTAATCAAATTAGGGTTTTTAACCAATCTTGTGCATCCAATATGTGATTTTGTGTCATGGTTGAACATTTAGGTCATTTTCGTCCTCCCTAGGCTTATTCTAATCCAATTAGGGTTTTTTACCAATCTTGTGCATGCAATATGTGATTTTGTGTCATTGGTTGCACATTTAGGTCATTTTCGTCCTCCCTATGCTTATTCTAATCCAATTAGGGTTTTTAACCAATCTTGTGCATCAAATATGTGATTTTGTGTCATTGGGTGCACATTTACGTCATTTTCGTCCTCCCTAGGCTTATTGTTATTAAATTAGGGTTTTTAACCAATCTTGTGCTTCCAATATATGATTTTGTGTCATTGGTTGCACATTTAGGTCATTTTCGTCCCCCCTCGGCTTATTCTAATCCAATTAGAATTTTTAACCAATCTTATGCATCCAATATGTGATTTTGTGTCATTTTGTGTTATTGGTTGAACATTTAGGTCATTTTCGTCCTCCCTAGGCTTATTCTAATCCAATTAGGGTTTTTAACCAATCTTGTGCATCCAATAAATGATTTTGTTACATTTTGTGTCATTGGTTGATCATTTAAGTCATTTTCGTCCCCCAAAGACTTATTCTAATCCAATTAGGGTTTTTAACCAATCTTGTGCATCCAATATGTGATTTTGTGTCATTGGTTGAACATTTAGGTCATTTTCGTCCTCCCTAGGCTTATTCTAATCCAATTAGGGTTTCTAACCAATCTTGTGCATCCAATATGTGATTTTGTGTCATTTTGTGTCATTGGTTGAACATTTAGGTCATTTTCGTCCTCCCTAGGCTTATTGTAATCCAATTAGGGTTTTTAACCAATCTTGTGCATCCAATATGTGATTTTGTGTCATTGGTTGCACATTTAGGTCATTTTCGTCCTCCCTAGGCTTATTCTAATCCAATTAGGGTTTTTAACCAATCTTGTGCATCCAATATGTGATTTTGTGTGATTGGTTGAACATTAAGGTCATTTTGGTCCTCCTTATGCTTATTCTAAGCCAATTAGGGTTTTTAACCAATCTTGGGCATCCAATATGTGATTTTGTGTCATTGGTTGCTCATTTAGGTCAATTTCGTCCTCCCTAGGCTTATTGTAATCCAATTAGGGTTTTTAACCAATCTTTTGCATCCAATATGTGATTTTGTGTCATGGTTGAACATTTAGGTCATTTTCGTCCTCCCTGGGCTTATTCCAATCCAATTAGGGTTTTTAACCAATCTTGTGCATGCAATATGTGATTTTGTGTCATTGGTTGCACATTTAGGTCATTTTCGTCCTCCATAGGCTTATTCTAATCCAATTAGGGTTTTTAACCAATCTTGTGCATCCAATATGTGATTTTGTGTCAATTTGTGTCATTGGTTGAACATTTAGGTCATTTTCGTCCTCCCTAGGCTTATTCTAATCCAATTAGGGTTTTTAACCAATCTTGTGCATCCAATATGTGATTTTGTGTCATTGGTTGAACATTTAGGTCATTTTGGTCCACCCTAGGCTTATTCTAATCCAATTAGGGTTTTTAACCAATCTTGTGCATCCAATATGTGATTTTGTGTCATTGGTTGAACATTTAGGTCATTTTCGTCCTCCCTAGGCTTATTCTAATCCAATTAGGATTTTTAACCAATCTTGTGCATCCAATATGTGATTTTGTATCATTTTGTGTCATTGGTTGAACATTTAGGTCATTTTCGTCCCCCCTAGGCTTATTCTAAGCCAACTAGGGTTTTTAACCAATCTTGGGCATCCAATATGTGATTTTGTGTCATTGGTTGCACATTTAGGTCATTTTCGTCCTCGCTTAACTTATTCTAATCCAATTAGGGTTTTTAACCAATCTTGTGCATCCAATATGTGATTTTGTGTCATTGGTTGAACATTTAGGTCATTTTGGTCCTCCCTAGGCTTATTCTAATCCAATTAGGGTTTTTAACCAATCTTGTGCATCCAATATGTGATTTTGTGTCATTGGTTGCACATTTAGGTCATTTTCGTCCTCCCTAGGCTTATTCTAATCCAATTAGGGTTTTTAACCAATCTTGTGCATCCAATATGTGATTTTGTGTCAATTTGTGTCATTGGTTGAACATTTAGGTCATTTTCGTCCTCCCTAGGCTTATTCTAATCCAATTAGGGTTTTTAACCAATCTTGTGCATCCAATATGTGATTTTGTGTCATTGGTTGCACATTTAGGTCATTTTCGTCCTCCCTAGGCTTATTCTAATCCAATTAGGGTTTTTAACCAATCTTGTGCATATAATAAGTGATTTTGTGTCATTGGTAATCCAATAAGTTCATTTTCGTCCTCGCTAGACTTATTCTTATCCAATTAGGGTTTTTAACCAATCTTGTGCATCCAATATGTGACTTTGTGTCATTGGTTGAAAATTTAGGTCATTTATGTCCTCCCTAGGCTTATTCTAATCCAATTAGGGTTTTTAACCAATCTTGTGCATCCAATATGTGATTTTGTGTCATTGGTTGCACATTTAGGTCATTTTCGTCCTCCCTAGGCTTATTCTAATCGAATTAGGGTTTTTAACCAATCTTGTGCATATAATAAGTGATTTTATGTCATTGGTAATCCAATTAGGTCATTTTCGTCCTCGCTAGGCTTATTCTAATCCAATTAGGGTTTTTAACCAATCTTATGCATCCAATATGTGATTTTGTGTCATTTTGTGTCATTGGTTGAACATTTAGGTCATTTTCGTCCTCCCTAGGCTTATTTTAAACTAATTTGGGTTTTTAACCAATCTTGTGCATCCAATATGTGATTTTGTGTCATGGTTGAACATTTAGGTCATTTTCGTCCTCCCTAGGCTTATTCTAATCCAATTAGGGTTTTTAACCAATCTTGTGCATGCAATATGTGATTTTGTGTCATTGGTTGCACATTTAGGTCATTTTCGTCCTCCATAGGCTTTTACTAATCCAATTAGGGTTTTTAACCAATCTTGTGCATCCAATATGTGATTTTGTGTCAATTTGTGTCATTGGTTGAACATTTAGGTCATTTTCGTCCTCCCTAGGCTTATTCTAATCCAATTAGGGTTTTTAACCAATCTTGTGCATCCAATATGTGATTTTGTGTCATTGGTTGAACATTTAGGTCATTTTGGTCCTCCCTAGGCTTATTCTAATCCAATTAGGGTTTTTAACCAATCTTGTGCATCAAATATGTGATTTTGTGTCATTGGGTGCACATTTACGTCATTTTCGTCCTCCCTAGGCTTATTGTTATTAAATTAGGGTTTTTAACCAATCTTGTGCTTCCAATATGTGATTTTGTGTCATTGGTTGCACATTTAGGTCATTTTCGTCCCCCCTAGGCTTATTCTAATCCAATTAGAATTTTTAACCAATCTTATGCATCCAATATGTGATTTTGTGTCATTTTGTGTTATTGGTTGAACATTTAGGTCATTTTCGTCCTCCCTAGGCTTATTCTAATCCAATTAGGGTTTTTAACCAATCTTGTGCATCCAATAAATGATTTTGTGTCATTTTGTGTCATTGGTTGAACATTTAGGACATTTTCGTCCCCCAAAGGCTTATTCTAATCCAATTAGGGTTTTTAACCAATCTTGTGCATCCAATATGTGATTTTGTGTCATTGGTTGAACATTTAGGTCATTTTCGTCCTCCCTAGGCTTATTCTAATCCAATTAGGGTTTCAAACCAGTCTTGTGCATATAATAAGTGATTTTGTGTTATTGGTAATCCAATAAGGTCATTTTCGTCCTCGCTAGGCTTATTCTAATCCAATTAGGGTTTTTAACCAATCTTGTGCATGCAATATGTGATTTGTGTCATTGGTTGCACATTTAGGTCATTTTCGTCCTCCATAGGCATATTCTAATCGAATTACGGT
Organism: Cicer yamashitae; assembly: GCA_037974755.1. NCBI lineage: Eukaryota > Viridiplantae > Streptophyta > Magnoliopsida > Fabales > Fabaceae > Cicer > Cicer yamashitae. The sequence continues at coordinate 3,395,180 of JBBPBQ010000006.1, forward strand.
TTTTAACCAATCTTGTGCATCCAATATGTGATTTTGTGTCATTGGTTGAACATTTAGGTCATTTTCGTCCTCCCTAGGCTTATTCTAATCCAATTAGGGTTTCTAACCAATCTTGTGCATATAATAAGTGATTTTGTGTCATTTGTAATCCAATTAGGTCATTTTTTTGTCCTCGCTAAACTTATTCTAATCCAATTAGGGTTTTTAACCAATCTTGTCCATCCAATATGTGATTTTGTGTCATTGGTTGAACATTAAGGTCATTTTGGTCCTCCCTATGCTTATTCTAATCCAATTAGGGTTTTTAACCAATCTTGTGCATCCAATATGTGATTTTGTGTCATTGGTTGCACATTTAGGTCATTTTCGTCCTCCCTAGGCTTATTCTAATCCAATTAGGGTTTTTAACCAATCTTGTGCATCCAATATGTGATTTTGTGTCATTGGTTGAACATTAAGGTCATTTTGGTCCTCCCTATGCTTATTCTAAGCCAATTAGGGTTTTGAACCAATCTTGTGCATCCAATATGTGATTTTGTGTCATTGGTTGCACATTTAGGTCATTTTCGTCCTCCCTAGGCTTATTGTAATCAAATTAGGATTTTTAACCAATCTTGTGCATCCAATATGTGATTTTGTGTCATGGTTGAACATTTAGGTCATTTTCGTTCTCCCTAGGCTTATTCTAATCCAATTAGGGTTTTTAACCAATCTTGTGCATGCAATATGTGATTTTGTGTCATTGGTTGCACATTTAGGTCATTTTCGTCCTCCATAGGCTTTTACTAATCCAATTAGGGTTTTTAACCAATCTTGTGCATCCAATATGTGATTTTGTGTCAATTTGTGTCATTGGTTGAACATTTAGGTCATTTTCGTCCTCCCTAGGCTTATTCTAATCCAATTAGGGTTTTTAACCAATCTTGTGCATCCAATATGTGATTTTGTGTCATTGGTTGAACATTTAGGTCATTTTGGTCCTCCCTAGGCTTATTCTAATCCAATTAGGGTTTTTAACCAATCTTGTGCATCAAATATGTGATTTTGTGTCATTGGGTGCACATTTACGTCATTTTCGTCCTCCCTAGGCTTATTGTTATTAAATTAGGGTTTTTAACCAATCTTGTGCTTCCAATATGTGATTTTGTGTCATTGGTTGCACATTTAGGTCATTTTCGTCCCCCCTAGGCTTATTCTAATCCAATTAGAATTTTTAACCAATCTTATGCATCCAATATGTGATTTTGTGTCATTTTGTGTTATTGGTTGAACATTTAGGTCATTTTCGTCCTCCCTAGGCTTATTCTAATCCAATTAGGGTTTTTAACCAATCTTGTGCATCCAATAAATGATTTTGTGTCATTTTGTGTCATTGGTTGAACATTTAGGTCATTTTCGTCCCCCAAAGGCTTATTCTAATCCAATTAGGGTTTTTAACCAATCTTATGCATCCAATATGTGATTTTGTATCATTGGTTGAACATTTAGGTCATTTTCGTCCATCCTAGGCTTATTCTAATCCAATTAGGGTTTCTAACCAATCTTGTGCATATAATAAGTGATTTTGTGTCATTTGTAATCCAATTAGGTCATTTTCGTCCTCGCTAGGCTTATTCTAATCCAATTAGAATTTTTAACCAATCATGTGCATCCAATATGTGATTTTTTGTCATTTTGTGTTATTGGTTGAACATTTAGGTCATTTTCGTCCTCCTTAGGCTTATTCTAATCCAATTAGGGTTTTTAACCAATCTTGTGCATCCAATATGTTATTTTGTGTCATTTTGTGTCATTGGTTGAACATTTAGGTCATTTTCGTCCTCCCTAGGCTTATTCTAATCCAATTAGGGTTTTTAACCAATCTTGTGCATCCAATATGTGATTTTGTCTCATTTTGTGTCATTGGTTGAACATTTAGGTCATTTTCGTCCTCCCTAGGCTTATTCTAATCCAATAAGGGTTTTTAACCAATCTTCTGCATCCAATATGTAATTTTGTGTCATTTTGTGTCATTGGTTGAACATTTAGGTCATTTTCGTCCTCCCTAGGCTTATTCTAATCCAATTAGGGTTTTTAACCAATCTTGTGCATCCATTATGTGATTTTGTGTCATTTTGTGTCATTGGTTGAACATTTAGGTCATTTTCTTCCTCCCTTGGCTTATTCTAATCCAACTAGGGTTTTTAAGCAATCTTGTGCATCCAATATGTGATTTTGTGTCATTTTGTGTCATTGGTTGAACATTTAGGTCATTTTCGTCCTCCCTAGGCTTATTCTAATCCAATTAGGGTTTTTAACCAATCTTGTGCATCCAATATGTGATTTTGTGTCATTGGTTGAACATTTAGGTCATTTTGGTCCTCCCTAGGCTTACTCTAATCCAATTAGGGTTTTTAACCAATCTTGTGCGTCCAATATGTGATTTTGTGTCATTGGTTGAACATTTAGATCATTTACGTCCTCCCTAGGCTTATTCTAATCCAATTAGGGTTTTTAACCAATCTTGTGCATCCAATATGTGATTTTGTGTCATTGGTTGAACATTTAGGTCATTTTCGTCCTCCCTAGGCTTATTCTAATCCAATTAGGGTTTTTAACCAATCTTGTGCATCCAAGATGTGATTTTGTGTCATTGGTTGAACATTTAGGTCATTTTCGTCCTCCCTAGGCTTATTCTAATCCAATTAGGGTTTTTAACCAATCTTGTGCATCCAATATGTGATTTTGTGTCATTGGTTGAACATTTAGGTCATTTTGGTCCTCCCTATGCTTATTCTAATCCAATTAGGGTTTTTAACCAATCTTGTGCATCCAATATGTGATTTTGTCTCATTGGTTGCACATTTACGTCATTTTCGTCCTCCCTAGGCTTATTGTAATTAAATTAGGGTTTTTAACCAATCTTGTGCATCCAATATGTGATTTTGTGTCATTGGTTGCACATTTAGGTCATTTTCGTCCCCCCTAGGCTTATTCTAATCCAATTAGAATTTTTAACCAATCTTATGCATCCAATATGTGATTTTGTGTCATTTTGTGTTATTGGTTGAACATTTAGGTCATTTTCGTCCTCCCTAGGCTAATTCTAATCCAATTAGGGTTTTTAACCAATCTTGTGCATTCAATAAATGATTTTGTGTCATTTTGTGTCATTGGTTGAACATTTAGGTCATTTTCGTCCCCCAAAGGCTTATTCTAATCCAATTAGGGTTTTTAACCAATCTTGTGCATCCAATATGTGATTTTGTGTCATTGGTTGAACATTTAGGTCATTTTCGTCCTCCCTAGGCTTATTCTAATCCAATTAGGGTTTCAAACCAATCTTGTGCATATAATAAGTGATTTTGTGTTATTGGTAATCCAATAAGGTCATTTTCGTCCTCGCTAGGCTTATTCTAATCCAATTAGGGTTTTTAACCAATCTTGTGCACGCAATATGTGATTTTGTGTCATTGGTTGCACATTTAGGTCATTTTCGTCCTCCATAGGCATATTCTAATCCAATTACGGTTTTTAACCAATCTTGTGCATCCAATATGTGATTTTGTGTCATTGGTTGAACATTTAGGTCATTTTCGTCCTCCCTAGGCTTATTCTAATCCAATTAGGGTTTCTAACCAATCTTGTGCATATAATAAGTGATTTTGTGTTATTGGTAATCCAATAAGGTCATTTTCGTCCTCGCTAGGCTTATTCTAATCCAATTAGGGTTTTTAACCAATCATGTGCATCCAATATGTGATTTTGTGTCATTTTGTGTTATTGGTTGAACATTTAGGTCATTTTCATCGTCCCTAGGCTTATTCTAATCCAATTAGGGTTTTTAACCAATCTTGTGCATCCAATATGTGATTTTGTGTCATTGGTTGCACATTTACGTCATTTTCGTCCTCCCTTGGCTTATTCTAATCCAATTATGGTTTTTAACCAATCTTGTGCATATAATAAGTGATTTTGTGTCATTTGTAATCCAATTAGGTCATTTTTTTGTCCTCGCTAAACTTATTCTAATCCAATTAGGGTTTTTAACCAATCTTGTCCATCCAATATGTGATTTTGTGTCATTGCTTGAACATTAAGGTCATTTTGGTCCTCCCTATGCTTATTCTAATCCAATTAGGGTTTTTAACCAATCTTGTGCATCCAATATGTGATTTTGTGTCATTGGTTGCACATTTAGGTCATTTTCGTCCTCCCTAGGCTTATTCTAATCCAATTAGGGTTTTTAACCAATCTTGTGCATCCAATATGTGATTTTGTGTCATTGGTTGAACATTAAGGATATTTTGGTCCTCCCTATGCTTATTCTAAGCCAATTAGGGTTTTTAACCAATCTTGTGCATCCAATATGTGATTTTGTGTCATTGGTTGCACATTTAGGTCATTTTCGTCCTCCCTAGGCTTATTGTAATCAAATTAGGGTTTTTAACCAATCATGTGCATCCAATATGTGATTTTGTGTCATGGTTGAACATTTAGGTCATTTTCGTCCTCCCTAGGCTTATTCTAATCCAATTAGGGTTTTTAACCAATCTTGTGCATGCAATATGTGATTTTGTGTCATTGGTTGCACATTTAGGTCATTTTCGTCCTCCATAGGCTTTTACTAATCCAATTAGGGTTTTTAACCAATCTTGTGCATCCAATATGTGATTTTGTGTCAATTTGTGTCATTGGTTGAACATTTAGGTCATTTTCGTCCTCCCTAGGCTTATTCTAATCCAATTAGGGTTTTTAACCAATCTTGTGCATCCAATATGTGATTTTGTGTCATTGGTTGAACATTTAGGTCATTTTGGTCCTTCTTATGCTTATTCTAATCCAATTAGGGTTTTTAACCAATCTTGTGCATCAAATATGTGATTTTGTGTCACTGGGTGCACATTTACGTCATTTTCGTCCTCCCTAGGCTTATTGTAATTAAATTAGGGTTTTTAACCAATCTTGTGCATCCAATATGTGATTTTGTGTCATTGGTTGAACATTAAGGTCATTTTGGTCCTCCCTATACTTATTCTAAGCCAATTAGGGTTTTTAACAAATCTTGTGCATCCAATATGTGATTTTGTTTTATTGGTTGCACATTTAGGTCATTTTCGTCCTCCATAGGCTTATTGTAATCAAATTAGGGTTTTTAACCAATCTTGTGCATCCAATATGTGATTTTGTGTCATGGTTGAACATTTAGGTCATTTTCGTCCTCCCTAGGCTTATTCTAATCCAATTAGGGTTTTTTACCAATCTTGTGCATGCAATATGTGATTTTGTGTCATTGGTTGCACATTTAGGTCATTTTCGTCCTCCCTATGCTTATTCTAATCCAATTAGGGTTTTTAACCAATCTTGTGCATCAAATATGTGATTTTGTGTCATTGGGTGCACATTTACGTCATTTTCGTCCTCCCTAGGCTTATTGTTATTAAATTAGGGTTTTTAACCAATCTTGTGCTTCCAATATATGATTTTGTGTCATTGGTTGCACATTTAGGTCATTTTCGTCCCCCCTCGGCTTATTCTAATCCAATTAGAATTTTTAACCAATCTTATGCATCCAATATGTGATTTTGTGTCATTTTGTGTTATTGGTTGAACATTTAGGTCATTTTCGTCCTCCCTAGGCTTATTCTAATCCAATTAGGGTTTTTAACCAATCTTGTGCATCCAATAAATGATTTTGTTACATTTTGTGTCATTGGTTGATCATTTAAGTCATTTTCGTCCCCCAAAGACTTATTCTAATCCAATTAGGGTTTTTAACCAATCTTGTGCATCCAATATGTGATTTTGTGTCATTGGTTGAACATTTAGGTCATTTTCGTCCTCCCTAGGCTTATTCTAATCCAATTAGGGTTTCTAACCAATCTTGTGCATATAATAAGTGATTTTGTGTTATTGGTAATCCAATAAGGTCATTTTCGTCCTTGCTAGGCTTATTCTAATCCAATTAGGGTTTTTAACCAATCTTGTGCATCCAATATGTGATTTTGTGTCATTTTGTGTTATTGGTTGAACATTTAGGTCATTTTCATCGTCCCTAGGCTTATTCTAATCCAATTAGGGTTTTTAACCAATCTTGTGCATCCAATATGTGATTTTGTGTCATTGAATGCACATTTACGTCATTTTCGTCCTCCCTTGGCTTATTCTAATCCAATTATGGTTTTTAACCAATCTTGTGCATATAATAAGTGATTTTGTGTCATTCGTAATCCAATTAGGTCATTTTTTTGTCCTCGCTAAACTTATTCTAATCCAATTAGGGTTTTTAACCAATCTTGTCCATCCAATATGTGATTTTGTGTCATTGGTTGAACATTAAGGTCATTTTGGAACTCCCTATGCTTGTTCTAATCCAATTAGGGTTTTCAACCAATCTTGTGCATCCAATATGTGATTTTGTGTCATTGGTTGCACATTTAGGTCATTTTCGTCCTCCCTAGGCTTATTCTAATCCAATTAGGGTTTTTAACCAATCTTGTGCATCCAATATGTGATTTTGTGTCATTGGTTGAACATTAAGGTCATTTTGGTCCTCCCTATGCTTATTCTAAGCCAATTAGGGTTTTTAACCAATCTTGTGCATCCAATATGTGATTTTGTGTCATTGGTTGCACATTTAGGTCATTTTCGTCCTCCCTAGGCTTATTGTAATCAAATTAGGGTTTTTAACCAATCTTGTGCATCCAATATGTGATTTTGTGTCATGGTTGAACATTTAGGTCATTTTCGTCCTCCCTAGGCTTATTCTAATCCAATTAGGGTTTTTAACAAATCTTGTGCATGCAATATGTGATTTTGTGTCATTGGTTGCACATTTAGGTCATTTTCGTCCTCCATAGTCTTTTACTAATCCAATTAGGGTTTTTAACCAATCTTGTGCATCCAATATGTGATTTTGTGTCAATTTGTGTCATTGGTTGAACATTTAGGTCATTTTCGTCCTCCCTAGGCTTATTCTAATCCAATTAGGGTTTTTAACCAATCTTGTGCATCCAATATGTGATTTTGTGTCATTGGTTGAACATTTAGGTCATTTTGGTCCTCCCTAGGCTTATTCTAATCTAATTAGGGTTTTTAACCAATCTTGTGCATCCAATATGTGATTTTGTATCATTGATTGAACATTTAGGTCATTTTCGTCCTCCCTAGGCTTATTCTAATCCAATTAGGATTTTTAACCAATCTTGTGCATCCAATATGTGATTTTGTGTCATTTTGTGTCATTGGTTGAACATTTAGGTCATTTTCGTCCCCCCTAGGCTTATTCTAAGCCAACGAGGGTTTTTAACCAATCTTGTGCATCCAATATGTGATTTTGTGTCATTGGTTGCACATTTAGGTCATTTTCGTCCTCCCTAGGCTTATTCTAATCCAATTAGGGTTTTTAACCAATCTTGTGCATCCAATATGTGATTTTGTGTCATTGGTGGCACATTTAGGTCATTTTCGTCCTCCCTAGGCTAATTCTAATCCAATTAGGGTTTTTAACCAATCTTGTGCATCCAATATGTGATTTTGTGTCATTGGTTGCACATTTAGGTCATTTTCGTCCTCCCTAGGCTTATTCTAATCCAATTAGGGTTTTTAACCAATCTTGTGCATCCAATATGTGATTTTGTGTCATTGGTTGCACATTTAGGTCATTTTAGTGCTCCCTAGGCTTATTCTAATCCAATTAGGGTTTTTAACCAATCTTGTGCATATAATAAGTGATTTTGTGTCATTGGTAATCCAATTAGGTCATTTTCGTCCTCGCTAGGCTTATTCTAATCCAATTAGGGTTTTTTACCAATCTTGTGCATCCAATATGTGATTTTGTGTCAGTGGTTGCACATTTAGGTCATTTTCGTCCTCCCGAGGCTTATTCTAATCCAATTACGGTTTTTAACCAATCTTGTGCATCCAATATGTGATTTTGTGTCATTTTGTGTCATTGGTTGAACATTTAGGTCATTTTCGTCCTCCCTAGGCTTATGCTAATCCAATTAGGGTTTTTAACCAATCTTGTGCATCCAATATGTGATTTTGTGTCATTGGTTGCACATTTAGGACATTTTCGTCCTCCCTAGGCTTATTCTAATCCAATTAGGATTTTTAACCAATCTTGTGCATATAATAAGTCATTTTGTGTCATTGGTAATCCAATTAGGTCATTTTCGTCCTCGCTAGGCTTATTCTAATCCAATTAGGGTTTTTAACCAATCTTGTGCATCCAATATGTGATTTTGTGTCAGTGGTTGCACATTTAGGTCATTTTCGTCCTCCCTAGGCTTATTCTAATCCAATTAGGGTTTTTAACCAATCAAGTGCATATAATAAGTGATTTTGTGTCATTTTGTGTCATTAGTTGAATATTTAGGTCATTTTCATCCTCCCTAGGCTTGTTCTAATCCAATTAGGGTTTTTAACCAATCTTGGGCATCCAATATGTGATTTTGTGTCATTGGTTGCACATTTAGATCATTTTTGTCCTCCCTAGGCTTATTCTAATCCAATTAGGGTTTTTAACCAATCTTGCGAATATAATAAATGATTTTTTGTCATTGGTAATCCAATTAGGTCATTTTTGTCCTCGCTAGGCTTATTCTAATCCAATTAGGGTTTTTAATCAATCTTGTGCATATAATAAGTCATTTGGTGTCATTGGTAATCCAATTAGGTCATTTTCGTCCTCTCTAGGCTTATTCTTATCCAATTAGGGTTTTTCACCAATCTTATGCATCCAATATGTGATTTTGTGTCATTTTGTGTCATTGGTAATCCAATTAGGTCATTTTCGTCCTCGCTAGGCTTATTGTAATCCAATTAGGGTTTTTAACCAATCTTGTGCATCCAATATGTGATTTTGTGTCATTGGTTGCACATTTAGGTCATTTTCGTCCTCCCTAGGCTTATTCTAATCCAATTAGGGTTTTTAACCAATCTTGTGCATCCAATATGTGATTTTGTGTCATTGGTTGCACATTTAGGTCATTTTCGTCCTCCCTAGGCTTATTCTAATCCAATTAGGGTTTTTAACCAATCTTGTGCATCCAATATGTGATTTGGTGTCATTTTGTGTCATTGGTTGAACTTTTAGGTCATTTTCGTCCTCCCTAGGCTTATTCTAATCCAATTAGGGTTTTTAACCAATCTTGTGCATCCAATATGTGATTTTGTGTCATTGGTTGCACATTTAGGTCATTTTCGTCCTCGCTAGGCTTATTCTAATCCAATTAGGGTTTTTAACCAATCTTATGCATCCAATATGTGATTTTGTGTCATTTTGTGTCATTGGTTGAACATTTAGGTCATTTTCGTCCTCCCTAGGCTTATTTTAAACTAATTTGGGTTTTTAACCAATCTTGTGCATCCAATATGTGATTTTGTGTCATGGTTGAACATTTAGGTCATTTTCGTCCTCCCTAGGCTTATTCTAATCCAATTAGGGTTTTTAACCAATCTTGTGCATGCAATATGTGATTTTGTGTCATTGGTTGCACATTTAGGTCATTTTCGTCCTCCATAGGCTTTTACTAATCCAATTAGGGTTTTTAACCAATCTTGTGCATCCAATATGTGATTTTGTGTCAATTTGTGTCATTGGTTGAACATTTAGGTCATTTTCGTCCTCCCTAGGCTTATTCTAATCCAATTAGGGTTTTTAACCAATCTTGTGCATCCAATATGTGATTTTGTGTCATTGGTTGAACATTTAGGTCATTTTGGTCCTTCTTATGCTTATTCTAATCCAATTAGGGTTTTTAACCAATCTTGTGCATCAAATATGTGATTTTGTGTCACTGGGTGCACATTTACGTCATTTTCGTCCTCCCTAGGCTTATTGTAATTAAATTAGGGTTTTTAACCAATCTTGTGCATCCAATATGTGATTTTGTGTCATTGGTTGAACATTAAGGTCATTTTGGTCCTCCCTATGCTTATTCTAAGCCAATTAGGGTTTTTAACAAATCTTGTGCATCCAATATGTGATTTTGTTTTATTGGTTGCACATTTAGGTCATTTTCGTCCTCCATAGGCTTATTGTAATCAAATTAGGGTTTTTAACCAATCTTGTGCATCCAATATGTGATTTTGTGTCATGGTTGAACATTTAGGTCATTTTCGTCCTCCGTAGGCTTATTCTAATCCAATTAGGGTTTTTAACCAATCTTGTGCATGCAATATGTGATTTTGTGTCATTGGTTGCACATTTAGGTCATTTTCGTCCTCCCTATGCTTATTCTAATCCAATTAGGGTTTTTAACCAATCTTGTGCATCAAATATGTGATTTTGTGTCATTGGGTGCACATTTACGTCATTTTCGTCCTCCCTAGGCTTATTGTTATTAAATTAGGGTTTTTAACCAATCTTGTGCTTCCAATATGTGATTTTGTGTCATTGGTTGAACATTAAGGTCATTTTGGTCCTCCCTATGCTTATTCTAATCCAATTAGGGTTTTTAACCAATCTTGTGCATCCAATATGTGATTTTGTGTCATTGGTTGCACATTTAGGTCATTTTCGTTCTCCCTAGGCTTATTCTAATCCAATTAGGGTTTTTAACCAATCTTGTGCATCCAATATGTGATTTTGTGTCATTGGTTGAACATTAAGGTCATTTTGGTCCTCCCTATGCTTATTCTAAGCCAATTAGGGTTTTTAACAAATCTTGTGCATCCAATATGTGATTTTGTTTTATTGGTTGCACATTTAGGTCATTTTCGTCCTCCATAGGCTTATTGTAATCAAATTAGGGTTTTTAACCAATCTTGTGCATCCAATATGTGATTTTGTGTCATGGTTGAACATTTAGGTCATTTTCGTCCTCCCTAGGCTTATTCTAATCCAATTAGGGTTTTTTACCAATCTTGTGCATGCAATATGTGATTTTGTGTCATTGGTTGCACATTTAGGTCATTTTCGTCCTCCCTATGCTTATTCTAATCCAATTAGGGTTTTTAACCAATCTTGTGCATCAAATATGTGATTTTGTGTCATTGGGTGCACATTTACGTCATTTTCGTCCTCCCTAGGCTTATTGTTATTAAATTAGGGTTTTTAACCAATCTTGTGCTTCCAATATATGATTTTGTGTCATTGGTTGCACATTTAGGTCATTTTCGTCCCCCCTCGGCTTATTCTAATCCAATTAGAATTTTTAACCAATCTTATGCATCCAATATGTGATTTTGTGTCATTTTGTGTTATTGGTTGAACATTTAGGTCATTTTCGTCCTCCCTAGGCTTATTCTAATCCAATTAGGGTTTTTAACCAATCTTGTGCATCCAATAAATGATTTTGTTACATTTTGTGTCATTGGTTGATCATTTAAGTCATTTTCGTCCCCCAAAGACTTATTCTAATCCAATTAGGGTTTTTAACCAATCTTGTGCATCCAATATGTGATTTTGTGTCATTGGTTGAACATTTAGGTCATTTTCGTCCTCCCTAGGCTTATTCTAATCCAATTAGGGTTTCTAACCAATCTTGTGCATATAATAAGTGATTTTGTGTTATTGGTAATCCAATAAGGTCATTTTCGTCCTTGCTAGGCTTATTCTAATCCAATTAGGGTTTTTAACCAATCTTGTGCATCCAATATGTGATTTTGTGTCATTTTGTGTTATTGGTTGAACATTTAGGTCATTTTCATCGTCCCTAGGCTTATTCTAATCCAATTAGGGTTTTTAACCAATCTTGTGCATCCAATATGTGATTTTGTGTCATTGAATGCACATTTACGTCATTTTCGTCCTCCCTTGGCTTATTCTAATCCAATTATGGTTTTTAACCAATCTTGTGCATATAATAAGTGATTTTGTGTCATTCGTAATCCAATTAGGTCATTTTTTTGTCCTCGCTAAACTTATTCTAATCCAATTAGGGTTTTTAACCAATCTTGTCCATCCAATATGTGATTTTGTGTCATTGGTTGAACATTAAGGTCATTTTGGAACTCCCTATGCTTGTTCTAATCCAATTAGGGTTTTCAACCAATCTTGTGCATCCAATATGTGATTTTGTGTCATTGGTTGCACATTTAGGTCATTTTCGTCCTCCCTAGGCTTATTCTAATCCAATTAGGGTTTTTAACCAATCTTGTGCATCCAATATGTGATTTTGTGTCATTGGTTGAACATTAAGGTCATTTTGGTCCTCCCTATGCTTATTCTAAGCCAATTAGGGTTTTTAACCAATCTTGTGCATCCAATATGTGATTTTGTGTCATTGGTTGCACATTTAGGTCATTTTCGTCCTCCCTAGGCTTATTGTAATCAAATTAGGGTTTTTAACCAATCTTGTGCATCCAATATGTGATTTTGTGTCATGGTTGAACATTTAGGTCATTTTCGTCCTCCCTAGGCTTATTCTAATCCAATTAGGGTTTTTAACAAATCTTGTGCATGCAATATGTGATTTTGTGTCATTGGTTGCACATTTAGGTCATTTTCGTCCTCCATAGTCTTTTACTAATCCAATTAGGGTTTTTAACCAATCTTGTGCATCCAATATGTGATTTTGTGTCAATTTGTGTCATTGGTTGAACATTTAGGTCATTTTCGTCCTCCCTAGGCTTATTCTAATCCAATTAGGGTTTTTAACCAATCTTGTGCATCCAATATGTGATTTTGTGTCATTGGTCTAACATTTAGGTCATTTTCGTCCTCCCTAGGCTTATTCTAATCCAATTAGGGTTTTTAACCAATCTTGTGCATCCAATATGTGATTTTGTGTCATTTTGTGTCATTGGTTGAACATTTAGGTCATTTTCGTCCTCCCTAGGCTTATTTTAATCCAATTAGGGTTTTTAACCAATTTTGTGCATCCAATATGTGATTTTGTGTCATTGGTTGCACATTTAGGTCATTTTCGTCCTCCCTAGGCTTATTCTAATCCAATTAGGGTTTTTAACCAATCTTGTGCATCCAATATGTGATTTTGTGTCATTGGTTGAACATTTAGGTCATTTTGGTCCTCCCTAGGCTTATTCTAATCCAATTAGGGTTTTTAACCAATCTTGTGCATCCAATATGTGATTTAGTGTCATTGGTTGAACATTTAGGTCATTTTCGTCCTCCCTAGGCTTATTCTAATCCAATTAGGGTTTTTAACCAATCTTGTGCATCCAATATGTGATTTTGTGTCATTGGTTGAACATTTAGGTCATTTTGGTCCTCCCTAGGCTTAGTCTAATCCAATTAGGGTTTTTAACCAATCTTGTGCATCCAATATGTGATTTTGTGTCATTTTGTGTCATTGGTTGAACATTTAGGTCATTTTCGTCCTCCCTAGGCTTATTCTAATCCAATTAGGGTTTTTAACCAATCTTGTGCATCCAATATGTGATTTGGTGTAATTTTGTGTCATTGGTTGAACATTTAGGTCATTTTCGTCCTCCCTAGGCTTATTCTAATCCAACTAGGGTTTTTAACCAATCTTGTGCATCCAATATGTGATTTTGTGTAATTTTGTGTCATTGGTTGAACATTTAGGTCATTTTCGTCCTCCCTAGGCTTATTCTAATCCAATTAGGATTTTTAACCAATCTTGTGCATCCAATATGTGATTTTGTGTCATTGGTTGAACATTTAGGTCATTTTCGTCCTCCTTAGGCCTATTCTAATCCAATTAGGGTTTCTAACCAATCTTGTGCATCCAATATGTGATTTTCTGTCAATTTATGTCAATGGTTGAACATTTACGTCATTTTCGTCCTCCCTAGGCTTATTATAATCCAATTAGGGTTTTTAACCAATCTTGTGCATCCAATATGTGATTTTGTGTCATTGGTTGAACATTTAGGTCATTTTCGTCCTCCCTAGGCTTATTCTAATCCAATTAGGGTTTTTAACCAATCTTGTGCATCCAATATGTGATTTTGTGTCATTTTGTGTCATTGGTTGAACATTTAGGTCATTTTCGTCATCCATAGGCTTATTCTAATCCAATTAGGGTTTTTAACCAATCTTGTGCATCCAATATGTGATTTTGTGTCATTGGTTGAACATTTAGGTCATTTTCGTCCTCCCTAGGCTTATTCTAATCCAATTAGGATTTTTAACCAATCTTGTGCATCCAATATGTGATTTTGTATCATTTTGTGTCATTGGTTGAACATTTAGGTCATTTTCGTCCCCCCTAGGCTTATTCTAAGCCAACTAGGGTTTTTAACCAATCTTGGGCATCCAATATGTGATTTTGTGTCATTGGTTGCACATTTAGGTCATTTTCGTCCTCGCTTAACTTATTCTAATCCAATTAGGGTTTTTAACCAATCTTGTGCATCCAATATGTGATTTTGTGTCATTGGTTGAACATTTAGGTCATTTTGGTCCTCCCTAGGCTTATTCTAATCCAATTAGGGTTTTTAACCAATCTTGTGCATCCAATATGTGATTTTGTGTCATTGGTTGCACATTTAGGTCATTTTCGTCCTCCCTAGGCTTATTCTAATCCAATTAGGGTTTTTAACCAATCTTGTGCATCCAATATGTGATTTTGTGTCAATTTGTGTCATTGGTTGAACATTTAGGTCATTTTCGTCCTCCCTAGGCTTATTCTAATCCAATTAGGGTTTTTAACCAATCTTGTGCATCCAATATGTGATTTTGTGTCATTGGTTGCACATTTAGGTCATTTTCGTCCTCCCTAGGCTTATTCTAATCCAATTAGGGTTTTTAACCAATCTTGTGCATATAATAAGTGATTTTGTGTCATTGGTAATCCAATAAGTTCATTTTCGTCCTCGCTAGACTTATTCTTATCCAATTAGGGTTTTTAACCAATCTTGTGCATCCAATATGTGACTTTGTGTCATTGGTTGAAAATTTAGGTCATTTATGTCCTCCCTAGGCTTATTCTAATCCAATTAGGGTTTTTAACCAATCTTGTGCATCCAATATGTGATTTTGTGTCATTGGTTGCACATTTAGGTCATTTTCGTCCTCCCTAGGCTTATTCTAATCGAATTAGGGTTTTTAACCAATCTTGTGCATATAATAAGTGATTTTATGTCATTGGTAATCCAATTAGGTCATTTTCGTCCTCGCTAGGCTTATTCTAATCCAATTAGGGTTTTTAACCAATCTTATGCATCCAATATGTGATTTTGTGTCATTTTGTGTCATTGGTTGAACATTTAGGTCATTTTCGTCCTCCCTAGGCTTATTTTAAACTAATTTGGGTTTTTAACCAATCTTGTGCATCCAATATGTGATTTTGTGTCATGGTTGAACATTTAGGTCATTTTCGTCCTCCCTAGGCTTATTCTAATCCAATTAGGGTTTTTAACCAATCTTGTGCATGCAATATGTGATTTTGTGTCATTGGTTGCACATTTAGGTCATTTTCGTCCTCCCTATGCTTATTCTAATCCAATTAGGGTTTTTAACCAATCTTGTGCATCAAATATGTGATTTTGTGTCATTGGGTGCACATTTACGTCATTTTGGTCCTCCCTAGGCTTATTGTTATTAAATTAGGGTTTTTAACCAATCTTGTGCTTCCAATATATGATTTTGTGTCATTGGTTGCACATTTAGGTCATTTTCGTCCCCCCTCGGCTTATTCTAATCCAATTAGAATTATTAACCAATCTTATGCATCCAATATGTGATTTTGTGTCATTTTGTGTTATTGGTTGAACATTTAGGTCATTTTCGTCCTCCCTAGGCTTATTCTAATCCAATTAGGGTTTTTAACCAATCTTGTGCATCCAATATGTGATTTTGTGTCATTGGTTGCACATTTAGGTCATTTTCGTTCTCCCTAGGCTTATTCTAATCCAATTAGGGTTTTTAACCAATCTTGTGCATCCAATATGTGATTTTGTGTCATTGGTTGAACATTAAGGTCATTTTGGTCCTCCCTATGCTTATTCTAAGCCAATTAGGGTTTTTAACCAATCTTGTGCATCCAATATGTGATTTTGTGTCATTGGTTGCACATTTAGGTCATTTTCGTCCTCCCTAGGCTTATTGTAATCAAATTAGGGTTTTTAACCAATCTTGTGCATCCAATATGTGATTTTGTGTCATGGTTGAACATTTAGGTCATTTTCGTCCTCCCTAGGCTTATTCTAATCCAATTAGGGTTTTTAACAAATCTTGTGCATGCAATATGTGATTTTGTGTCATTGGTTGCACATTTAGGTCATTTTCGTCCTCCATAGTCTTTTACTAATCCAATTAGGGTTTTTAACCAATCTTGTGCATCCAATATGTGATTTTGTGTCAATTTGTGTCATTGGTTGAACATTTAGGTCATTTTCGTCCTCCCTAGGCTTATTCTAATCCAATTAGGGTTTTTAACCAATCTTGTGCATCCAATATGTGATTTTGTGTCATTGGTTGAACATTTAGGTCATTTTGGTCCTTCTTATGCTTATTCTAATCCAATTAGGGTTTTTAACCAATCTTGTGCATCAAATATGTGATTTTGTGTCACTGGGTGCACATTTACGTCATTTTCGTCCTCCCTAGGCTTATTGTAATTAAATTAGGGTTTTTAACCAATCTTGTGCATCCAATATGTGATTTTGTGTCATTGGTTGAACATTAAGGTCATTTTGGTCCTCCCTATGCTTATTCTAAGCCAATTAGGGTTTTTAACAAATCTTGTGCATCCAATATGTGATTTTGTTTTATTGGTTGCACATTTAGGTCATTTTCGTCCTCCATAGGCTTATTGTAATCAAATTAGGGTTTTTAACCAATCTTGTGCATCCAATATGTGATTTTGTGTCATGGTTGAACATTTAGGTCATTTTCGTCCTCCCTAGGCTTATTCTAATCCAATTAGGGTTTTTTACCAATCTTGTGCATGCAATATGTGATTTTGTGTCATTGGTTGCACATTTAGGTCATTTTCGTCCTCCCTATGCTTATTCTAATCCAATTAGGGTTTTTAACCAATCTTGTGCATCAAATATGTGATTTTGTGTCATTGGGTGCACATTTACGTCATTTTCGTCCTCCCTAGGCTTATTGTTATTAAATTAGGGTTTTTAACCAATCTTGTGCTTCCAATATATGATTTTGTGTCATTGGTTGCACATTTAGGTCATTTTCGTCCCCCCTCGGCTTATTCTAATCCAATTAGAATTTTTAACCAATCTTATGCATCCAATATGTGATTTTGTGTCATTTTGTGTTATTGGTTGAACATTTAGGTCATTTTCGTCCTCCCTAGGCTTATTCTAATCCAATTAGGGTTTTTAACCAATCTTGTGCATCCAATAAATGATTTTGTTACATTTTGTGTCATTGGTTGATCATTTAAGTCATTTTCGTCCCCCAAAGACTTATTCTAATCCAATTAGGGTTTTTAACCAATCTTGTGCATCCAATATGTGATTTTGTGTCATTGGTTGAACATTTAGGTCATTTTCGTCCTCCCTAGGCTTATTCTAATCCAATTAGGGTTTCTAACCAATCTTGTGCATATAATAAGTGATTTTGTGTTATTGGTAATCCAATAAGGTCATTTTCGTCCTTGCTAGGCTTATTCTAATCCAATTAGGGTTTTTAACCAATCTTGTGCATCCAATATGTGATTTTGTGTCATTTTGTGTTATTGGTTGAACATTTAGGTCATTTTCATCGTCCCTAGGCTTATTCTAATCCAATTAGGGTTTTTAACCAATCTTGTGCATCCAATATGTGATTTTGTGTCATTGGTTGCACATTTACGTCATTTTCGTCCTCCCTTGGCTTATTCTAATCCAATTATGGTTTTTAACCAATCTTGTGCATATAATAAGTGATTTTGTGTCATTTGTAATCCAATTAGGTCATTTTTTTGTCCTCGCTAAACTTATTCTAATCCAATTAGGGTTTTTAACCAATCTTGTGCATCCAATATGTGATTTTGTGTCATTGGTTGCACATTTAGGTCATTTTCGTCCTCCCTAGGCTTATTCTAATCCAATTAGGGTTTTTAACCAATCTTGTGCATCCAATATGTGATTTTGTGTCATTGGTTGAACATTTAGGTCATTTTCGTCCTCCCTAGGCTTATTCTAATCCAATTAGGGTTTCAAACCAATCTTGTGCATATAATAAGTGATTTTGTGTTATTGGTAATCCAATAAGGTCATTTTCGTCCTCGCTAGGCTTATTCTAATCCAATTAGGGTTTTTAACCAATCTTGTGCATGCAATATGTGATTTTGTGTCATTTTGTGTTATTGGTTGAACATTTAGGTCATTTTCATCGTCCCTAGGCTTATTCTAATCCAATTAGGGTTTTTAACCAATCTTGTGCATCCATTATGTGATTCTGTGTCATTGGTTGCACATTTACGTCATTTTCGTCCTCCCTTGGCTTATTCTAATCCAATTATGGTTTTTAACCAATCTTGTGCATATAATAAGTGATTTTGTGTCATTTGTAATCCAATTAGGTCATTTTTTTGTCCTCGCTAAACTTATTCTAATCCAATTAGGGTTTTTAACCAATCTTGTGCATCCAATATGTGATTTTGTGTCATTGGTTGATCATTAAGGTCATTTTGGTTCTCCCTATGCTTATTCTAATCCAATTAGGGTTTTTAACCAATCTTGTGCATCCAATATGTGATTTTGTGTCATTGGTTGCACATTTAGGTCATTTTCGTCCTCCCTAGGCTTATTCTAATCCAATTAGGGTTTTTAACCAATCTTGTGCATCCAATATGTAATTTTGTGTCATTGGTTGAACATTAAGGATATTTTGGTCCTCCCTATGCTTATTCTAAGCCAATTAGGGTTTTTAACCAATCTTGTGCATCCAATATGTGATTTTGTGTCATTGGTTGCACATTTAGGTCATTTTCGTCCTCCCTAGGCTTATTGTAATCAAATTAGGGTTTTTAACCAATCTTGTGCATCCAATATGTGATTTTGTGTCATGGTTGAACATTTAGGTCATTTTCGTTCTCCCTAGGCTTATTCTAATCCAATTAGGGTTTTTAACCAATCTTGTGCATGCAATATGTGATTTTGTGTCATTGGTTGCACATTTAGGTCATTTTCGTCCTCCATAGGCTTTTACCAATCCAATTAGGGTTTTTAACCAATCTTGTGCATCCAATATGTGATTTTGTGTCAATTTGTGTCATTGGTTGAACATTTAGGTCATTTTCGTCCTCCCTAGGCTTATTCTAATCCAATTAGGGTTTTTAACCAATCTTGTGCATCCAATATGTGATTTTGTGTCATTGGTTGAACATTTAGGTCATTTTGGTCCTTCTTATGCTTATTCTAATCCAATTAGGGTTTTTAACCAATCTTGTGCATCAAATATGTGATTTTGTGTCACTGGGTGCACATTTACGTCATTTTCGTCCTCCCTAGGCTTATTGTAATTAAATTAGGGTTTTTAACCAATCTTGTGCATCCAATATGTGATTTTGTGTCATTGGTTGAACATTAAGGTCATTTTGGTCCTCCCTATGCTTATTCTAAGCCAATTAGGGTTTTTAACAAATCTTGTGCATCCAATATGTGATTTTGTTTTATTGGTTGCACATTTAGGTCATTTTCGTCCTCCATAGGCTTATTGTAATCAAATTAGGGTTTTTAACCAATCTTGTGCATCCAATATGTGATTTTGTGTCATGGTTGAACATTTAGGTCATTTTCGTCCTCCCTAGGCTTATTCTAATCCAATTAGGGTTTTTTACCAATCTTGTGCATGCAATATGTGATTTTGTGTCATTGGTTGCACATTTAGGTCATTTTCGTCCTCCCTATGCTTATTCTAATCCAATTAGGGTTTTTAACCAATCTTGTGCATCAAATATGTGATTTTGTGTCATTGGGTGCACATTTACGTCATTTTCGTCCTCCCTAGGCTTATTGTTATTAAATTAGGGTTTTTAACCAATCTTGTGCTTCCAATATATGATTTTGTGTCATTGGTTGCACATTTAGGTCATTTTCGTCCCCCCTCGGCTTATTCTAATCCAATTAGAATTTTTAACCAATCTTATGCATCCAATATGTGATTTTGTGTCATTTTGTGTTATTGGTTGAACATTTAGGTCATTTTCGTCCTCCCTAGGCTTATTCTAATCCAATTAGGGTTTTTAACCAATCTTGTGCATCCAATAAATGATTTTGTTACATTTTGTGTCATTGGTTGATCATTTAAGTCATTTTCGTCCCCCAAAGACTTATTCTAATCCAATTAGGGTTTTTAACCAATCTTGTGCATCCAATATGTGATTTTGTGTCATTGGTTGAACATTTAGGTCATTTTCGTCCTCCCTAGGCTTATTCTAATCCAATTAGGGTTTCTAACCAATCTTGTGCATATAATAAGTGATTTTGTGTTATTGGTAATCCAATAAGGTCATTTTCGTCCTTGCTAGGCTTATTCTAATCCAATTAGGGTTTTTAACCAATCTTGTGCATCCAATATGTGATTTTGTGTCATTTTGTGTTATTGGTTGAACATTTAGGTCATTTTCATCGTCCCTAGGCTTATTCTAATCCAATTAGGGTTTTTAACCAATCTTGTGCATCCAATATGTGATTTTGTGTCATTGAATGCACATTTACGTCATTTTCGTCCTCCCTTGGCTTATTCTAATCCAATTATGGTTTTTAACCAATCTTGTGCATATAATAAGTGATTTTGTGTCATTCGTAATCCAATTAGGTCATTTTTTTGTCCTCGCTAAACTTATTCTAATCCAATTAGGGTTTTTAACCAATCTTGTCCATCCAATATGTGATTTTGTGTCATTGGTTGAACATTAAGGTCATTTTGGAACTCCCTATGCTTGTTCTAATCCAATTAGGGTTTTCAACCAATCTTGTGCATCCAATATGTGATTTTGTGTCATTGGTTGCACATTTAGGTCATTTTCGTCCTCCCTAGGCTTATTCTAATCCAATTAGGGTTTTTAACCAATCTTGTGCATCCAATATGTGATTTTGTGTCATTGGTTGAACATTAAGGTCATTTTGGTCCTCCCTATGCTTATTCTAAGCCAATTAGGGTTTTTAACCAATCTTGTGCATCCAATATGTGATTTTGTGTCATTGGTTGCACATTTAGGTCATTTTCGTCCTCCCTAGGCTTATTGTAATCAAATTAGGGTTTTTAACCAATCTTGTGCATCCAATATGTGATTTTGTGTCATGGTTGAACATTTAGGTCATTTTCGTCCTCCCTAGGCTTATTCTAATCCAATTAGGGTTTTTAACAAATCTTGTGCATGCAATATGTGATTTTGTGTCATTGGTTGCACATTTAGGTCATTTTCGTCCTCCATAGTCTTTTACTAATCCAATTAGGGTTTTTAACCAATCTTGTGCATCCAATATGTGATTTTGTGTCAATTTGTGTCATTGGTTGAACATTTAGGTCATTTTCGTCCTCCCTAGGCTTATTCTAATCCAATTAGGGTTTTTAACCAATCTTGTGCATCCAATATGTGATTTTGTGTCATTGGTTGCACATTTAGGTCATTTTCGTCCTCCCTAGGCTTATTCTAATCCAATTAGGGTTTTTAACCAATCTTGTGCATATAATAAGTGATTTTGTGTCATTGGTAATCCAATAAGTTCATTTTCGTCCTCGCTAGACTTATTCTTATCCAATTAGGGTTTTTAACCAATCTTGTGCATCCAATATGTGACTTTGTGTCATTGGTTGAAAATTTAGGTCATTTATGTCCTCCCTAGGCTTATTCTAATCCAATTAGGGTTTTTAACCAATCTTGTGCATCCAATATGTGATTTTGTGTCATTGGTTGCACATTTAGGTCATTTTCGTCCTCCCTAGGCTTATTCTAATCGAATTAGGGTTTTTAACCAATCTTGTGCATATAATAAGTGATTTTATGTCATTGGTAATCCAATTAGGTCATTTTCGTCCTCGCTAGGCTTATTCTAATCCAATTAGGGTTTTTAACCAATCTTATGCATCCAATATGTGATTTTGTGTCATTTTGTGTCATTGGTTGAACATTTAGGTCATTTTCGTCCTCCCTAGGCTTATTTTAAACGAATTTGGGTTTTTAACCAATCTTGTGCATCCAATATGTGATTTTGTGTCATGGTTGAACATTTAGGTCATTTTCGTCCTCCCTAGGCTTATTCTAATCCAATTAGGGTTTTTAACCAATCTTGTGCATGCAATATGTGATTTTGTGTCATTGGTTGCACATTTAGGTCATTTTTGTCCTCCCTAGGCTTATTCTAATCCAATTAGGGTTTTTAACCAATCTTGTGCATATAATAAGGGATTTTATGTCTTTGGTAATCCAATTAGGTCATTTTGGTCCTCCCTATGCTTATTCTAATCCAATTAGGGTTTTTGACCAATCTTGTGCATATAATAAGTGATTTTGTGTTATTGGTAATCCAATTAGGTCATTTTCGTCCTCGCTAGGCTTATTCTAATCCAATTAGGGTTTTTAACCAATCTTGTGCATCCAATATGTGATTTTGTGTCATTGGTTGAACATTTAGGTCATTTTGGTCCTCCCTAGGCTTATTCTAATCCAATTAGGGTTTTTAACCAATCTTGTGCATCCAATATGTGATTTTGTGTCATTGGTTGCACATTTAAGTCATTTTCGTCCTCCCTAGGCTTATTCTAATCCAATTAAGGTTTTTAACCAATCTTGTGCATCCAATATGTGATTTTGTGTCATTGGTTGAACATTTAGGTCATTTTCGTCCTCCCTAGGCTTATTCTAATCCAATTAGGATTTTTAACCAATCTTGTGCATCCAATATGTGATTTTGTGTCATTTTGTGTCATTGGTTGAACATTTAGGTCATTTTCGTCCCCCCTAGGCTTATTCTAAGCCAACGAGGGTTTTTAACCAATCTTGTGCATCCAATATGTGATTTTGTGTCATTGGTTGCACATTTAGGTCATTTTCGTCCTCCCTAGGCTTATTCTAATCCAATTAGGGTTTTTAACCAATCTTGTGCATCCAATATGTGATTTTGTGTCATTGTTTGCACATTTAGGTCATTTTCGTCCTCCCTAGGCTTATTCTAATCCAATTAGGGTTTTTAACCAATCTTGTGCATATAATAAGTGATTTTTTGTCATTGGTAATCCAATAAGTTCATTTTCTTCCTCGCTATACTTATTCTAATCCAATTAGGGTTTTTAACCAATCTTGTGCATCCAATATGTGATTTTGTGTCATTGGTTGCACATTTAGGTCATTTTCGTCCTCCCTAGGCTTATTCTAATCCAATTAGGGTTTTTAACCAATCTTGTGCATCCAATATGTGATTTTGTGTCATTTTGTGTCATTGGTTGAACATTTAGGTCATTTTCGTCCTCCCTAGGCTTAATCTAATCCAATTAGGGTTTTTAACCAATCTTGTGCATCCAATATGTGATTTTGTGTCATTGGTTGCACATTTAGGTCATTTTCGTCCTCCCTAGGCTTATTCTAATCCAATTAGGGTTTTTAACCAATCTTGTGCATCCAATATGTGATTTTGTGTCATTGGTTGCACATTTAGGTCATTTTAGTGCTCCCTAGGCTTATTCTAATCCAATTAGGGTTTTTAACCAATCTTGTGCATATAATAAGTGATTTTGTGTCATTGGTAATCCAATTAGGTCATTTTCGTCCTCGCTAGGCTTATTCTAATCCAATTAGGGTTTTTAACCAATCTTGTGCATCTAATATGTGATTTTGTGTCATTTTGTGTCATTGGTTGAAAATTTAGGTTATTTTCGTCCTCCCTAGGCTTATTCTAATCCAATTAGGGTTTTTAACCAATCTTGTGCATCCAATATGTGATTTTGTGTCATTGGTTGCACATTTAGGTCATTTTCGTCCTCCCTAGGCTTATTCTAATCCAATTAGGGTTTTTAACCAATCTTGTGCATCCAATATGTGATTTTGTGTCATTGGTTGAACATTTAGGCAAATTTCGTCCTCGCTAGGCTTATTCTAATCCAATTAAGATTTTTAACCAATCTTATGCATCCAATATGTGATTTTGTGTCATTGGTTGCACATTTAGGTCATTCTCGTCCTCCCTAGGCTTATTCTAATCCAATTAGGGTTTTTAACCAATCTTGTGCATCCAATATGTGATTTTGTGTCATTGGTTGCACATTTAGGTCATTTTCGTCCTCCCTAGGCTTATTCTAATCCAATTAGGGTTTTTAACCAATCTTGTGCATCCAATATGTGATTAGGTGTCATTGGTTGCACATTTAGGTCATTTTCGTCCTCCGTAGGCTTATTCTAATCCAATTAGGGTTTTTAACCAATCTTGTGCATCCAATATGTGATTTTGTGTCATTGGTTGCACATTTAGGTCATTTTCGTCCTCCCTAGGCTTATTCTAATCCAATTAGGGTTTTTAACCAATCTGGTGCATCCAATATGTGATTTTGTGTCATTGGTTGAACATTTAGGTCATTTTCGTCCTCCCTAGGCTTATTCTAATCCAATTAGGGTTTTTAACCAATCTTGTGCATCCAATATGTGATTTTGTGTCATTTGTGTCATTGGTTGAACATTTAGGTCATTTTCGTCCTCCCTAGGCTTATTCTAATCCAATTAGGGTTTTTAACCAATCTTGTGCATCCAATATGTGATTTTGTGTCATTGGTTGAACATTAAGGTCATTTTCGTCCTCCCTAGCCTTATTCTAATCCAATTAGGGCTTTTAACCAATCTTGTGCATCGAATATGTGATTTTGTGTCATTGGTTGAACATTTAGGTCATTTTCGTCCTCCCTAGACTTATTCTAATCCAATTAGGGTTTTTAACCAATCTAGTGCATCCAATATGTGATTTTGTGTCATTGGTTGAACATTTAGGTCATTTTGGTCCACCCTAGGCTTATTCTAATCCAATTAGGGTTTTTAACCAATCTTGTGCATCCAATATGTTATTTTGTGTCATTGGTTGAACATTTAGGTCATTTTCGTCCTCCCTAGGCTTATTCTAATCCAATTAGGGTTTTTAACCAATCTTGTGAATCCAATATGTGATTTTGTGTCATTTTGTGTCATCGGTTGAACATTTAGGTCATTTTCGTCCTCCCTATGCTTATTCTAATCCAATTAGGGTTTTTAACCAATCTTGTGCATCCAATATGTGATTTTGTGTCATTTTGTGTCATTGGTTGAACATTTAGGTCATTTTCGTCCTCCATAGGCTTATTCTAATCCAATTAGGGTTTTTAACAAATCTTGTGCATCCAATATGTGATTTTGTGTCGTTTTGTGTCATTGGTTGAACATTTAGGTCATTTTCGTCCTCCCTAGGCTTATTCTAATCCAATTAGGGTTTTTAACCAATCTTGTGCATCAAATATGTGATTTTGTGTCATTGGTTGAACATTTAGGTCATTTTTGTCCTCCCTAGGCTTATTCTAATCCAATTAGGGTTTTTAACCAATCTTGTGCATCCAATAAGTGATTTTGTGTCATTGGTTTAAAATTTAGGTCATTTTCGTCCTCCCCAACCTTATTCTAATCCAATTAGGGTTTTTAACCAATCTTGTGCATCCAATATGTGATTTTGTTTCATTGGTTGAACATTGATGTCATTTTTGCCTCCCTAGGCTTATTCTAATCCAACTAGGGTTTTTAACCAATCTTGTGCATCCAATATGTGGTTTTGTGTCATTGGTTGAACATTTAGGTCATTTTCGTCCTCCCTAGGCTTATTCAAATCCAATTAGGGTTTTTAACCAATCTTGTGCATCCAAAATGTGATTTTGTGTCATTGGTTGAACATTTAGGTCATTTTCGTCCTCCCTAGGCTTATTCTAATCCAATTAGGGTTTTTAACCATTATTGTGCATCCAATATGTGATTTTGTGTCATTGGTTGCACATTTAGGTCATTTTCGTCCTCCCTAGGCTTATTCTAATCCAATTAGGGTTTTTAACCAATCTTGTGCATCCAATATGTGATTTTGTGTCATTTTGTGTCATTGGTTGAACATTTAGGTCATTTTCGTCCTCCCTAGGCTTATTCTAATCCAATTAGGGTTTTTAACCAATCATGAGCATCCAATATGTGATTTTGTGTCATTTTGTGTCATTGGTTGAACATTTAGGTCATTTTCGTCCTCCCTAGGCTTATTCTAATCCAATTAGGGTTTTTAACCAATCTTGTGCATCCAATATGTGATTTTGTGTCATTGGTTGAACATTTAGGTCATTTTGGTCCTCCCTATGCTTATTCTAATCCAATTAGGGTTTTTAACCAATCTTGTGCATCCAATATGTGATTTTGTCTCATTGGTTGCACATTTACGTCATTTTCGTCCTCCCTAGGCTTATTGTAATTAAATTAGGGTTTTTAACCAATCTTGTGCATCCAATATGTGATTTTGTGTCATTGGTTGCACATTTAGGTCATTTTCGTCCCCCCTAGGCTTATTCTAATCCAATTAGAATTTTTAACCAATCTTATGCATCCAATATGTGATTTTGTGTCATTTTGTGTTATTGGTTGAACATTTAGGTCATTTTCGTCCTCCCTAGGCTAATTCTAATCCAATTAGGGTTTTTAACCAATCTTGTGCATTCAATAAATGATTTTGTGTCATTTTGTGTCATTGGTTGAACATTTAGGTCATTTTCGTCCCCCAAAGGCTTATTCTAATCCAATTAGGGTTTTTAACCAATCTTGTGCATCCAATATGTGATTTTGTGTCATTGGTTGAACATTTAGGTCATTTTCGTCCTCCCTAGGCTTATTCTAATCCAATTAGGGTTTCAAACCAATCTTGTGCATATAATAAGTGATTTTGTGTTATTGGTAATCCAATAAGGTCATTTTCGTCCTCGCTAGGCTTATTCTAATCCAATTAGGGTTTTTAACCAATCTTGTGCATGCAATATGTGATTTTGTGTCATTGGTTGCACATTTAGGTCCTTTTCGTCCTCCATAGGCATATTCTAATCCAATTACGGTTTTTAACCAATCTTGTGCATCCAATATGTGATTTTGTGTCATTGGTTGAACATTTAGGTCATTTTCGTCCTCCCTAGGCTTATTCTAATCCAATTAGGGTTTCTAACCAATCTTGTGCATATAATAAGTGATTTTGTGTTATTGGTAATCCAATAAGGTCATTTTCGTCCTCGCTAGGCTTATTCTAATCCAATTAGGGTTTTTAACCAATCATGTGCATCCAATATGTGATTTTGTGTCATTTTGTGTTATTGGTTGAACATTTAGGTCATTTTCATCGTCCCTAGGCTTATTCTAATCCAATTAGGGTTTTTAACCAATCTTGTGCATCCAATATGTGATTTTGTGTCATTGGTTGCACATTTACGTCATTTTCGTCCTCCCTTGGCTTATTCTAATCCAATTATGGTTTTTAACCAATCTTGTGCATATAATAAGTGATTTTGTGTCATTTGTAATCCAATTAGGTCATTTTTTTGTCCTCGCTAAACTTATTCTAATCCAATTAGGGTTTTTAACCAATCTTGTCCATCCAATATGTGATTTTGTGTCATTGCTTGAACATTAAGGTCATTTTGGTCCTCCCTATGCTTATTCTAATCCAATTAGGGTTTTTAACCAATCTTGTGCATCCAATATGTGATTTTGTGTCATTGGTTGCACATTTAGGTCATTTTCGTCCTCCCTAGGCTTATTCTAATCCAATTAGGGTTTTTAACCAATCTTGTGCATCCAATATGTGATTTTGTGTCATTGGTTGAACATTAAGGATATTTTGGTCCTCCCTATGCTTATTCTAAGCCAATTAGGGTTTTTAACCAATCTTGTGCATCCAATATGTGATTTTGTGTCATTGGTTGCACATTTAGGTCATTTTCGTCCTCCCTAGGCTTATTGTAATCAAATTAGGGTTTTTAACCAATCTTGTGCATCCAATATGTGATTTTGTGTCATGGTTGAACATTTAGGTCATTTTCGTCCTCCCTAGGCTTATTCTAATCCAATTAGGGTTTTTAACAAATCTTGTGCATGCAATATGTGATTTTGTGTCATTGGTTGCACATTTAGGTCATTTTCGTCCTCCATAGTCTTTTACTAATCCAATTAGGGTTTTTAACCAATCTTGTGCATCCAATATGTGATTTTGTGTCAATTTGTGTCATTGGTTGAACATTTAGGTCATTTTCGTCCTCCCTAGGCTTATTCTAATCCAATTAGGGTTTTTAACCAATCTTGTGCATCCAATATGTGATTTTGTGTCATTGGTTGAACATTTAGGTCATTTTGGTCCTTCTTATGCTTATTCTAATCCAATTAGGGTTTTTAACCAATCTTGTGCATCAAATATGTGATTTTGTGTCACTGGGTGCACATTTACGTCATTTTCGTCCTCCCTAGGCTTATTGTAATTAAATTAGGGTTTTTAACCAATCTTGTGCATCCAATATGTGATTTTGTGTCATTGGTTGAACATTAAGGTCATTTTGGTCCTCCCTATGCTTATTCTAAGCCAATTAGGGTTTTTAACAAATCTTGTGCATCCAATATGTGATTTTGTTTTATTGGTTGCACATTTAGGTCATTTTCGTCCTCCATAGGCTTATTGTAATCAAATTAGGGTTTTTAACCAATCTTGTGCATCCAATATGTGATTTTGTGTCATGGTTGAACATTTAGGTCATTTTCGTCCTCCCTAGGCTTATTCTAATCCAATTAGGGTTTTTTACCAATCTTGTGCATGCAATATGTGATTTTGTGTCATTGGTTGCACATTTAGGTCATTTTCGTCCTCCCTATGCTTATTCTAATCCAATTAGGGTTTTTAACCAATCTTGTGCATCAAATATGTGATTTTGTGTCATTGGGTGCACATTTACGTCATTTTCGTCCTCCCTAGGCTTATTGTTATTAAATTAGGGTTTTTAACCAATCTTGTGCTTCCAATATATGATTTTGTGTCATTGGTTGCACATTTAGGTCATTTTCGTCCCCCCTCGGCTTATTCTAATCCAATTAGAATTTTTAACCAATCTTATGCATCCAATATGTGATTTTGTGTCATTTTGTGTTATTGGTTGAACATTTAGGTCATTTTCGTCCTCCCTAGGCTTATTCTAATCCAATTAGGGTTTTTAACCAATCTTGTGCATCCAATAAATGATTTTGTTACATTTTGTGTCATTGGTTGATCATTTAAGTCATTTTCGTCCCCCAAAGACTTATTCTAATCCAATTAGGGTTTTTAACCAATCTTGTGCATCCAATATGTGATTTTGTGTCATTGGTTGAACATTTAGGTCATTTTCGTCCTCCCTAGGCTTATTCTAATCCAATTAGGGTTTCTAACCAATCTTGTGCATCCAATATGTGATTTTGTGTCATTGGTTGAACATTTAGGTCATTTTCGTCCTCCCTAGGCTTATTCTAATCCAATTAGGGTTTTTAACCAATCTTGTGCATCCAATATGTGATTTGGTGTTATTGGTTGAACATTTAGGTCATTTTCGTCCTCCCTAGGCTTATTCTAATCCAATTAGGGTTTTTAACCAATCTTGTGCATCCAATATGTGATTTTGTGTCATTGGTTGAACATTTAGGTCATTTTGGTCCTCCCTAGGCTTATTCTAATCCAATTAGGGTTTTTAACCAATCTTGTGCATCCAATATGTGATTTTGTCTCATTGGTTGAACATTTAGATCATTTTCGTCCTCCCTAGGCTTATTCTAATCCAATTAGGGTTTTTAACCAATCTTGTGCATCCAATATGTGATTTTGTGTCATTGGTTGAACATTTAGGTCATTTTCGTCCTCCCTAGGCTTATTATAATCCAATTAAGGTTTTTATCCAATCTTGTGCATCCAATATGTGATTTTGTGTCATTTTGTGTCATTGGTTGAACATTTAGGTCATTTTCGTCCTCCCTAGGCTAATTCTAATCCAATTAGGGTTTTTAACCAATCTTGTGCATCCAATATGTGATTTTGTGTCATTGGTTGAACATTTAGGTCATTTTGGTCCTCCCTAGGCTTATTCTAATCCAATTAGGGTTTTTAACCAATCTTGTGCATCCAATATGTCATTTTGTGTCATTGGTTCAACATTGAGGTCATTTTGGTCCTCCCTAGGCTTATTCTAATCCAATTAGGGTTTTTAACAAATCTTGTGCATCCAATATGTGATTTTGTGTCATTTTGTGTCATTGGTTGAACATTTAGGTCATTTTCGTCCTCCCTAGGCTTATTCTAATCCAATTAGGGTTTTTATCCAATCTTGTGCATCCAATATGTGATTTTGTGTCATTGGTTGCACATTTAGGTCATTTTCGTCCTCCCTAGGCTTATTCTAATCCAATTAGGGTTTTTAACAATTCTTGTGCATCCAATATGTGATTTTGTGTCATTGGTTGAACATTAAGGTCATTTTGGTCCTCCCTATGCTTATTCTAAGCCAATTAGGGTTTTTAACCAATCTTGTGCATCCAATATGTGATTTTGTGTCATTGGTTGCACATTTAGGTCATTTTCGTCCTCCTTAGGCTTATTGTAATCCAATTAGGGTTTTTAACCAATCTTGTGCATCCAGTATGTGATTTTGTGTCATGGTTGAACATTTAGGACATTTTCGTCCTCCCTAGGCTTATTCTAATCCAATTAGGGTTTTTAACCAATCTTGTGCATATAATAAGTGATTTTATGTCATTGGTAATCCAATTAGGTCATTTTCGTCCTCGCTAGGCTTATTCTAATCCAATTAGGGTTTTTAACCAATCTTATGCATCCAATATGTGATTTTGTGTCATTTTGTGTCATTGGTTGAACATTTAGGTCATTTTCGTCCTCCCTAGGCTTATTCTAATCCATTTAGGGTTTTTAACCAATCTTGTGCATCCAATATGTGATTTTGTGTCATTGGTTGCACATTTAGGTCATTTTCGTCCTCCCTAGGCTTATTCTAATCCAATTAGGGTTTGTAACCAATCTTGTGCATATAACAAGTGATTTTGTGTCATTTGTAATCCAATTAGGTCATTTTCGTCCTCGCTAAACATATTCTAATCCAATTAGGGTTTTTAACCAATCCTGTGCATCCAATATGTGATTTTGTGTCATTGGTTGAACATTTAGGTCATTTTGGTCCTCCCTATGCTTATTCTAATCCAATTAGGTTTTTTAACCAATCTTGTGCATCCAATATGTGATTTTGTGTCATTGGTTGAACATTTAGGTCATTATGGTCCTCCCTATGCTTATTCCAATCCAATTAGGGTTTTTAACCAATCTTGTGCATCAAATATGTGATTTTGTGTCATTGGGTGCACATTTACGTCATTTTCGTCCTCCCTAGGCTTATTGTAATTAAATTAGGGTTTTTAACCAATCTTGTGCATCCAATATGTGATTTTGTGTCATTGGTTGCACATTTAGGTCATTTTCGTCCCCCCTAGGCTTATTCTAATCCAATTAGAATTTTTAACCAATCTTATGCATCCAATATGTGATTTTGTGTCATTTTGTGTTATTGGTTGAACATTTAGGTCATTTTCGTCCTCCCTAGGCTAATTCTAATCCAATTAGGGTTTTTAACCAATCTTGTGCATTCAATAAATGATTTTGTGTCATTTTGTGTCATTGGTTGAACATTTAGGTCATTTTCGTCCCCCAAAGGCTTATTCTAATCCAATTAGGGTTTTTAACCAATCTTGTGCATCCAATATGTGATTTTGTGTCATTGGTTGAACATTTAGGTCATTTTCGTCCTCCCTAGGCTTATTCTAATCCAATTAGGGTTTCAAACCAATCTTGTGCATATAATAAGTGATTTTGTGTTATTGGTAATCCAATAAGGTCATTTTCGTCCTCGCTAGGCTTATTCTAATCCAATTAGGGTTTTTAACCAATCTTGTGCATGCAATATGTGATTTTGTGTCATTGGTTGCACATTTAGGTCCTTTTCGTCCTCCATAGGCATATTCTAATCCAATTACGGTTTTTAACCAATCTTGTGCATCCAATATGTGATTTTGTGTCATTGGTTGAACATTTAGGTCATTTTCGTCCTCCCTAGGCTTATTCTAATCCAATTAGGGTTTCTAACCAATCTTGTGCATATAATAAGTGATTTTGTGTTATTGGTAATCCAATAAGGTCATTTTCGTCCTAGCTAGGCTTATTCTAATCCAATTAGGGTTTTTAACTAATCTTGTGCATCCAATATGTGATTTTGTGTCATTTTGTGTTATTGGTTGAACATTTAGGTCATTTTCATCGTCCCTAGGCTTATTCTAATCCAATTAGGGTTTTTAACCAATCTTGTGCATCCAATATGTGATTTTGTGTCATTGGTTGCACATTTACGTCATTTTCGTCCTCCCTAGGCTTATTCTAATCCAATTAGGGTTTCTAACCAATCTTGTGCATATAATAAGTGATTTTGTGTTATTGGTAATCCAATAAGGTCATTTTCGTCCTTGCTAGGCTTATTCTAATCCAATTAGGGTTTTTAACCAATCTTGTGCATCCAATATGTGATTTTGTGTCATTTTGTGTTATTGGTTGAACATTTAGGTCATTTTCATCGTCCCTAGGCTTATTCTAATCCAATTAGGGTTTTTAACCAATCTTATGCATCCAATATGTGATTTTGTGTCATTGGTTGCACATTTACGTCATTTTCGTCCTCCCTTGGCTTATTCTAATCCAATTATGGTTTTTAACCAATCTTGTGCATATAATAAGTGATTTTGTGTCATTTGTAATCCAATTAGGTCATTTTTTTGTCCTCGCTAAACTTATTCTAATCCAATTAGGGTTTTTAACCAATCTTGTCCATCCAATATGTGATTTTGTGTCATTGGTTGAACATTAAGGTCATTTTGGTCCTCCCTATGCTTGTTCTAATCCAATTAGGGTTTTTAACCAATCTTGTGCATCCAATATGTGATTTTGTGTCATTGGTTGCACATTTAGGTCATTTTCGTCCTCCCTAGGCTTATTCTAATCCAATTAGGGTTTTTAACCAATCTTGTGCATCCAATATGTGATTTTGTGTCATTGGTTGAACATTAAGGTCATTTTGGTCCTCCCTATGCTTATTCTAAGCCAATTAGGGTTTTTAACCAATCTTGTGCATCCAATATGTGATTTTGTGTCATTGGTTGCACATTTAGGTCATTTTCGTCCTCCCTAGGCTTATTGTAATCAAATTAGGGTTTTTAACCAATCTTGTGCATCCAATATGTGATTTTGTGTCATGGTTGAACATTTAGGTCATTTTCGTCCTCCCTAGGCTTATTCTAATCCAATTAGGGTTTTTAACAAATCTTGTGCATGCAATATGTGATTTTGTGTCATTGGTTGCACATTTAGGTCATTTTCGTCCTCCATAGTCTTTTACTAATCCAATTAGGGTTTTTAACCAATCTTGTGCATCCAATATGTGATTTTGTGTCAATTTGTGTCATTGGTTGAACATTTAGGTCATTTTCGTCCTCCCTAGGCTTATTCTAATCCAATTAGGGTTTTTAACCAATCTTGTGCATCCAATATGTGATTTTGTGTCATTGGTTGAACATTTAGGTCATTTTGGTCCTTCTTATGCTTATTCTAATCCAATTAGGGTTTTTAACCAATCTTGTGCATCAAATATGTGATTTTGTGTCACTGGGTGCACATTTACGTCATTTTCGTCCTCCCTAGGCTTATTGTAATTAAATTAGGGTTTTTAACCAATCTTGTGCATCCAATATGTGATTTTGTGTCATTGGTTGAACATTAAGGTCATTTTGGTCCTCCCTATGCTTATTCTAAGCCAATTAGGGTTTTTAACAAATCTTGTGCATCCAATATGTGATTTTGTTTTATTGGTTGCACATTTAGGTCATTTTCGTCCTCCATAGGCTTAT
This sequence comes from Cicer yamashitae, assembly GCA_037974755.1. Classification (NCBI taxonomy): domain Eukaryota; kingdom Viridiplantae; phylum Streptophyta; class Magnoliopsida; order Fabales; family Fabaceae; genus Cicer; species Cicer yamashitae. The sequence goes on from JBBPBQ010000006.1 coordinate 3,428,980, forward strand.
TGTAATCAAATTAGGGTTTTTAACCAATCTTGTGCATCCAATATGTGATTTTGTGTCATGGTTGAACATTTAGGTCATTTTCGTCCTCCCTAGGCTTATTCTAATCCAATTAGGGTTTTTAACCAATCTTGTGCATGCAATATGTGATTTTGTGTCATTGGTTGCACATTTAGGTCATTTTCGTCCTCCATAGGCTTTTACTAATCCAATTAGGGTTTTTAACCAATCTTGTGAATCCAATATGTGATTTTGTGTCAATTTGTGTCATTGGTTGAACATTTAGGTCATTTTCGTCTTCCCTAGGCTTATTCTAATCCAATTAGGGTTTTTAACCAATCTTGTGCATCCAATATGTGATTTTGTGTCATTGGTTGCACATTTAGGTCATTTTCGTCCTCCCTAGGCTTATTCTAATCCAATTAGGGTCTTTAACCAATCTTGTGCATATAATAAGTGATTTTCTGTCATTGGTAATCCAATAAGTTCATTTTCGTCCTCGATAGACTTATTCTAATCCAATTAGGGTTTTTAACCAATCTAGTGCATCCAATATGTGACTTTGTGTCATTGGTTGAACATTTTGGTCATTTTGGTCCTCCCTAGACTTATTCTAATCCAATTAGGGTTTTTAACCAATCTTGTGCATCCAATATGTGATTTTGTGTCATTGTTTCCACATTTAGGTAATTTTCGTCCTCCCTAGTCTTATTCTAATCCAATTAGGGTTTTTAACCAATCTTGTGCATCCAATATGTGATTTTGTGTCATTGGTTGATCATTTAGGTCATTTTCGTCCTCCCCAGGCTTATTCTAATCCAATTAGTATTTTAATCCAATGTTGTGCATGCCATATGCGATTTTGTGTCAATTTGTGTCATTGGTTGAACATTTAGGTCATTTTCGTCCTCCCTAGGCTTATTCTAATCCAATTAGGGTTTTTAACCAATCTTGTGCATCCAATATGTGATTTTGTGTCATTGGTTGCACATTTAGGTCATTTTCGTCCTCCCTAGGCTTATTCTAATCCAATTAGGGTTTTTAACCAATCTTGTGCATCCAATATGTAATTTTGTGTCATTGGTTGCACATTTAGGTAATTTTCGTCCTCCCTAGGCTTATTCTAATCCAATTAGGGTTTTTAACCAATCTTGTGCATCCAATATGTGATTTTGTGTCATTGGTTGAACATTTAGGTCATTTTCGTCCTCCCTAGGCTTATTCTAATCCAATTAGGGTTTTTAACCAATCTTGTGCATCCAATATGTGATTTTGTGTCATTGGTTGAACATTTAGGTCATTTTGGTCCTCCCTAGGCTTATTCTAATCCAATTACGGTTTTTAACCAATCTTGTGCATCCAATATGTGATTTTGTGTCATTGGTTGAACATTTAGGTCATTTTCGTCCTCCCTAGGCTTATTCTAATCCAATTAGGGTTTTTAACCAATCTTGTGCATCCAATATGCGATTTTGTGTCATTGGTTGAACATTTAGGTCATTTTCGTCCTCCCTAGGCTTATTCTAATCCAATTAGGGTTTTTAACCAATCTTGTGCATCCAATATGTGATTTTGTGTCATTGGTTGAACATTTAGGTCATTTTCGTCCTCCCTAGGCTTATTCTCATCCAATTAGGGTTTTTAACCATTCTTGTGTATCCAATATGTGATTTTGTGTCATTTTGTGTCATTGGTTGAACATTTAGGTCATTTTCGTCCTCCCTAGGCTTATTCTAATCCAATTAGGGTTTTTAACCAATCTTGTGCATCCAATATGTGATTTTTTGTCCTTTTGTGTCATTGGTTGAACATTTAGGTCATTTTCGTCCTCCCTAGGCTTATTCTAATCCAATTAGGGTTTTTAACCAATCTTGTGCATCCAATATGTGATTTTGTGTCATTGGTTGAACATTTAGGTCATTTTCGTCCCCCCTAGGCTTATTCTAATCCAATTAGGGTTTTTAACAAATCTTGTGCATCCAATATGTGATTTTGTGTCATTGGTTGAACATTAAGGTCATTTTCGTCCTCGCTAGGCTTATTCTAATCCAATTAGGGTTTTTAACCAATCTTGTGCATCCAATATGTGATTTTGTGTCATTGGTTGCACATTTAAGTCATTTTCGTCCTCCCTAGGCTTATTCTAATCCAATTAGGGTTTTCAACCAATCTTGTGCATCCAATATGTGAATTTGTCTCATTTTGTGTCATTGGTTGAACATTTAGGTCATTTAGGTCCTCCCTAGGCTTATTCTAATCCAATTAGCGTTTTTAACCAATCTTGTGGATCCAATATGTGATTTTGTGTCATTTTGTATTATTGGTTGAACATTTAGGTCATTTTCATCCTCCCTAGGCTTATTCTAATCCAATTAGGGTTTTTAACCAATCTTGTGCATATAATAAGTGATTTTGTGTCATTTGTAATCCAATTAGGTCATTTTCGTCCTCGCTAGGCTTATTCTACTCCAATTAGAATTTTTAACCAATCATGTGCATCCAATATGTGATTTTGTGTCATTTTGTGTCATTGGTTGAACATTTAAGTCATTTTCGTCCTCCCTAGGCTTATTCTAATCCAATTAGGGTTTTTATCCAATCTTGTGCATCCAATATGTGATTTTGTGTCATTGGTTGCACATTTAGGTCATTTTCGTCCTCCCTAGGCTTATTCTAATCCAATTAGGGTTTTTAACAATTCTTGTGCATCCAATATGTGATTTTGTGTCATTGGTTGAACATTAAGGTCATTTTGGTCCTCCCTATGCTTATTCTAAGCCAATTAGGGGTTTTAACCAATTTTTGTGCATCCAATATGTGATTTTTTGTCATTGGTTGCACATTTAGGTCATTTTTGTCCTCCCTAGGCTTATTGTAATCCAATTAGGGTTTTTAACCAATCTTGTGCATCCAATATGTGATTTTGTGTCATGGTTGAACATTTAGGTCATTTTTGTCCTCCCTAGGCTTATTCTAATCCAATTAGGGTTTTTAACCAATCTTGTGCATGCAATATGTGATTTTGTCTCATTGGTTGCACATTTAGGTCATTTTCGTCCTCCCTAGGCTTATTCTAATCCAATTAGGGTTTTTAACCAATCTTGTGCATATAATAAGTGATTTTATGTCATTGGTAATCCAATTAGGTCATTTTCGTCCTTGCTAGGCTTATTCGAATCCAATTAGAATTTTTAACCAATCTTATGCATCCAATATGTGATTTTGTGTCATTTTGTGTTATTGGTTGAACATTTAGGTCATTTTCGTCCTCCCTAGGCTTATTCTAATCCAATTAGGGTTTTTAACCAATCTTGTGCATCCAATAAATGATTTTGTGTCATTTTGTGTCATTGGTTGAACATTTAGGTCATTTTCGTCCCCCAAAGGCTTATTCTAATCCAATTAGGGTTTTTAACCAATCTTGTGCATCCAATATGTGATTTTGTGTCATTGGTTGAACATTTAGGTCATTTTCATCCTCCCTAGGCTTATTCTAATCCAATTAGGGTTTCAAACCAATCTTGTGCATATAATAAGTGATTTTGTGTTATTGGTAATCCAATAAGGTCATTTTCGTCCTCGCTAGGCTTATTCTAATCCAATTAGGGTTTTTAACCAATCTTGTGCATGCAATATGTGATTTTGTGTCATTGGTTGCACATTTAGGTCATTTTCGTCCTCCATAGGCATATTCTAATCCAATTACGGTTTTTAACCAATCTTGTGCATCCAATATGTGATTTTGTTTCATTGGTTGAACATTTAGGTCATTTTCGTCCTCCCTAGGCTTATTCTAATCCAATTAGGGTTTCTAACCAATCTTGTGCATATAATAAGTGATTTTGTGTTATTGGTAATCCAATAAGGTCATTTTCGTCCTCGCTAGGCTTATTCTAATCCAATTAGGGTTTTTAACCAATCATGTGCATCCAATATGTGATTTTGTGTCATTTTGTGTTATTGGTTGAACATTTAGGTCATTTTCATCGTCCCTAGGCTTATTCTAATCCAATTAGGGTTTTTAACCAATCTTGTGCATCCAATATGTGATTTTGTGTCATTGGTTGCACATTTACGTCATTTTCGTCCTCCCTTGGCTTATTCTAATCCAATTATGGTTTTTAACCAATCTTGTGCATATAATAAGTGATTTTGTGTCATTTGTAATCCAATTAGGTCATTTTTTTGTCCTCGCTAAACTTATTCTAATCCAATTAGGGTTTTTAACCAATCTTGTCCATCCAATATGTGATTTTGTGTCATTGGTTGAACATTAAGGTCATTTTGGTCCTCCCTATGCTTATTCTAATCCAATTAGGGTTTTTAACCAATCTTGTGCATCCAATATGTGATTTTGTGTCATTGGTTGCACATTTAGGTCATTTTCGTCCTCCCTAGGCTTATTCTAATCCAATTAGGGTTTTTAACCAATCTTGTGCATCCAATATGTGATTTTGTGTCATTGGTTGAACATTAAGGTCATTTTGGTCCTCCCTATGCTTATTCTAAGCCAATTAGGGTTTTGAACCAATCTTGTGCATCCAATATGTGATTTTGTGTCATTGGTTGCACATTTAGGTCATTTTCGTCCTCCCTAGGCTTATTGTAATCAAATTAGGATTTTTAACCAATCTTGTGCATCCAATATGTGATTTTGTGTCATGGTTGAACATTTAGGTCATTTTCGTTCTCCCTAGGCTTATTCTAATCCAATTAGGGTTTTTAACCAATCTTGTGCATGCAATATGTGATTTTGTGTCATTGGTTGCACATTTAGGTCATTTTCGTCCTCCATAGGCTTTTACTAATCCAATTAGGGTTTTTAACCAATCTTGTGCATCCAATATGTGATTTTGTGTCAATTTGTGTCATTGGTTGAACATTTAGGTCATTTTCGTCCTCCCTAGGCTTATTCTAATCCAATTAGGGTTTTTAACCAATCTTGTGCATCCAATATGTGATTTTGTGTCATTGGTTGAACATTTAGGTCATTTTGGTCCTCCCTAGGCTTATTATAATCCAATTAGGGTTTTTAACCAATCTTGTGCATCAAATATGTGATTTTGTGTCATTGGGTGCACATTTACGTCATTTTCGTCCTCCCTAGGCTTATTGTTAATAAATTAGGGTTTTTAACCAATCTTGTGCTTCCAATATGTGATTTTGTGTCATTGGTTGCACCTTTAGGTCATTTTCGTCCCCCCTAGGCTTATTCTAATCCAATTAGAATTTTTAACCAATCTTATGCATCCAATATGTGATTTTGTGTCATTTTGTGTTATTGGTTGAACATTTAGGTCATTTTCGTCCTCCCTAGGCTAATTCTAATCCAATTAGGGTTTTTAACCAATCTTGTGCATTCAATAAATGATTTTGTGTCATTTTGTGTCATTGGTTGAACATTTAGGTCATTTTCGTCCCCCAAAGGCTTATTCTAATCCAATTAGGGTTTTTAACCAATCTTGTGCATCCAATATGTGATTTTGTGTCATTGGTTGAACATTTAGGTCATTTTCGTCCTCCCTAGGCTTATTCTAATCCAATTAGGGTTTCAAACCAATCTTGTGCCTATAATAAGTGATTTTGTGTTATTGGTAATCCAATAAGGTCATTTTCGTCCTCGCTAGGCTTATTCTAATCCAATTAGGGTTTTTAACCAATCTTGTGCATGCAATATGTGATTTTGTGTCATTGGTTGCACATTTAGGTCATTTTCGTCCTCCATAGGCATATTCTAATCCAATTACGGTTTTTAACCAATCTTGTGCATCCAATATGTGATTTTGTGTCATTGGTTGAACATTTAGGTCATTTTCGTCCTCCCTAGGCATATTCTAATCCAATTAGGGTTTCAAACCAATCTTGTGCCTATAATAAGTGATTTTGTGTTATTGGTAATCCAATAAGGTCATTTTCGTCCTCGCTAGGCTTATTCTAATCCAATTAGGGTTTTTAACCAATCTTGTGCATGCAATATGTGATTTTGTGTCATTGGTTGCACATTTAGGTCATTTTCGTCCTCCATAGGCATATTCTAATCCAATTACGGTTCTTAACCAATCTTGTGCAGCCAATATGTGATTTTGTGTCATTGGTTGAACATTTAGGTCATTTTCGTCCTCCCTAGGCTTATTCTAATCCAATTAGGGTTTCAAACCAATCTTGTGCCTATAATAAGTGATTTTGTGTTATTGGTAATCCAATAAGGTCATTTTCGTCCTCGCTAGGCTTATTCTAATCCAATTAGGGTTTTTAACCAATCTTGTGCATGCAATATGTGATTTTGTGTCATTGGTTGGACATTTAGGTCATTTTCGTCCTCCATAGGCATATTCTAATTCAATTACGGTTTTTAACCAATCTTGTGCATCCAATATGTGATTTTGTGTCATTGGTTGAACATTTAGGTCATTTTCGTCCTCCCTAGGCTTATTCTAATCCAATTAGGGTTTCTAACCAATCTTGTGCATATAATAAGTGATTTAGTGTTATTGGTAATCGAATAAGGTCATTTTCGTCCTCGCTAGGCTTATTCTAATCCAATTAGGGTTTTTAACCAATCTTGTGCATCCAATATGTGATTTTGTGTCATTGGTTGCACATTTACGTCATTTTCGACCTCCCTTGGCTTATTCTAATCCAATTATGGTTTTTAACCAATCTTGTGCATATAATAAGTGATTTTGTGTCATTTGTAATCCAATTAGGTCATTTTTTTGTCCTCGCTAAACTTATTCTAATCCAATTAGGGTTTTTAACCAATCTTGTCCATCCAATATGTGATTTTGTGTCATTGGTTGAACATTAAGGTCATTTTGGTCCTCCCTATGCTTATTCTAATCCAATTAGGGTTTTTAACCAATCTTGTGCATCCAATATGTGATTTTGTGTCATTGGTTGCACATTTAGGTCATTTTCGTCCTCCCTAGGCTTATTCTAATCCAATTAGGATTTTTATCCAATCTTGTGCATCCCATATGTGATTTTGTGTCAATTTGTGTCATTGGTTGCACATTTAGGTCATTTTGGTCCTCCCTAGGCTTATTCTAATCCAATTAGGGTTTTTAACCAATCTTGTTCATATAATAAGTGATTTTGTGTCATTTTCGTCCTCCCTAGGCTTATTCTAATCCAATTACGGTTTTTAACCAATCATGTGCATCCAATGTGTGATTTTGTGTCATTGGTTGAACATTTAGGTCATTTTGGTCCTCCCTATGCTTATTCTAATCCAATTAGGGTTTTTAACCAATCTTGTGCATATAATAAGTGATTTTGTGTTATTGGTAATCCAATAAGGTCATTTTCGTCCTCGCTAGGCTTATTCTAATCCAATTAGGGTTTTTAACCAATCTTGTGCATCCAATATGTGATTTTGTGTCATTTTGTGTTATTGGTTGAACATTTAGGTCATTTTCATCGTCCCTAGGCTTATTCTAATCCAATTAGGGTTTTTAACCAATCTTGTGCATCCAATATGTGATTTTGTGTCATTGGTTGCACATTTACGTCATTTTCGTCCTCCCTTGGCTTATTCTAATCCAATTATGGTTTTTAACCAATCTTGTGCATATAATAAGTGATTTTGTGTCATTTGTAATCCAATTATGTCATTTTTTTGTCCTCGCTAAACTTATTCTAATCCAATTAGGGTTTTTAACCAATCTTGTCCATCCAATATGTGATTTTGTGTCATTGGTTGAACATTAAGGTCATTTTGGTCCTCCCTATGCTTATTCTAATCCAATTAGGGTTTTTAACCAATCTTGTGCATCCAATATGTGATTTTGTGTCATTGGTTGCACATTTAGGTCATTTTCGTCCTCCCTAGGCTTATTCTAATCCAATTAGGGTTTTTAACCAATCTTGTGCATCCAATACGTGATTTTGTGTCATTGGTTGAACATTTAGGCAAATTTCGTCCTCCCCAGGCTTATTCTAATCCAATTAGGATTTTTATCCAATCTTGTGCATCCAATATGTGATTTTGTGTCATATTGTGTCATTGGTTGGACATTTAGGTCATTTTCGTCCTCCCTAGGCTTATTCTAATCCAATTAGGGTTTTTAACCAATCTTGTGCATCCAATATGTGATTTTGTGTCATTGGTTGCACATTTAGGTCATTTTCGTCCTCCCTAGGCTTATTCTAATCCAATTAGGGTTTTTAACCAATCTTGTGCATATAATAACTGATTTTGTGTCATTGGTAATCCAATTATGTCATTTTAGTCCTCGTTAGGCTTATTCTAATTCAATTAGGGTTTTTAACCAATCTTATGCATCCAATATGTGATTTTGTGTCATTTTGTGTCATTGGTTGAACATTTAAGTCATTTTCGTCCTCCCTAGGCTTATTCTAATCCAATTTGGGTTTTTAACCAATCTTGTGCATCCAATATGTGATTTTGTGTCATTGGTTGCACATTTTGGTCAATTTTGTCCTCCCTAGGCTTATTCTAATCCAATTAGAGTTTTTAACCAATCTTGTGCATCCAATATGTGATTTTGTGTCATTTTGTGTCATTGGTTGAACATTTAGGTCATTTTCGTCCTCCCTAGACTTAGTCTAATCCAATTAGGGTTTTTAACCAATCTTGTGCATCCAATATGTGATTTTGTGTCATTGGTTGCACATTTAGGTCATTTTCGTCCTCCCTAGGCTTATTCTAATCCAATTAGGGTTTTTAACCAATCTTGTGCATCCAATATGTGATTTTGTGTCATTGGTTGCACATTTAGGTCATTTTCGTCCTCTCTAGGCTTATTCTAATCCAATTAGGGTTTTTAACCAATCTTGTGCATCCAATATGTGATTTTGTGTCATTTTGTGTCATTGGTTGAACATTTTGGTCATTTTCGTCCTCCCTAGGCTTATTCTAATCCAATTAGGGTTTTTAACCAATCTTGTGCATCCAATATGTCACTTTGTGTCATTGGTTGCACATTTAGGTCATTTTTGTCCTCCCTAGGCTTATTCTAATCCAATTAGGGTTTTTAACCAATCTTGTGCATCCAATATGTGATTTTGTGTCATTGGTTGCACATTTAGGTCATTTTCGTCCTCCCTAGGCTTATTCTAATCCAATTAGGGTTTTTAACCAATCTTGTGCATCCAATATGTGATTTTGTGTCATTGGTTGAACATTTAGGCAAATTTCGTCCTCGCTAGGCTTATTCTAATCCAATTAAGATTTTTAACCAATCTTATGCATCCAATATGTGATTTTGTGTCATTGGTTGCACATTTAGGTCATTCTCGTCCTCCCTAGGCTTATTCTAATCCAATTAGGGTTTTTAACCAATCTTGTGCATCCAATATGTGATTTTGTGTCATTGGTTGCACATTTAGGTCATTTTCGTCCTCCCTAGGCTTATTCTAATCCAATTAGGGTTTTTAACCAATCTTGTGCATCCAATATGAGATTTTGTGTCATTGGTGGCACATTTAGGTCATTTTCGTCCTCCCTAGGCTAATTCTAATCCAATTAGGGTTTTTAACCAATCTTGTGCATCCAATATGTGATTTTGTGTCATTGGTTGCACATTTAGGTCATTTTCGTCCTCCCTAGGCTTATTCTAATCCAATTAGGGTTTTTAACCAATCTTGTGCATCCAATATGTGATTTTGTGTCATTGGTGGCACATTTAGGTCATTTTCGTCCTCCCTAGGCTAATTCTAATCCAATTAGGGTTTTTAACCAATCTTGTGCATCCAATATGTGATTTTGTGTCATTGGTTGCACATTTAGGTCATTTTCGTCCTCCCTAGGCTTATTCTAATCCAATTAGGGTTTTTAACCAATCTTGTGCATCCAATATGTGATTTTGTGTCATTGGTTGAACATTAAGGTCATTTTGGTCCTCCCTATGCTTATTCTAAGCCAATTAAGGTTTTTAACAAATCTTGTGCATCCAATATGTGATTTTGTTTTATTGGTTGCACATTTAGGTCATTTTCGTCCTCCATAGGCTTATTGTAATCAAATTAGGGTTTTTAACCAATCTTGTGCATCCAATATGTGATTTTGTGTCATGGTTGAACATTTAGGTCATTTTCGTCCTCCCTAGGCTTATTCTAATCCAATTAGGGTTTTTAACCAATCTTGTGCATGCAATATGTGATTTTGTCTCATTGGTTGCACATTTAGGTCATTTTCGTCCTCCCTAGGCTTATTCTAATCCAATTAGGGTTTTTAACCAATCTTGTGCATATAATAAGTGATTTTATGTCATTGGTAATCCAATTAGGTCATTTTCGTCCTCCCTAGGCTTATTCTAATCCAATTAGGGTTTTTAACCAATCTTGTGCATCCAATATGTGATTTTGTGTCATTGGTTGCACATTTAGGTCATTTTCGTCCTCCCTAGGCTTATTGTAATCCAATTACGGTTTTTAACCAATCTTGTTCATCCAATATGTGATTTTGTGTCATGGTTGAACATTTAGGTCATTTTCGTCCTCCCTAGGCTTATTCCAATCCAATTAGGGTTTTTAACCAATCTTGTGCATGTAATATGTGATTTTATGTCATTGGTTGCACATTTAGGTCATTTTCGTCCTCCATAGGCTTATTCTAATCCAATTAGGGTTTTTAACCAATCTTGTGCATCCAATATGTGATTTTGTGTCAATTTGTGTCATTGGTTGAACATTTAGGTCATTTTCGTCCTCCCTAGGCTTATTCTAATCCAATTAGGGTTTTTAACCAATCTTGTGCATCCAATATGTGATTTTGTGTCATTGGTTGAACATTTAGGTCATTTTGGTCCTCCCTATGCTTATTCTAATCCAATTAGGGTTTTTAACCAATCTTGTGCATCCAATATGTGATTTTGTCTCATTGGTTGCACATTTACGTCATTTTCGTCCTCCCTAGGCTTATTGTAATTAAATTAGGGTTTTTAACCAATCTTGTGCATCCAATATGTGATTTTGTGTCATTGGTTGCACATTTAGGTCATTTTCGTCCCCCCTAGGCTTATTCTAATCCAATTAGAATTTTTAACCAATCTTATGCATCCAATATGTGATTTTGTGTCATTTTGTGTTATTGGTTGAACATTTAGGTCATTTTCGTCCTCCCTAGGCTTATTCTAATCCAATTAGTGTTTTTAACCAATCTTGTGCATCCAATAAATGATTTTGTTACATTTTGTGTCATTGGTTGATCATTTAAGTCATTTTCGTCCCCCAAAGACTTATTCTAATCCAATTAGGGTTTTTAACCAATCTTGTGCATCCAATATGTGATTTTGTGTCATTGGTTGAACATTTAGGTCATTTTCGTCCTCACTAGGCTTATTCTAATCCAATTAGGGTTTCAAACCAATCTTGTGCATATAATAAGTGATTTTGTGTTATTGGTAATCCAATAAGGTCATTTTCGTCCTCGCTAGGCTTATTCTAATCCAATTAGGGTTTTTAACCAATCTTGTGCATGCAATATGTGATTTTGTGTCATTGGTTGCACATTTAGGTCATTTTCGTCCTCCATAGGCATATTCTAATCCAATTACGGTTTTTAACCAATCTTGTGCATCCAATATGTGATTTTGTTTCATTGGTTGAACATTTAGGTCATTTTCGTCCTCCCTAGGCTTATTCTAATCCAATTAGGGTTTCTAACCAATCTTGTGCATATAATAAGTGATTTTGTGTTATTGGTAATCCAATAAGGTCATTTTCGTCCTCGCTAGGCTTATTCTAATCCAATTAGGGTTTTTAACCAATCATGTGCATCCAATATGTGATTTTGTGTCATTTTGTGTTATTGGTTGAACATTTAGGTCATTTTCATCGTCCCTAGGCTTATTCTAATCCAATTAGGGTTTTTAACCAATCTTGTGCATCCAATATGTGATTTTGTGTCATTGGTTGCACATTTACGTCATTTTCGTCCTCCCTTGGCTTATTCTAATCCAATTATGGTTTTTAACCAATCTTGTGCATATAATAAGTGATTTTGTGTCATTTGTAATCCAATTAGGTCATTTTTTTGTCCTCGCTAAACTTATTCTAATCCAATTAGGGTTTTTAACCAATCTTGTCCATCCAATATGTGATTTTGTGTCATTGGTTGAAAATTAAGGTCATTTTGGTCCTCCCTATGCTTATTCTAATCCAATTAGGGTTTTTAACCAATCTTGTGCATCCAATATGTGATTTTGTGTCATTGGTTGCACATTTAGGTCATTTTCGTCCTCCCTAGGCTTATTCTAATCCAATTAGGGTTTTTAACCAATCTTGTGCATCCAATATGTGATTTTGTGTCATTTTTTCTCATTGGTTGAACATTTAGGTCATTTTCGTCCTCCCTAGGCTTATTCTAATCCAATTAGGGTTTTTAACCAATCTTGTGCATGCAATATGTGATTTTGTGTCATTGGTTGCACATTTAGGTCATTTTCGTCCTCCATAGGCTTTTACTAATCCAATTAGGGTTTTTAACCAATCTTGTGCATCCAATATGTGATTTTGTGTCACTGGTTGCACATTTACGTCATTTTCGTCCTCCCTAGGCTTACTGTTATTAAATTAGGGTTTTTAACCAATCTTGTGCTTCCAATATGTGATTTTGTGTCATTGGTTGAACATTAAGGTCATTTTGGTCCTCTCTATGCTTATTCTAAGCCAATTAGGGTTTTTAACCAATCTTGTGCATCCAATATGTGATTTTGTGTCATTGGTTGCACATTTAGGTCATTTTCGTCCTCCCTAGGCTTATTGTAATCAAATTAGGGTTTTTAACCAATCATGTGCATCCAATATGTGATTTTGTGTCATTGGTTGAACATTTAGGTCATTTTCGTCCTCCCTAGGCTTATTCTAATCCAATTAGGGTTTTTAACCAATCTTGTGCATCCAATATGTCATTTTGTGTCATTGGTTAAACATTGAGGTCATTTTCGCCCTCCCTAGACTTATTCTAATCCAATTAGGGTTTTTAACCAATCTTGTGCATCCAATATGTGATTTTGTGTCATTGGTTGAACATTTAGGTCATTTTCGTCCTCCCTAGGCTTATTCTAATCCAATTAGGGTTTCTAACCAATCTTGTGCATATAATAAGTGATTTTGTGTTATTGGTAATCCAATAAGGTCATTTTCGTCCTTGCTAGGCTTATTCTAATCCAATTAGGGTTTTTAACCAATCTTGTGCATCCAATATGTGATTTTGTGTCATTTTGTGTTATTGGTTGAACATTTAGGTCATTTTCATCGTCCCTAGGCTTATTCTAATCCAATTAGGGTTTTTAACCAATCTTGTGCATCCAATATGTGATTTTGTGTCATTGAATGCACATTTACGTCATTTTCGTCCTCCCTTGGCTTATTCTAATCCAATTATGGTTTTTAACCAATCTTGTGCATATAATAAGTGATTTTGTGTCATTCGTAATCCAATTAGGTCATTTTTTTGTCCTCGCTAAACTTATTCTAATCCAATTAGGGTTTTTAACCAATCTTGTCCATCCAATATGTGATTTTGTGTCATTGGTTGAACATTAAGGTCATTTTGGAACTCCCTATGCTTGTTCTAATCCAATTAGGGTTTTCAACCAATCTTGTGCATCCAATATGTGATTTTGTGTCATTGGTTGCACATTTAGGTCATTTTCGTCCTCCCTAGGCTTATTCTAATCCAATTAGGGTTTTTAACCAATCTTGTGCATCCAATATGTGATTTTGTGTCATTGGTTGAACATTAAGGTCATTTTGGTCCTCCCTATGCTTATTCTAAGCCAATTAGGGTTTTTAACCAATCTTGTGCATCCAATATGTGATTTTGTGTCATTGGTTGCACATTTAGGTCATTTTCGTCCTCCCTAGGCTTATTGTAATCAAATTAGGGTTTTTAACCAATCATGTGCATCCAATATGTGATTTTGTGTCATGGTTGAACATTTAGGTCATTTTCGTCCTCCCTAGGCTTATTCTAATCCAATTAGGGTTTTTAACCAATCTTGTGCATGCAATATGTGATTTTGTGTCATTGGTTGCACATTTAGGTCATTTTCGTCCTCCATAGGCTTTTACTAATCCAATTAGGGTTTTTAACCAATCTTGTGCATCCAATATGTGATTTTGTGTCAATTTGTGTCATTGGTTGAACATTTAGGTCATTTTCGTCCTCCCTAGGCTTATTCTAATCCAATTAGGGTTTTTAACCAATCTTGTGCATCCAATATGTGATTTTGTGTCATTGGTTGAACATTTAGGTCATTTTGGTCCTCCCTAGGCTTATTCTAATCCAATTAGGGTTTTTAACCAATCTTGTGCATCAAATATGTGATTTTGTGTCATTGGGTGCACATTTACGTCATTTTCGTCCTCCCTAGGCTTATTGTTATTAAATTAGGGTTTTTAACCAATCTTGTGCTTCCAATATGTGATTTTGTGTCATTGGTTGCACATTTAGGTCATTTTCGTCCCCCCTAGGCTTATTCTAATCCAATTAGAATTTTTAACCAATCTTATGCATCCAATATGTGATTTTGTGTCATTTTGTGTTATTGGTTGAACATTTAGGTCATTTTCGTCCTCCCTAGGCTTATTCTAATCCAATTAGGGTTTTTAACCAATCTTGTGCATCCAATAAATGATTTTGTGTCATTTTGTGTCATTGGTTGAACATTTAGGTCATTTTCGTCCCCCAAAGGCTTATTCTAATCCAATTAGGGTTTTTAACCAATCTTATGCATCCAATATGTGATTTTGTATCATTGGTTGAACATTTAGGTCATTTTCGTCCATCCTAGGCTTATTCTAATCCAATTAGGGTTTCTAACCAATCTTGTGCATATAATAAGTGATTTTGTGTCATTTGTAATCCAATTAGGTCATTTTCGTCCTCGCTAGGCTTATTCTAATCCAATTAGAATTTTTAACCAATCATGTGCATCCAATATGTGATTTTTTGTCATTTTGTGTTATTGGTTGAACATTTAGGTCATTTTCGTCCTCCTTAGGCTTATTCTAATCCAATTAGGGTTTTTAACCAATCTTGTGCATCCAATATGTTATTTTGTGTCATTTTGTGTCATTGGTTGAACATTTAGGTCATTTTCGTCCTCCCTAGGCTTATTCTAATCCAATTAGGGTTTTTAACCAATCTTGTGCATCCAATATGTGATTTTGTCTCATTTTGTGTCATTGGTTGAACATTTAGGTCATTTTCGTCCTCCCTAGGCTTATTCTAATCCAATAAGGGTTTTTAACCAATCTTCTGCATCCAATATGTAATTTTGTGTCATTTTGTGTCATTGGTTGAACATTTAGGTCATTTTCGTCCTCCCTAGGCTTATTCTAATCCAATTAGGGTTTTTAACCAATCTTGTGCATCCATTATGTGATTTTGTGTCATTTTGTGTCATTGGTTGAACATTTAGGTCATTTTCTTCCTCCCTTGGCTTATTCTAATCCAACTAGGGTTTTTAAGCAATCTTGTGCATCCAATATGTGATTTTGTGTCATTTTGTGTCATTGGTTGAACATTTAGGTCATTTTCGTCCTCCCTAGGCTTATTCTAATCCAATTAGGGTTTTTAACCAATCTTGTGCATCCAATATGTGATTTTGTGTCATTGGTTGAACATTTAGGTCATTTTGGTCCTCCCTAGGCTTACTCTAATCCAATTAGGGTTTTTAACCAATCTTGTGCGTCCAATATGTGATTTTGTGTCATTGGTTGAACATTTAGATCATTTACGTCCTCCCTAGGCTTATTCTAATCCAATTAGGGTTTTTAACCAATCTTGTGCATCCAATATGTGATTTTGTGTCATTGGTTGAACATTTAGGTCATTTTCGTCCTCCCTAGGCTTATTCTAATCCAATTAGGGTTTTTAACCAATCTTGTGCATCCTATATGTGATTTTGTGTTATTGGTTGAACATTTAGGTCATTTTCGTCCTCCCTAGGCTTATTCTAATCCAATTAGGGTTTTTAACCAATCTTGTGCATCCAATATGTGATTTTGTGTCATTGGTTGAACATTTAGGTCATTTTGGTCCTCCCTATGCTTATTCTAATCCAATTAGGGTTTTTAACCAATCTTGTGCATCCAATATGTGATTTTGTGTCATTGGTTGCACATTTAGGTCATTTTCGTCCTCCCTAGGCTTATTCTAATCCAATTAGGGTTTTTAACCAATCTTGTGCATCCAATATGAGATTTTGTGTCATTGGTGGCACATTTAGGTCATTTTCGTCCTCCCTAGGCTAATTCTAATCCAATTAGGGTTTTTAACCAATCTTGTGCATCCAATATGTGATTTTGTGTCATTGGTTGCACATTTAGGTCATTTTCGTCCTCCCTAGGCTTATTCTAATCCAATTAGGGTTTTTAACCAATCTTGTGCATCCAATATGTGATTTTGTGTCATTGGTGGCACATTTAGGTCATTTTCGTCCTCCCTAGGCTAATTCTAATCCAATTAGGGTTTTTAACCAATCTTGTGCATCCAATATGTGATTTTGTGTCATTGGTTGCACATTTAGGTCATTTTCGTCCTCCCTAGGCTTATTCTAATCCAATTAGGGTTTTTAACCAATCTTGTGCATCCAATATGTGATTTTGTGTCATTGGTTGAATATTTAAGTCATTTTCGTCCTCCCTAGGCTTGTTCTAATCCAATTAGGGTTTTTAACCAATCTCGGGCATCCAATATGAGATTGTGTCATTGGTTGCACATTTAGGTCATTTTCGTCCTCCCTAGTTTTATTCTAATCCAATTAGGGTTTTTAACCAATCTTGTGCATATAATAAGTGATTTTGTGTCATTGGTAATCCAATTAGGTCATTTTCGTCCTCGCTAGGCTTATTCTAATCCAACTAGGGTTTCTAACCAATCTTATGCATCCAATATGTGATTTTGTGTAATTTTGTGTCATTGGTAATCCAATTAGGTCATTTTCGTCCTCGCTAGGCTTATTCTAATCCAATTAGGGTTTTTAACCAATCTTGTGCATCCAATATGTGATTTTGTGTCAGTGGTTGCACATTTAGGTCATTTTCGTCCTCCCTAGGCTTATTCTAATCCAATTAGGGTTTTTAACCAATCTAGTGCATATAATAAGTGATTTTGTGTCATTTTGTGTCATTAGTTGAATATGTAGGTCATTTTTGTCCTCCCTAGGCTTGTTCTAATCCAATTAGGGTTTTTAACCAATCTTGGGCATCCAATATGTGATTTTGTGTCATTGGTTGCACATTTAGATCATTTTTGTCCTCCCTAGGCTTATTCTAATCCAATTAGGGTTTTTAACCAATCTTGCGAATATAATAAATGATTTTTTGTCATTGGTAATCCAATTAGGTCATTTTTGTCCTCGCTAGGCTTATTCTAATCCAATTAGGGTTTTTAATCAATCTTGTGCATATAATAAGTCATTTGGTGTCATTGGTAATCCAATTAGGTCATTTTCGTCCTCTCTAGGCTTATTCTTATCCAATTAGGGTTTTTCACCAATCTTATGCATCCAATATGTGATTTTGTGTCATTTTGTGTCATTGGTAATCCAATTAGGTCATTTTCGTCCTCGCTAGGCTTATTGTAATCCAATTAGGGTTTTTAACCAATCTTGTGCATCCAATATGTGATTTTGTGTCATTGGTTGCACATTTAGGTCATTTTCGTCCTCCCTAGGCTTATTCTAATCCAATTAGGGTTTTTAACCAATCTTGTGCATCCAATATGTGATTTTGTGTCATTGGTTGCACATTTAGGTCATTTTCGTCCTCCCTAGGCTTATTCTAATCCAATTAGGGTTTTTAACCAATCTTGTGCATCCAATATGTGATTTGGTGTCATTTTGTGTCATTGGTTGAACTTTTAGGTCATTTTCGTCCTCCCTAGGCTTATTCTAATCCAATTAGGGTTTTTAACCAATCTTGTGCATCCAATATGTGATTTTGTGTCATTGGTTGCACATTTAGGTCATTTTCGTCCTCCCTAGGCTTATTGTAATCCAATTACGGTTTTTAACCAATCTTGTTCATCCAATATGTGATTTTGTGTCATGGTTGAACATTTAGGTCATTTTCGTCCTCCCTAGGCTTATTCCAATCCAATTAGGGTTTTTAACCAATCTTGTGCATGTAATATGTGATTTTATGTCATTGGTTGCACATTTAGGTCATTTTCGTCCTCCATAGGCTTATTCTAATCCAATTAGGGTTTTTAACCAATCTTGTGCATCCAATATGTGATTTTGTGTCAATTTGTGTCATTGGTTGAACATTTAGGTCATTTTCGTCCTCCCTAGGCTTATTCTAATCCAATTAGGGTTTTTAACCAATCTTGTGCATCCAATATGTGATTTTGTGTCATTGGTTGAACATTTAGGTCATTTTGGTCCTCCCTATGCTTATTCTAATCCAATTAGGGTTTTTAACCAATCTTGTGCATCCAATATGTGATTTTGTCTCATTGGTTGCACATTTACGTCATTTTCGTCCTCCCTAGGCTTATTGTAATTAAATTAGGGTTTTTAACCAATCTTGTGCATCCAATATGTGATTTTGTGTCATTGGTTGCACATTTAGGTCATTTTCGTCCCCCCTAGGCTTATTCTAATCCAATTAGAATTTTTAACCAATCTTATGCATCCAATATGTGATTTTGTGTCATTTTGTGTTATTGGTTGAACATTTAGGTCATTTTCGTCCTCCCTAGGCTTATTCTAATCCAATTAGTGTTTTTAACCAATCTTGTGCATCCAATAAATGATTTTGTTACATTTTGTGTCATTGGTTGATCATTTAAGTCATTTTCGTCCCCCAAAGACTTATTCTAATCCAATTAGGGTTTTTAACCAATCTTGTGCATCCAATATGTGATTTTGTGTCATTGGTTGAACATTTAGGTCATTTTCGTCCTCACTAGGCTTATTCTAATCCAATTAGGGTTTCAAACCAATCTTGTGCATATAATAAGTGATTTTGTGTTATTGGTAATCCAATAAGGTCATTTTCGTCCTCGCTAGGCTTATTCTAATCCAATTAGGGTTTTTAACCAATCTTGTGCATGCAATATGTGATTTTGTGTCATTTTGTGTTATTGGTTGAACATTTAGGTCATTTTCATCGTCCCTAGGCTTATTCTAATCCAACTAGGGTTTTTAACCAATCTTGTGCATCCATTATGTGATTCTGTGTCATTGGTTGCACATTTACGTCATTTTCGTCCTCCCTTGGCTTATTCTAATCCAATTATGGTTTTTAACCAATCTTGTGCATATAATAAGTGATTTTGTGTCATTTGTAATCCAATTAGGTCATTTTTTTGTCCTCGCTAAACTTATTCTAATCCAATTAGGGTTTTTAACCAATCTTGTGCATCCAATATTTGATTTTGTGTCATTGGTTGATCATTAAGGTCATTTTGGTTCTCCCTATGCTTATTCTAATCCAATTAGGGTTTTTAACCAATCTTGTGCATCCAATATGTGATTTTGTGTCATTGGTTGCACATTTAGGTCATTTTCGTCCTCCCTAGGCTTATTCTAATCCAATTAGGGTTTTTAACCAATCTTGTGCATCCAATATGTGATTTTGTGTCATTGGTTGAACATTAAGGATATTTTGGTCCTCCCTATGCTTATTCTAAGCCAATTAGGGTTTTTAACCAATCTTGTGCATCCAATATGTGATTTTGTGTCATTGGTTGCACATTTAGGTCATTTTCGTCCTCCCTAGGCTTATTGTA
>JBBPBQ010000006.1:3452831-3560389 GCA_037974755.1 Cicer yamashitae
GCTTATTCTAATCCAATTAGGGTTTTTAACCAATCTTGTGCATCCAATATGTGATTTTGTGTCATTGGTTGCACATTTAGGTCATTTTCGTCCTCCCTAGGCTTATTCTAATCCAATTAGGGTTTTTAACCAATCTTGTGCATCCAATATGTGATTTTGTGTCATTGGTTGAACATTAAGGATATTTTGGTCCTCCCTATGCTTATTCTAAGCCAATTAGAGTTTTTAACCAATCTTGTGCATCCAATATGTGATTTTGTGTCATTGGTTGCACATTTAGGTCATTTTCGTCCTCCCTAGGCTTATTGTAATCAAATTAGGGTTTTTAACCAATCTTGTGCATCCAATATGTGATTTTGTGTCATGGTTGAACATTTAGGTCATTTTCGTCCTCCCTAGGCTTATTCTAATCCAATTAGGGTTTTTAACCAATCTTGTGCATGCAATATGTGATTTTGTGTCATTGGTTGCACATTTAGGTCATTTTCGTCCTCCATAGGCTTTTACTAATCCAATTAAGGTTTTTAACAAATCTTGTGCATCCAATATGTGATTTTGTGTCATTTTGTGTCATTGGTTGAACATTTAGGTCATTTTCGTCCTCCCTAGGCTTATTTTAAACCAATTTGGGTTTTTAACCAATCTTGTGCATCCAATATGTGATTTTGTGTCATTGGTTGCACATTTAGGTCATTTTCGTCCTCCCTAGGCTTATTCTAATCCAATTAGGGTTTTTAACCAATCTTGTGCATCCAATATGTGATTTTGTGTCATTGGTTGAAAATTTAGGTCATTTTCGTCCTCCCTAGGCTTATTATAATCCAATTAGGGTTTTTAACCAATCTTGTGCATCCAATATGTGATTTTGTGTCATTTTGTGTCATTGGTTGAACATTTAGGTCATTTTTGTCCTCCCTAGGCTTATTCTAATCCAATTAGGGTTTTTAACCAATCTTGTGCATCCAATATGTGATTTTGTTAAATTTTATTCATTGGGTGAACATTTAGGTCATTTTCGTCCTCCCTAGGCTTATTCTAATCCAATTAGGGTTTTTAACCAATCTTTTGCAACCAATATGTGATTTTGTGTCATTTTGTGTCATTGGTTGAACATTTAGGTCATTTTCGTCCTCCCTAGGCTTATTCTAATCCAATTAGGGTTTTTAACCAATCTTGTGCATCCAATATGTGATTTTGTGTCATTGGTTGAACATTTAGGTCATTTTCGTCCTCCCTAGGCTTATTCTAATCCAATGAGGGTTTTTAACCAATCTTGTGCATCCAATATGTGATTTTGTGTCATTGGTTGAACATTTAGGTCATTTTCGTCCTCCCTAGGCTTATTCTAATCCAATTAGGGTTTTTAACCAATCTTGTGCATCCAATATGTGATTTTGTGTCATTTTGTGTCATTTTGTGTCATTGGTTGAACATTTAAGTCATTTTTGTCCTCCCTTGGCTTATTCTAATCCAATTAGGGTTTTTAACCAATCTTGTGCATCCAATATGTGATATTGAATCATTGGTTGAACATTTAGGTCATTTTCGTCCTCCCTAGGCTTATTCTAATCCAATTAGGGTTTTTAACCAATCTTGTGCATATAATAAGTGATTTTGTGTCATTGGTAATCCAATTAGGTCATTTTCGTCCTCACTAGGCTTATTCTAATCCAATTAGGGTTTTTAACCAATCTTGTGCATCCAATATGTGATTTTGTGTCATTGGTTGCACATTTAGGTCATTTTCGTCCTCCCTAGGCTTATTCTAATCCAATTAGGGTTTTTAACCAATCTTGTGCATCCAATATGTGATTTTGTGTCATTGGTTGAACATTTAGGCAAATTTCGTCCTCGCTAGGCTTATTCTAATCCAATTAAGATTTTTAACCAATCTTATGCATCCAATATGTGATTTTGTGTCATTGGTTGCACATTTAGGTCATTCTCGTCCTCCCTAGGCTTATTCTAATCCAATTAGGGTTTTTAACCAATCTTGTGCATCCAATATGTGATTTTGTGTCATTGGTTGCACATTTAGGTCATTTTCGTCCTCCCTAGGCTTATTCTAATCCAATTAGGGTTTTTAACCAATCTTGTGCATCCAATATGTGATTTTGTGTCATTGGTTGAACATTTAGGTTATTTTCGTCGTCCCCAGGCTTATTCTAATCCAATTAGGATTTTAATCCAATGTTGTGCATCCCATATGCGATTTTGTGTCATTGGTTGAACATTTAGGTCATTTTCGTCCTCCCTAGGCTTATTCTAATCCAATTAGGGTTTTTAACCAATCTTGTGCATCCAATATGTGATTTTGTGTCATTGGTTGCACATTTAGGTCATTTTTGTCCTCCCTAGGCTTATTCTAATCCAATTAGGGTTTTTAACCAATCTTGTGCATCCAATATGTGATTTTGTGTCATTGGTTGCACATTTAGGTCATTTTCGTTCTCCCTAGGCTTATTCTAATCCAATTAGGGTTTTTAACCAATCTTGTGCATCCAATATGTGATTTTGTGTCATTGGTTGAACATTAAGGTCATTTTGGTCCTCCCTATGCTTATTCTAAGCCAATTAGGGTTTTTAACCAATCTTGTGCATCCAATATGTGATTTTGTGTCATTGGTTGCACATTTAGGTCATTTTCGTCCTCCCTAGGCTTATTGTAATCAAATTAGGGTTTTTAACCAATCATGTGCATCCAATATGTGATTTTGTGTCATGGTTGAACATTTAGGTCATTTTCGTCCTCCCTAGGCTTATTCTAATCCAATTAGGGTTTTTAACCAATCTTGTGCATGCAATATGTGATTTTGTGTCATTGGTTGCACATTTAGGTCATTTTCGTCCTCCATAGGCTTTTACTAATCCAATTAGGGTTTTTAACCAATCTTGTGCATCCAATATGTGATTTTGTGTCAATTTGTGTCATTGGTTGAACATTTAGGTCATTTTCGTCCTCCCTAGGCTTATTCTAATCCAATTAGGGTTTTTAACCAATCTTGTGCATCCAATATGTGATTTTGTGTCATTGGTTGAACATTTAGGTCATTTTGGTCCTCCCTAGGCTTATTCTAATCCAATTAGGGTTTTTAACCAATCTTGTGCATCAAATATGTGATTTTGTGTCATTGGGTGCACATTTACGTCATTTTCGTCCTCCCTAGGCTTATTGTTATTAAATTAGGGTTTTTAACCAATCTTGTGCTTCCAATATGTGATTTTGTGTCATTGGTTGCACATTTAGGTCATTTTCGTCCCCCCTAGGCTTATTCTAATCCATTTAGAATTTTTAACCAATCTTATGCATCCAATATGTGATTTTGTGTCATTTTGTGTTATTGGTTGAACATTTAGGTCATTTTCGTCCTCCCTAGGCTTATTCTAATCCAATTAGGGTTTTTAACCAATCTTGTGCATCCAATAAATGATTTTGTTACATTTTGTGTCATTGGTTGATCATTTAAGTCATTTTTGTCCCCCAAAGACTTATTCTAATCCAATTAGGGTTTTTAACCAATCTTGTGCATCCAATATGTGATTTTGTGTCATTGGTTGAACATTTAGGTCATTTTCGTCCTCCCTAGGCTTATTCTAATCCAATTAGGGTTTCAAACCAATCTTGTGCATATAATAAGTGATTTTGTGTTATTGGTAATCCAATAAGGTCATTTTCGTCCTCGCTAGGCTTATTCTAATCCAATTAGGGTTTTTAACCAATCTTGTGCATGCAATATGTGATTTTGTGTCATTTTGTGTTATTGGTTGAACATTTAGGTCATTTTCATCGTCCCTAGGCTTATTCTAATCCAATTAGGGTTTTTAACCAATCTTGTGCATCCATTATGTGATTCTGTGTCATTGGTTGCACATTTACGTCATTTTCGTCCTCCCTTGGCTTATTCTAATCCAATTATGGTTTTTAACCAATCTTGTGCATATAATAAGTGATTTTGTGTCATTTGTAATCCAATTAGGTCATTTTTTTGTCCTCGCTAAACTTATTCTAATCCAATTAGGGTTTTTAACCAATCTTGTGCATCCAATATGTGATTTTGTGTCATTGGTTGATCATTAAGGTCATTTTGGTTCTCCCTATGCTTATTCTAATCCAATTAGGGTTTTTAACCAATCTTGTGCATCCAATATGTGATTTTGTGTCATTGGTTGCACATTTAGGTCATTTTCGTCCTCCCTAGGCTTATTCTAATCCAATTAGGGTTTTTAACCAATCTTGTGCATCCAATATGTGATTTTGTGTCATTTTGTGCGATTGGTTGAACATTTAGGTAATTTTCGTCCTCCCTAGGCTTATTCTAATCCAATTTGGGTTTTTAACCAATCTTGTGCATCCAATATGTGATTTTGTGTCATTGGTTGCACATTTAGGTCATTTTCGTCCTCCCTAGGCTTATTCTAATCCAATTAGGGTTTTTAACCAATCTTGTGCATCCAATATGTGATTTTGTGTCATTGGTTGAACATTTAGGGAAATTTCGTCCTCCCCAAGCTTATTCTAATCCAATTATGATTTTTATCTAATCTTGTGCATCCAATATGTGATTTTGTGTCAATTTGTGTCATTGGTTGAACATTTAGGTCATTTTCGTCCTCCCTAGGCTTATTCTAATCCAATTAAGGTTTTTAACCAATCTTGTGCATCCAATATGTGATTTTGTGTCATTGGTTGCACATTTAGGTCATTTTCGTCCTCCCTAGGCTTATTCTAATCCAATTAGGGTTTTTAACCAATCTTGTGCATATAATAAGTGATTTTTTGTCATTGGTAATCCAATTAGGTCATTTTTGTCCTCGCTAGGCTTATTCTAATCCAATTAGGGTTTTTAACCAATCTTGTGCATCCAATATGTGATTTTGTGTCATTGGTTGAACATTTAGGTCATTTTCGTCCTCCCTAGGCTTGTTTTAATCCAATTAAGGTTTTTAACCAATCTTATGCATCCAATATGTGATTTTGTGTCATTGGTTGCACATTTAGGGCATTTTCGTCCTCCCTAGGCTTATTCTAATCATATTAGGGTTTTTAACCAATCTTATGCATATAATAAGTGATTTTTTGTCCTTGGTAAACCAATAAGTTCATTTTCGTCCTCGCTAGACTTATTCTAATCCAATTAGGGTTTTTAACCAATCTTGTGTATCCAATATGTGACTTTGTGTCATTGGTTGAACATTTATGTCATTTTGGTCCTCCCTAGGCTTATTCTAATCCAATTACGATTTTTAACCAATCTTGTGCATCCAATATGTGATTTTGTGTCATTGGTTGCACATTTAGGTCATTTTCGTCCTCCCTAGGCTTATTCTAATCCAATTAGGGTTTTTAACCAATCTTGTGCATCCAATATGTGATTTTGTGTCATTGGTTGAACATTTAGGTCATTTTCGTCCTCCCCAAGCTTATTCTAATCCAATGTTGTGCATCCCGTATGCGATTTTGTGTCAATTTGTGTCATTGGTTGAACATTTAGGTCATTTTCGTCCTCCCTAGGCTTATTCTAATCCAATTAGGGTTTTTAACCAATCTTGTGCATCCAATATGTGATTTTGTGTCATTGGTTGAACAGTTAGGTCATTTTGGTCCTCCCTAGGCTTATTCTAATCCAATTAGGGTTTTTAACCAATCTTGTGCATCCAATATGTGATTTTGTGTCATTGGTCTAACATTTAGGTCATTTTCGTCCTCCCTAGGCTTATTCTAATCCAATTAGGGTTTTTAACCAATCTTGTGCATCCAATATGTGATTTTGTGTCATTTTGTGTCATTGGTTGAACATTTAGGTCATTTTCGTCCTCCGAAGGCTTATTCTCATCCAATTAGGGTTTTTAAACAATTTTGTGCATCGAATATGTGATTTTGTGTCATTGGTTGCGCATTTAGTTCATTTTCGTCCTCCCTAGGCTTATTCTAATCCAATTAGGGTTTTTAACCAATCTTGTGCATCCAATATGTGATTTGGTGTCATTTTGTGTCATTGGTTGAACATTTAGGTCATTTTCGTCCTCCCTAGGCTTATTCTAATCCAATTAGGGTTTTTAACCAATCTTGTGCATCCAATATGTGATTTTGTGTCATTGGTTGCACATTTAGGTCATTTTCGTCCTCCCTAGGCTTATTCTAATCCAATTAGGGTTTTTAACCAATCTTGTGCATCCAATATGTGATTTTGTGTCATTTTATGTCATTGGTTGAACATTTAGGTCGTTTTCGTCCTCCCTTGGCCTATTCTAATCCAATTAGGGTTTTTAACCATTCTTGTGCCTCCAATATGTGATTTTGTGTCATTTTGTGTCATTGGTTGAACATTTAGGTCGTTTTCGTCCTCCCTAGGCTTATTCTAATCCAATTAGGGTTTTTAACCAATCTTGTGCATCCAATATGTGATTTTGTGTCATTTTGTGTCATTGGTTGAACATTTAAGTCATTTTCGTCCTCCCTAGGCTTATTCTAATCCAATTAGGGTTTTTAATTAAACTTGTGCATCCAATATGTGATTTTGTGTCATTTTGTGTCATTGGTTGAACATTTAGGTCATTTTCGTCCTCCCTAGGCTTATTCTAATCCAATTAGGGTTTTTAACCAATCTTGTGCATCCAATATGTGATTTTGTGTCATTTTGAGTCATTGGTTGAACATTTAGGTCATTTTTGTCCTCGCTAGGCATATTCTAATCCAATTAGGGATTTTAACCAATCTTGTGCATCCAATATGTGATTTTTTGTCATTGGTTGAACATTTAGGTCATTTTCGTCCTCCCTAGGCTTATTCTAATCCAATTAGGGTTTTTAACCACTCTTTTGCATATAATAATTGATTTTGTGTCATTGGTAATCCAATTAGGTCATTTTTGTCCTCCCTAGGCTTATTCTAATCCAATTAGGGTTTTTAACCAATCTTGGTCATCCAATATGTGATTTTGTGTCATTTTGTGTCATTGGTTGAACATTTAGGTCATTTCCGTACTCCCTAGGCTTATTCTAACCCAATTAGGGTTTTTAACCAATCTTGTGCATCCAATATGTGATTTTGTGTCATTTTGTGTCATTGGTTGAACATTTAGGTCATTTTTGTCCTCGCTAGGCATATTCTAATCCAATTAGGGATTTTAACCAATCTTGTGCATCCAATATGTGATTTTTTGTCATTGGTTGAACATTTAGGTCATTTTCGTCCTCCCTAGGCTTATTCTAATCCAATTAGGGTTTTTAACCACTCTTTTGCATATAATAATTGATTTTGTGTCATTGGTAATCCAATTAGGTCATTTTTGTCCTCCCTAGGCTTATTCTAATCCAATTAGGGTTTTTAACCAATCTTGGGCATCCAATATGTGATTTTGTGTCATTTTGTGTCATTGGTTGAACATTTATGTCATTTTCGTATTCCCTAAACTTATTCTAACCCAATTAGGGTTTTTAACCAATCTTGTGCATCCAATATGTGATTTTCTGTCATTTTGTGTCATTGGTTGAACATTTAGGTCATTTTCGTCCTCCCTAGGCTTATTCTAATCCAATTAGGGTTTTTAACCAATCTTGTGCATCCAATATGTGATTTTGTGTCATTTTGTGTCATTGGTTGAACATTTAGGTCATTTTCGTCCTCCCTAGGCTTATTCTAATCCAATTAGGGTTTTTAACCAATCTTGTGCATCCTATATGTGATTTTGTGTCATTGGTTGAACATTTACGTCATTTTTGTCCTCCCTAGGCTTATTCTAATCCAATTAGGGTTTTTAACCAATCTTGAGCATCCAATATGTGATTTTGTGTCATTTTGTGTCATTGGTTGAACATTTAGGTCATTTTCGTCCTCCCTAGGCTTATTCTAATCCAATTAGGGTTTTTAACCAATCTTGTGCATCCAATATGTGATTTTGTGTCATTGGTTGAGAATTTAGGTCATTTTCGTCCTCCCTAGGCTTATTCTAATCCAATTAGGGTTTTTAACCAATCTTGTGCATCCAATATGTGATTTTGTGTCATTGGTTGAACATTTAGGTCATTTTCGTCCTCCCTAGGCTTATTCTAATCCAATTAGGGTTTTAATCCAATCTTGTGCATCCAATATGTGATTTTGTGTCATTAGTTGAGCATATAGTTCATTTTCGTCCTCCCTAAGCTTATTCTAACCCAATTAGGGTTTTTAACCAATCTTGTGCATCCAATATGTGATTTTGTGTCATTGGTTGAACATTTAGGTCATTTTCGTCCTCCCTAGGCTTATTCTAATCCAATTAGGGTTTTTAACCAATCTTGTGCATGCAATATGTGATATTGTGTCATTGGTTGAACATTTAGGTCATTTTCGTCCTCCCTAGGCTTATTCTAATCCAATTAGGGTTTTTAACCAATCTTGTGCATCCAATATGTGATTTTGTGTCATTGGTTGCACATTTAGGTCATTTTCGTCCTCCCTAGGCTTATTCTAATCCAATTAGGGTTTTTAACCAATCTTGTGCATCCAATATGTGATTTTGTGTCATTTTGTGTCATTGGTTGAACATTTAGGTCATTTTCGTCCTCCCTAGGCCTATTCTAATCTAATTAAGGTCTTTAACCAATCTTGTGCATCCAATATGTGATTTTGTGTCATTGGTTGAACATTTAGGTCATTTTCGTCCTCCCTAGGCTTATTCTAATCCAATTAGGGTTTTTAACCAATCTTGTGCATCCAATATGTGATTTTGTGTCATTTTGTGTCATTAGTTGAACATTTAGGTCATTTTCGTCCTCCCTAGGCTTATTCTAATCCAATTAGGGTTTTTAACCAATCTTGTGCATCCAATATGTGATTTTGTGTCATTGGTTGAACATTAAGGTCATTTTCGTCCTCCCTAGGCTTATTCTAATCCAATTAGGGTTTTTAACCAATCTTGTGCATCCAATATGTGATTTTGTGTCATTGGTTGAACATTAAGGTCATTTTCGTCCTCCCTAGGCTTATTCTAATCCAATTAGGGTTTTTAACCAATCTTGAGCATCCAATATGTGATTTTTTGTCATTTTGTGTCATTGGTTGAACATTTAGGTCATTTTCGTCCTCCCTAGGCTTATTCTAATCCAATTAGGGTTTTTAACCAATCGTGTGCATCCAATATGTGATTTAGTGTCATTGGTTGTACATTTAGGTCATTTTCGTCCTCCCTAGGCTTATTCTAATCCAATTAGGGTTTTTAACCAATCTTGTGCATCCAATATGTGATTTTGTGTCATTGGTAGAACATTTAGGTCATTTTCGTCCTCCCTAGGCTTATTCTAATCCAATTAGGGTTTTTAACCAATCTTGTGCATCCAATATGTGATTTTGTGTCATTGGTTGAACATTTAGGTCATTTTGGTCCTCCCTAGGCTTATTCTAATCCAATTAGGGTTTTTAACCAATCTTGTGCATCCAATATGTGATTTTGTGTCATTGGTTGAACATTTAGGTCATTTTGGTCCTCCCTAGGCTTATTCTAATCCAATTAGGGTTCTTAACCAATCTTGTGCATCAAATATGTGATTTTGTGTCATTGGGTGCACATTTACGTCATTTTCGTCCTCCCTAGGCTTATTGTTATTAAATTAGGGTTTTTAACCAATCTTGTGCTTCCAATATGTGATTTTGTGTCATTGGTTGCACATTTAGGTTATTTTCGTCCCCCCTAGGCTTATTCTTATCCAATTAGAATTTTTAACCAATCTTATGCATCCAATATGTGATTTTGTGTCATTTTGTGTTATTGGTTGAACATTTAGGTCATTTTCGTGCTCCCTAGGCTTATTCTAATCCAATTAGGGTTTTTAACCAATCTTGTGCATCCAATAAATGATTTTGTTACATTTTGTGTCATTGGTTGATCATTTAAGTCATTTTCGTCCCCCAAAGACTTATTCTAATCCAATTAGGGTTTTTAACCAATCTTGTGCATCCAATATGTGATTTTGTGTCATTGGTTGAACATTTAGGTCATTTTCGTCCTCCCTAGGCTTATTCTAATCCAATTAGGGTTTCAAACCAATCTTGGGCATATAATAAGTGATTTTGTGTTATTGGTAATCCAATAAGGTCATTTTCGTCCTCGCTAGGCTTATTCTAATCCAATTAGGGTTTTTAACCAATCTTGTGCATGCAATATGTGATTTTGTGTCATTTTGTGTTATTGGTTGAACATTTAGGTCATTTTCATCGTCCCTAGGCTTATTCTAATCCAATTAGGGTTTTTAACCAATCTTGTGCATCCATTATGTGATTCTGTGTCATTGGTTGCACATTTACGTCATTTTCGTCCTCCCTTGGCTTATTCTAATCCAATTATGGTTTTTAACCAATCTTGTGCATATAATAAGTGATTTTGTGTCATTTGTAATCCAATTAGGTCATTTTTTTGTCCTCGCTAAACTTATTCTAATCCAATTAGGGTTTTTAACCAATCTTGTGCATCCAATATGTGATTTTGTGTCATTGGTTGATCATTAAGGTCATTTTGGTTCTCCCTATGCTTATTCTAATCCAATTAGGGTTTTTAACCAATCTTGTGCATCCAATATGTGATTTTGTGTCATTGGTTGCACATTTAGGTCATTTTCGTCCTCCCTAGGCTTATTCTAATCCAATTAGGGTTTTTAACCAATCTTGTGCATCCAATATGTGATTTTGTGTCATTTTGTTTTATTGGTTGAACATTTAGGTCATTTTCATCGTCCCTAGGCTTATTCTATTCCAATTAGGGTTTTTAACCAATCTTGTGCATCCAATATGTGATTTTGTGTCATTGGTTGCACATTTACGTCATTTTCGTCCTCCCTTGGCTTATTCTAATCCAATTATGGTTTTTAACCAATCTTGTGCATATAATAAGTGATTTTGTGTCATTTGTAATCCAATTAGGTCATTTTTTTGTCCTCGCTAAACTTATTCTAATCCAATTAGGGTTTTTAACCAATCTTGTCCATCCAATATGTGATTTTGTGTCATTGGTTGAAAATTAAGGTCATTTTGGTCCTCCCTATGCTTATTCTAATCCAATTAGGGTTTTTAACCAATCTTGTGCATCCAATATGTGATTTTGTGTCATTGGTTGCACATTTAGGTCATTTTCGTCCTCCCTAGGCTTATTCTAATCCAATTAGGGTTTTTAACCAATCTTGTGCATCCAATATGTGATTTTGTGTCATTGGTGGCACATTTAGGTCATTTTCGTCCTCCCTAGGCTAATTCTAATCCAATTAGGGTTTTTAACCAATCTTGTGCATCCAATATGTGATTTTGTGTCATTGGTTGCACATTTAGGTCATTTTCGTCCTCCCTAGGCTTATTCTAATCCAATTAGGGTTTTTAACCAATCTTGTGCATCCAATATGTGATTTTGTGTCATTGGTGGCACATTTAGGTCATTTTCGTCCTCCCTAGGCTTATTCTAATCCAATTAGGGTTTTTAACCAATCTTGTGCATCCAATATGTGATTTTATGTCATTGATTGTACATTTACGTCATTTTCGTCCTCCCCAGGCTTATTCTAATCCAATTAGGATTTTTATCCAATCTTGTGCATACCATATGTGATTTTGTGTCAATTTGTGTCATTGGTTGAACATTTAGGTCATTTTCGTCCTCCCTAGGCTTATTCTAATCCAATTAGGGTTTTTAACCAATCTTGTGCATCCAATATGTGATTTTGTGTCATTGGTTGCACATTTAGGTCATTTTTGTCCTCCCTAGATTCTAATCCAATTTGGGTTTTTAACCAATCTTGTGCATCCAATATGTGATTTTGTGTCATTGGTTGCACATTTAGGTCATTTTCGTCCTCCCTAGGCTTATTCTAATCCAATTAGGGTTTTTAACCAATCTTGTGCATCCAATATGTGATTTTGTGTCATTGGTTGAACATTAAGGATATTTTGGTCCTCCCTATGCTTATTCTAAGCCAATTAGGGTTTTTAACCAATCTTGTGCATCCAATATGTGATTTTGTGTCATTGGTTGCACATTTAGGTCATTTTCGTCCTCCCTAGGCTTATTGTAATCAAATTAGGGTTTTTAACCAATCTTGTGCATCCAATATGTGATTTTGTGTCATGGTTGAACATTTAGGTCATTTTCGTCCTCCCTAGGCTTATTCTAATCCAATTAGGGTTTTTAACCAATCTTGTGCATGCAATATGTGATTTTGTGTCATTGGTTGCACATTTAGGTCATTTTCGTCCTCCATAGGCTTTTACTAATCCAATTAGGGTTTTTAACCAATCTTGTGCATCCAATATGTGATTTTGTGTCAATTTGTGTCATTGGTTGAACATTTAGGTCATTTTCGTCCTCCCTAGGCTTATTCTAATCCAATTAGGGTTTTTAACCAATCTTGTGCATCCAATATGTGATTTTGTGTCATTGGTTGCACATTTAGGTCATTTTCGTCCTCCCTAGGCTTATTGTAATCAAATTAGGGTTTTTAACCAATCTTGTGCATCCAATATGTGATTTTGTGTCATGGTTGAACATTTAGGTCATTTTCGTCCTCCCTAGGCTTATTCTAATCCAATTAGGGTTTTTAACCAACCTTGTGCATGCAATATGTGATTTTGTGTCATTGGTTGCACATTTAGGTCATTTTCGTCCTCCATAGGCTTTTACTAATCCAATTAGGGTTTTTAACCAATCTTGTGCATCCAATATGTGATTTTGTGTCAATTTGTGTCATTGGTTGAACATTTAGGTCATTTTCGTCCTCCCTAGGCTTATTCTAATCCAATTAGGGTTTTTAACCAATCTTGTGCATCCAATATGTGATTTTGTGTCATTGGTTGAACATTTAGGTCATTTTGGTCCTTCTTATGCTTATTCTAATCCAATTAGGGTTTTTAACCAATCTTGTGCATCAAATATGTGATTTTGTGTCACTGGGTGCACATTTACGTCATTTTCGTCCTCCCTAGGCTTATTGTAATTAAATTAGGGTTTTTAACCAATCTTGTGCATCCAATATGTGATTTTGTGTCATTGGTTGAACATTAAGGTCATTTTGGTCCTCCCTATGCTTATTCTAAGCCAATTAGGGTTTTTAACAAATCTTGTGCATCCAATATGTGATTTTGTTTTATTGGTTGCACATTTAGGTCATTTTCGTCCTCCATAGGCTTATTGTAATCAAATTAGGGTTTTTAACCAATCTTGTGCATCCAATATGTGATTTTGTGTCATGGTTGAACATTTAGGTCATTTTCGTCCTCCCTAGGCTTATTCTAATCCAATTAGGGTTTTTAACCAATCTTGTGCATGCAATATGTGATTTTGTGTCATTGGTTGCACATTTAGGTCATTTTCGTCCTCCATAGGCTTTTACTAATCCAATTAAGGTTTTTAACAAATCTTGTGCATCCAATATGTGATTTTGTGTCATTTTGTGTCATTGGTTGAACATTTAGGTCATTTTCGTCCTCCCTAGGCTTATTTTAAACCAATTTGGGTTTTTAACCAATCTTGTGCATCCAATATGTGATTTTGTGTCATTGGTTGCACATTTAGGTCATTTTCGTCCTCCCTAGGCTTATTCTAATCCAATTAGGGTTTTTAACCAATCTTGTGCATCCAATATGTGATTTTGTGTTATTGGTTGAACATTTAGGTCATTTTCGTCCTCCCTAGGCTTATTCTAATCCAATTAGGGTTTTTAACCAATCTTGTGCATCCAATATGTGATTTTGTGTCATTGGTTGCACATTTAGGTCATTTTCGTCCTCCCCAGGCTTATTCTAATCCAATTAGGGTTTTTAACCAATCTTGTGCATCCAATATGTGATTTTGTGTCATTGGTTGCACATTTAGGTCATTTTCGTCCTCCCTAGGCTTATTCTAATCCAATTAGGGTTTTTAACCAATCTTGTGCATATAATAACTGATTTTGTGTCATTGGTAATCCAATTATGTCATTTTCGTCCTCGTTAGGCTTATTCTAATCCAATTAGGGTTTTTAACCAATCTTGTGCATCCAATATGTGATTTTGTGTCATTGGTTGCACATTTAGGTCATTTTCGTCCTCCCTAGGCTTATTCTAATCCAATTAGGGTTTTTAACCAATCTTGTGCATCCAATATGTGATTTTGTGTCATTGGTTGAATATTTAAGTCATTTTCGTCCTCCCTAGGCTTGTTCTAATCCAATTAGGGTTTTTAACCAATCTCGGGCATCCAATATGAGATTGTGTCATTGGTTGCACATTTAGGTCATTTTCGTCCTCCCTAGTTTTATTCTAATCCAATTAGGGTTTTTAACCAATCTTGTGCATATAATAAGTGATTTTGTGTCATTGGTAATCCAATTAGGTCATTTTCGTCCTCGCTAGGCTTATTCTAATCCAACTAGGGTTTCTAACCAATCTTATGCATCCAATATGTGATTTTGTGTAATTTTGTGTCATTGGTAATCCAATTAGGTCATTTTCGTCCTCGCTAGGCTTATTCTAATCCAATTAGGGTTTTTAACCAATCTTGTGCATCCAATATGTGATTTTGTGTCAGTGGTTGCACATTTAGGTCATTTTCGTCCTCCCTAGGCTTATTCTAATCCAATTAGGGTTTTTAACCAATCTAGTGCATATAATAAGTGATTTTGTGTCATTTTGTGTCATTAGTTGAATATGTAGGTCATTTTTGTCCTCCCTAGGCTTGTTCTAATCCAATTAGGGTTTTTAACCAATCTTGGGCATCCAATATGTGATTTTGTGTCATTGGTTGCACATTTAGATCATTTTTGTCCTCCCTAGGCTTATTCTAATCCAATTAGGGTTTTTAACCAATCTTGCGAATATAATAAATGATTTTTTGTCATTGGTAATCCAATTAGGTCATTTTTGTCCTCGCTAGGCTTATTCTAATCCAATTAGGGTTTTTAATCAATCTTGTGCATATAATAAGTCATTTGGTGTCATTGGTAATCCAATTAGGTCATTTTCGTCCTCTCTAGGCTTATTCTTATCCAATTAGGGTTTTTCACCAATCTTATGCATCCAATATGTGATTTTGTGTCATTTTGTGTCATTGGTAATCCAATTAGGTCATTTTCGTCCTCGCTAGGCTTATTGTAATCCAATTAGGGTTTTTAACCAATCTTGTGCATCCAATATGTGATTTTGTGTCATTGGTTGCACATTTAGGTCATTTTCGTCCTCCCTAGGCTTATTCTAATCCAATTAGGGTTTTTAACCAATCTTGTGCATCCAATATGTGATTTTGTGTCATTGGTTGCACATTTAGGTCATTTTCGTCCTCCCTAGGCTTATTCTAATCCAATTAGGGTTTTTAACCAATGTTGTGCATCCAATATGTGATTTTGTGTCATTGGTTGATCATTTAGGTCATTTTCCTCCTCCCTAGGATTATTCTAATCCAATTAGGGTTTTTAACCAATCTTGTGCATCCAATATGTGATTTTGTGTCATTGGTTGCACATTTAGGTCATTTTAATCCTCCCTAGGCTTATTCTAATCCAATTAGGGTTTTTAACCAATCTTGTGCATCCAATATGTGATTTTGTGTCATTGGTTGCACATTTAGGTCATTTCCGTCCTCCCTAGGCTTATTCTAATCCAATTAGGGTTTTTAACCAATCCTGTGCATCCATTATGTGATTTTGTGTCATTGGTTGCACATTTAGGTCATTTTCGTACTCCCTAGGCTTATTCTAATCCAATTAGGGTTTTTAACCAATCTTGTGCATCGAATATGTGATTTAGTGTCATTGGTTGCACATTTAGGTCATTTTCGTCCTCCTAGGCTTATTCTAATCCAATTAGGATTTTTAACCAATCTTGTGCATCCAATATGTGATTTTGTGTCATTTTGTGTCATTGGTTGAACATTTAGGTCATTTTCGTCCTCCCTAGGCTTATTCTAATCCAATTAGGGTTTTTAACCAATCTTGTGCATCCAATATGTGATTTTGTGTCATTGGTTGCACATTTAGGTCATTTTTGTCCTCCCTAGATTCTAATCCAATTTGGGTTTTTAACCAATCTTGTGCATCCAATATGTGATTTTGTGTCATTGGTTGCACATTTAGGTCATTTTCGTCCTCCCTAGGCTTATTCTAATCCAATTAGGGTTTTTAACCAATCTTGTGCATCCAATATGTGATTTTGTGTCATTGGTTGAACATTAAGGTCATTTTGGTTCTCCCTATGCTTATTCTAAGCCAATTAGGGTTTTTAACCAATCTTGTGCATCCAATATGTGATTTTGTGTCATTGGTTGCACATTTAGGTCATTTTCGTCCTCCCTAGGCTTATTGTAATCAAATTAGGGTTTTCAACCAATCTTGTGCATCCAATATGTGATTTTGTGTCATGGTTGAACATTTAGGTCATTTTCGTCCTCCCTAGGCTTATTCTAATCCAATTAGGGTTTTTAACCAATCTTGTGCATGCAATATGTGATTTTGTGTCATTGGTTGCACATTTAGGTCATTTTCGTCCTCCATAGGCTTTTACTAATCCAATTAAGGTTTTTAACAAATCTTGTGCATCCAATATGTGATTTTGTGTCATTTTGTGTCATTGGTTGAACATTTAGGTCATTTTCGTCCTCCCTAGGCTTATTTTAAACCAATTTGGGTTTTTAACCAATCTTGTGCATCCAATATGTGATTTTGTGTCATTGGTTGCACATTTAGGTCATTTTCGTCCTCCCTAGGCTTATTCTAATCCAATTAGGGTTTTTAACCAATCTTGTACATATAATAAGTGATTTTATGTCATTGGTAATCCAATTAGGTCATTTTCGTCCTCGCTAGGCTTATTCTAATCCAATTAGGGTTTTTAACCAATCTTATGCATCCAATATGTGATTTTGTGTCATTTTGTGTCATTGGTTGAACATTTAGGTCATTTTCGTCCACCCTAGGCTTATTTTAAACCAATTTGGGTTTTTAACCAATCTTGTGCATCCAATATGTGATTTTGTGTCATTGCTTGTACATTTAGGTCATTTTCGTCCTCCCTAGGCTTATTCTAATCCAATTAGGGTTGGTAACCAATCTTGTGCATATAATAAGTGATTTTATGTCATTGGTAATCCAATTAGGTCATTTTCGTCCTCGCTAGGCTTATTCTAATCCAATTAGGGTTTTTAACCAATCTTATGCATCCAATATGTGATTTTGTGTCATTTTGTGTCATTGGTTGAACATTTAGGTCATTTTCGTCCTCCCTAGGCTTATTTTAAACCAATTTGGGTTTTTAACCAATCTTGTGCATGCAATATGTGATGTTGTGTCATTGGTTGTACATTTAGGTCATTTTCGTCCTCCCTAGGCTTATTCTAATCCAATTAGGGTTTGTAACCAATCTTGTGCATATAATAAGTGATTTTATGTCATTGGTAATCCAATTAGCTCATTTTTGTCCTCGCAAGGCTTATTCTAATCCAATTAGGGTTTTTAACCAATCTTATGCATCCAATATGTGATTTTGTGTCATTTTGTGTCATAGGTTGAACATTTAGGTCATTTTCGTCCTCCCCAGGCTTATTCTAATCCACTTAGGATTTTTATCCAATCTTGTGCATCCAATATGTGATTTTGTGTCAATTTGTGTCATTGGTTGAACATTTAGGTCATTTTCGTCCTCCCTAGGCTTATTCTAATCCAATTAGGGTTTTTAACCAATCTTGTGCATCCAATATGTGATTTTGGGTTATTGGTTGCACATTTAGGTCATTTTCGTCCTCCCTAGGCTTATTCTAATCCAATTAGGGTTTTTAACCAATCTTGTGCATATAATAAGTGATTTTATGTCATTGGTAATCCAATTACGTCATTTTCGTCCTCGCTAGGCTTATTCTAATCCAATTAGGGTTTTTAACCAATCTTATGCATCCAATATGTGATTTTGTGTCATTTTGTGTCATAGGTTGAACATTTAGGTCATTTTCGTCCTCCCCAGGCTTATTCTAATCCACTTAGGATTTTTATCCAATCTTGTGCATCCAATATGTGATTTTGTGTCAATTTGTGTCATTGGTTGAACATTTAGGTCATTTTCGTCCTGCCTAGGCTTATTCTAATCCAATTAGGGTTTTTAACCAATCTTGTGCATCCAATATGTGATTTTGTGTCATTGGTTGCACATTTAGGTCATTTTCGTCCTCCCTAGGCTTATTCTAATCCAATTAGGGTTTTTAACCAATCTTGTGCATATAATAAGTGATTTTATGTCATTGGTAATCCAATTATGTCATTTTCGTCCTCGCTAGGCTTATTCTAATCCAATTAAGGTTTTTAACCAATCTTATGCATCCAATATGTGATTTTGTGTCATTTTGTGTCATTGGTTGAACATTTAGGTCATTTTCGTCCTAGCTAGGCTTATTCTAATCCAATTAGGGTTTTTGACCAATCTTATGCATCCAATAAGTGATTTTGTGTCATTTTGTGTCATTGGTTGAACATTTAGGTCATTTTCGTCCTCCCTAGGCTTATTCTAATCCAATTAGGGTTTTTAACCAATCTTGTGCATCCAATATGTGATTTTGTGTCATTGGTTGCACATTTAGGTCATTTTCATCCTCCCTATGCTTATTCTAATCCAATTAGGGTTTTTAACCAATCTTGTGCATCCAATATGTGATTTTGTGTCATTGGTTGCACATTTAGGTCATTTTCGTCCTCCCTAGGCTTATTCTAATCCAATTAGGGTTTTTAACCAATCTTGTGCATCCAATATGTGATTTTGTGTCATTGGTGGCACATTTAGGTCATTTTCGTCCTCCCTAGGCTAATTCTAATCCAATTAGGGTTTTTAACCAATCTTGTGCATCCAATATGTGATTTTGTGTCATTGGTTGCACATTTAGGTCATTTTCGTCCTCCCTAGGCTTATTCTAATCCAATTAGGGTTTTTAACCAATCTTGTGCATCCAATATGTGATTTTGTGTCATTGGTTGAACATTTAGGTCATTTTGGTCCTCCCTAGGCTTATTCTAATCCAATTAGGGTTTTTAACCAATCTTGTGCATCCAATATGTGATTTTGTGTCATTGGTTGCACATTTAGGTCATTTTCGTCCTCCCTAGGCTTATTCTAATCCAATTAGGGTTTTTAACCAATCTTGTGCATCCAATATGTGATTTTGTGTCAATTTGTGTCATTGGTTGAACATTTAGGTCATTTTCGTCCTCCCTAGGCTTATTCTAATCCAATTAGGGTTTTTAACCAATCTTGTGCATCCAATATGTGATTTTGTGTCATTGGTTGCACATTTAGGTCATTTTCGTCCTCCCTAGGCTTATTCTAATCCAATTAGGGTTTTTAACCAATCTTGTGCATATAATAAGTGATTTTGTGTCATTGGTAATCCAATAAGTTCATTTTCGTCCTCGCTAGACTTATTCTTATCCAATTAGGGTTTTTAACCAATCTTGTGCATCCAATATGTGACTTTGTGTCATTGGTTGAAAATTTAGGTCATTTATGTCCTCCCTAGGCTTATTCTAATCCAATTAGGGTTTTTAACCAATCTTGTGCATCCAATATGTGATTTTGTGTCATTGGTTGCACATTTAGGTCATTTTCGTCCTCCCTAGGCTTATTCTAATCGAATTAGGGTTTTTAACCAATCTTGTGCATATAATAAGTGATTTTATGTCATTGGTAATCCAATTAGGTCATTTTCGTCCTCGCTAGGCTTATTCTAATCCAATTAGGGTTTTTAACCAATCTTATGCATCCAATATGTGATTTTGTGTCATTTTGTGTCATTGGTTGAACATTTAGGTCATTTTCGTCCTCCCTAGGCTTATTTTAAACGAATTTGGGTTTTTAACCAATCTTGTGCATCCAATATGTGATTTTGTGTCATGGTTGAACATTTAGGTCATTTTCGTCCTCCCTAGGCTTATTCTAATCCAATTAGGGTTTTTAACCAATCTTGTGCATGCAATATGTGATTTTGTGTCATTGGTTGCACATTTAGGTCATTTTTGTCCTCCCTAGGCTTATTCTAATCCAATTAGGGTTTTTAACCAATCTTGTGCATATAATAAGGGATTTTATGTCTTTGGTAATCCAATTAGGTCATTTTGGTCCTCCCTATGCTTATTCTAATCCAATTAGGGTTTTTGACCAATCTTGTGCATATAATAAGTGATTTTGTGTTATTGGTAATCCAATTAGGTCATTTTCGTCCTCGCTAGGCTTATTCTAATCCAATTAGGGTTTTTAACCAATCTTGTGCATCCAATAAGTGATTTTGTGTCATTGGTTGAACGTTTAGGTCATTTTCGTCCTCCCTAGGCTTATTCTAATCCAATTAGGGTTTTTAACCAATCTTGTGCATATAATAAGTGATTTTATGTCATTGGTAATCCAATTAGGTCATTTTTGTCCTCGCTAGGCTTATTCTAATCCAATTAGGGTTTTTAACCAATCTTATGCATCCAATATGTGATTTTGTATCATTTTGTGTCATAGGTTGAACATTTAGGTCATTTTCGTCCTCCCCAGGCTTATTCTAATCCACTTAGGATTTTTATCCAATCTTGTGCATCCAATATGTGATTTTGTGTCAATTTGTGTCATTGGTTGAACATTTAGGTCATTTTCGTCCTCGCTAGGCTTATTCTAATCCAATTAGGGTTTTTAACCAATCCTGTGCATCCAATATGTGATTTTGTGTCATTGGTTGAACGTTTAGGTCATTTTCGTCCTCCCTAGGCTTATTCTAATCCAATTAGGGTTTTTAACCAATCTTGTGCATATAATAAGTGATTTTATGTCATTGGTAATCCAGTTACGTCATTTTCGTCCTCGCTAGGCTTATTCTAATCCAATTAGGGTTTTTAACCAATCTTATGCATCCAATATGTGATTTTGTGTCATTTTGTGTCATTGGTTGAACATTTAGGTCATTTTCGTCCTCCCTAGGCTTATTTTAAACCAATTTGGGTTTTTAACCAATCTTGTGCATCCAATATGTGATTTTGTGTCATGGTTGAACATTTAGGTCATTTTCGTCCTCTGTAGGCTTATTCTAATCCAATTAGGGTTTTTAACCAATCTTGTGCATGCAATATGTGATTTTGTGTCATTGGTTGCACATTTAGGTTATTTTCGTCCTCCCTAGGCTTATTCTAATCCAATTAGGGTTTTTAACCAATCTTGTGCATATAATTAGTGATTTTATGTCTTTGGTAATCCAATTAGGTCATTTTCGCCCTCGCTAGGCTTATTCTAATCCAATTAGGGTTTTTAACCAATCTTGTGCATCTAATATGTGATTTTGTGTCATTGGTTGAACGTTTAGGTCATTTTCGTCCTCCCTAGGCTTATTCTAATCCAATT
This sequence comes from Cicer yamashitae, assembly GCA_037974755.1. NCBI lineage: Eukaryota > Viridiplantae > Streptophyta > Magnoliopsida > Fabales > Fabaceae > Cicer > Cicer yamashitae. The sequence goes on from JBBPBQ010000006.1 coordinate 3,474,169, forward strand.
AGGGTTTTTAAACAATCTTGTGCATCCAGTATGTGATTTTGTGTCATTGGTTGCACATTTAGGTCATTTTCGTCCTCCCTAGGCTTATTCTAATCCAATTAGGGTTTTTAACCTATCTTGTGCATATAATAAATGATTTTTTGGCATTGGTAATCCAATAAGTTCATTTTCGTCCTCGCTAGACTTATTCTAATCCAATTAGGGTTTTTAACCAATCTTGTGCATCCAATATGTGACTTTGTGTCATTGGTTGAACATTTAGGTCCTCCCTAGGCTTATTCTAATCATATTAGGGTTTTTAACCAATCTTGTGCATCCAATATGTGATTTTGTGTCATTGGTTGCACATTTAGGTCATTTTCGTCCTCCCTAGGCTTATTCTAATGCAATTAGGGTTTTTAACCAATCTTGTGCATCCAATATGTGATTTTGTGTCATTGGTTGCACATTTAGGTCATTTTCGTCCTCCCTAGGCTTATTCTAATCCAATTAGGGTTTTTAACCAATCTTGTGCATCCAATATGTGATTTTGTATCATTGGTTGCACATTTAGGTCATTTTCGTCCTCGCTAGGCTTATTCTAATCCAATTAGGGTTTTTAACCAATCTTGTGCATATAATAAGTGATTTTGTGTCATTGGTTATCCAATTAGGTCATTTTCGTCCTCGCTAGGCTTATTCTAATCCAATTAGGGTTTTTGACCAATCTTATGCATCCAATATGTGATTTTGTGTCATTTTGTGTCATTGGTGATCCAATTAGGTCATTTTCGTCCTTGCTAGGCTTATTGTAATCCAATTAGGGTTTTTAACCAATCTTGTGCATCCAATATGTGATTTTGTGTCATTGGTTGCACATTTAGGTCATTTTCGTCCTCCCTAGGCTTATTCTAATCCAATTAGGGTTTTTAACCAATCTTGTGCATCCAATATGTGATTTTGTGTCATTGGTTGGATATTTAGGTCATTTTCGTCCTCCCCAGGCTTATTCTAATCCAATTAGGATTTTTATCCAATCTTGTGCATCCAATATGTGATTTTGTGTCAATTTGTGTCATTGGTTGAACATTTAGGTCATTTTCGTCCTCCCTAGGCTTATTCTAATCCAATTAGGGTTTTTAACCAATCTTGTGCATCCAATATGTGATTTTGTGTCATTGGTTGCACATTTAGTTCGTTTTCGTCCTCCCTAGGCTTATTCTAATCCAATCAGGGTTTTTAACCAATCTTGTGCATATAATAAGTGATTTTATGTCATTGGTAATCCAATTAGGTCATTTTCGTCCTCGCTAGGCTTATTCTAATCCAATTAGAATTTTTAACCAATCTTATGCATCCAATATGTGATTTTGTGTCATTTTGTGTTATTGGTTGAACATTTAGGTCATTTTCGTCCTCCCTGGGCTTATTCTAATCCAATTAGGGTTTTTAACCAATCTTGTGCATCCAATATGTGATTTTGTGTCATTGGTTGCACATTTAGGTCATTTTCGTCCTCCCTAGGCTTATTCTAATCCAATTAGGGTTTTTAACCAATCTTGTGCATCCAATATGTGATTTTGTGTCATTGGTTGAACATTTAGGCAAATTTCGTCCTCGCTAGGCTTATTCTAATCCAATTAAGATTTTTAACCAATCTTATGCATCCAATATGTGATTTTGTGTCATTGGTTGCACATTTAGGTCATTCTCGTCCTCCCTAGGCTTATTCTAATCCAATTAGGGTTTTTAACCAATCTTGTGCATCCAATATGTGATTTTGTGTCATTGGTTGCACATTTAGGTCATTTTCGTCCTCCCTAGGCTTATTCTAATCCAATTAGGGTTTTTAACCAATCTTGTGCATCCAATATGAGATTTTGTGTCATTGGTGGCACATTTAGGTCATTTTCGTCCTCCCTAGGCTAATTCTAATCCAATTAGGGTTTTTAACCAATCTTGTGCATCCAATATGTGATTTTGTGTCATTGGTTGCACATTTAGGTCATTTTCGTCCTCCCTAGGCTTATTCTAATCCAATTAGGGTTTTTAACCAATCTTGTGCATCCAATATGTGATTTTTTGTCATTGGTTGCACATTTAGGTCATTTTCGTCCTCCCTAGGCTTATTCTAATCCAATTAGGGTTTTTAACCAATCTTGTGCATCCAATATGTGATTTTGTGTCATTGGTTGCACATTTAGGTCATTTTCGTCCTCCCTAGGCTTATTCTAATCCAATTAGGGTTTTTAACCAATCTTGTGCATCCAATATGTGATTTTGTGTCATTGGTTGAATATTTAGGTCATTTTGGTCCTCCCTATGCTTATTCTAATCCAATTAGGGTTTTAACTAATCTTGTGCATCCAATATGTGATTTTGTGTCAATGGTTGCACATTTAGGTCATTTTCGTCCTCCCTAGGCTTATTCTAATCCAATTAGGGTTTTTAACCAATCTTGTGCATATAATAAGTGATTTTTTGTCATTGGTAATCCATTAAAGTTCATTTTTTTCCTCCCTAGACTTATTCTAATCCAATTAGGGTTTTTAACCAATCTTGTGCATCCAATATGTGATTTTGTGTCATTGGTTGAACATTTAGGTCATTTTGGTCCTCCCTAGGCTTATTCTAATCCAATTAGGGTTTTTAACCAATCTTGTGCATCCAATATGTGATTTTGTGTCATTGGTTGCACATTTAGGTCATTTTCGTCCTCCCTAGGCTTATTCTAATCCAATTAGGGTTTTTAACCAATCTTGTGCATCCAATATGTGATTTTGTGTCAATTTGTGTCATTGGTTGAACATTTAGGTCATTTTCGTCCTCCCTAGGCTTATTCTAATCCAATTAGGGTTTTTAACCAATCTTGTGCATCCAATATGTGATTTTGTGTCATTGGTTGCACATTTAGGTCATTTTCGTCCTCCCTAGGCTTATTCTAATCCAATTAGGGTTTTTAACCAATCTTGTGCATATAATAAGTGATTTTGTGTCATTGGTAATCCAATAAGTTCATTTTCGTCCTCGCTAGACTTATTCTTATCCAATTAGGGTTTTTAACCAATCTTGTGCATCCAATATGTGACTTTGTGTCATTGGTTGAAAATTTAGGTCATTTATGTCCTCCCTAGGCTTATTCTAATCCAATTAGGGTTTTTAACCAATCTTGTGCATCCAATATGTGATTTTGTGTCATTGGTTGCACATTTAGGTCATTTTCGTCCTCCCTAGGCTTATTCTAATCCAATTAGGGTTTTTAACCATTCTTGTGCATCGAATATGTGATTTAGTGTCATTGGTTGCACATTCAGGTAATTTTCGTCCTCCTAGGCTTATTCTGATCCAATTTGGGTTTTTAACCAATCTTGTGCATCCAATATGTGATTTTGTGTCATTTTGTGTCATTGGTTGAACATTTAGGTCATTTTCGTCCTCCCTAGGCTTATTCTAATCCAATTAGGGTTTTTAACCAATCTTGTGCATCCAATATGTGATTTTGTGTCATTGGTTGCACATTTAGGTCATTTTCGTCCTCCCTAGTATTATTCTAATCCAATTATGGTTTTTAACCAATCTTGTGCATCCAATATGTGATTTTGTGTCATTTTGTGTCATTGGTTGAACATTTAGGTCATTTTCGTCCTCCCTAGGCTTATTCTAATCCAATTAGGGTTTTTAACCAATCATGAGCATCCAATATGTGATTTTGTGTCATTTTGTGTCATTGGTTGAACATTTAGGTCATTTTCGTCCTCCCTAGGCTTATTCTAATCCAATTAGGGTTTTTAACCAATCTTGTGCATCCAATATGTGATTTTGTGTCATTGGTTGAACATTTAGGTCATTTTCGTTCACCCTAGGCTTATTCTAATCCAATTAGGGTTTTTAACCAATCTTGTGCATCCAATATGTGGTTTTGTGTCATTGGTTGAACATTTAGGTCATTTTCGTCCTCCCTATGCTTATTCTAATCCAATTAGGGTTTTTAACCAATCTTGTGCATCCAATATGTGATTTTGTGTCATTGGTTGAACATTTAGGTCATTTTCGTCCTCCCTAGGGTTATTCTAATCCAATTAGGGTTTTTATGCAATCTTTTGCATCCAATATGTGATTTTGTGTCATTGGTTGAACATTTAGGTCATTTTCGTCCTCCCTATGCTTATTCTAATCAAGTTAGGGTTTTTAACCAATCTTGTGCATCCAATATGTGATTTTGGGTCATTTTGTGTCATTGGTTGAACATTTAGGTCATTTTCGTCCTCCCTATGCTTATTCTAATCCAATTAGGGTTTTTAACCAATCTTGTGCATCCAATATATGATTTTGTGTCATTGGTTGAACATTTAGGTCATTTTCGTCCTCCAAAGGCTTATTCTAATCCAATTAGGGTTTTTAACCAATCTTGTGCATCCAATATGTGATTTTGTGTCATTGGTTGAACATTTAGGTCATTTTCGTCCTCCCAAGGCTTATTCTAATCCAATTAGGGTTTTTAACCAATCTTGTGCATCCAATATGTGATTTTGTGTCATTGGTTGCACATTTAGGTCATTTTCGTCCTCCCTAGGCTTATTCTAATCCAATTAGGGTTTTTAACCAATCTTGTGCATATAATAAGTGATTTTATGTCATTGGTAATCCAATTTGGTCATTTTCGTCCTCGCTAGGCTTATTCTAATCCAATTAGGGTTTTTAACAAATCTTATGCATCCAATATGTGGTTTTGTGTTATTTTGTGTTATTGGTTGAACATTTAGGTCATTTTCGTTCTCCCTAGGCTTATTCTAATCCAATTTAGGTTTTTAACCAATCTTGTGCATCCAATATGTGATTTTGTGTCATTGGTTGCACATTTAGGTCATTTTCGTCCTCCCTAGGCTTATTCTAATCCAATTAGGGTTTTTAACCAATCTTGTGCATCCAATATGTGATTTTGTGTCATTGGTTGCACATTTAGGTCATTTTCGTCCTCCCTAGGCTTATTCTAATCCAATTATGGTTTTTAACCAATCTTGTGCATATAATAATTGATTTTATGTCATTGGTAATCCAATTAGGTCATTTTCGTCCTCGCTAGGCTTATTCTAATCCAATTAGGGTTTTTAACCAATCTTATGCATCCAATATGTGATTTTGTGTCATTTTGTGTCATTGGTTGAACATTTAGGTCATTTTCGTCCTCGCTAGGCATATTTTAAACCAATTTGGGTTTTTAACCAATCTTGTGCATCCTGTTGACACCTAATTTTGTCCGCTTTTTATTTATTTATCTATTTATTTATTTTTTTACTTTTTATTAAAAAAAGGGAAATAATAATAATAAATGTATAGAAATATAAAAATAAAAATAAATAATTAGGGCTTTAAACTTTAAATAATCACATATGTTCCCAGTTTTTTGCCTCTTATTCCTGTTTAGACTCTTTTATAAAAAATAAAAAAATAAAACAATATATATAAAAATATATAAAAAAAATAATTAAAAAAATAAATAAAGATACATAATTGAATGAAAGAAACTGAAAAGAAATGGATTGATGGTCATAAAAATCGGTATAATGAGGATCAATTGAATGAATTGATGGTCATAAAAATCGGTATAATGATCATCAATTGAAAGAAAAGAAACCAAAAAGAATGAGATTAATAGTAATAAAATGGTGATCAATTGGCAATTATTCCCTTGTCTTTTGTAACCTACACCTGAAAGGCCTATAAATAATCGATAGTAAGAATAGAAGAAGGAGCACATTTTGAGAGCACAAAAAATAGAAAGAAGAGAGAATAATAGGTAGAAGAGGAGCAGAGAATCTGATCTTGGAAAATCAGTCCAACAAAAAAACCATAGTAAGGTATCACTTTCTTATTGCTTCTCTAATTTCTCCTTATTAGTCTTTGTTTGTATTGCATCCCTTTAAAAAATATTCTTTTTTTTCTTTCTCTTTTTCTGTTTATGCAAAAATAAACTCGTATGTTAAGTTTTCATTTTTTTAAAGTTGTATGTTCCTAAAATTGTTTTCTTTGCAACACGAAATACTAAAAAAAAATACAACTAATTGATGTTTATAAACCAATCACCAAGAAACAAATTTCACCATATCATAATATTGAATTTACAGCTCATATCACGTTTTTATCAAAATAACAAAAAATCATAACAACAAATAAATAGTTTTCCCTTAGGATTAGAATTAATGGTCGCTGCCGCCGGATGAAATTCATCCTCGCTCGCCGCGCCACATCTCACCTCTATTTTCGTTATTATTATATTTTCGTTACGTTGTTTTTTTAACAAAAATTAGCTTTTCTTTAAAACAAAAATAAAAAGATGCAATCCGTGAACAAACATCTCATCTATTTTTTTCGTTATTATTATTATTATTATTATTATCACTATTACCATTATTACTATTATTATTATTATCACTATTATGTTGTTAATTTATTTTGATATGTATATATATAAAGTAAAATTAATAATAAAATCAGTCAACACATAAATATTTTCTACCCAAGAACTACGTGTGTTTTGATTTCTCCATTGCACCTGGGGATACGTAGGAGCAAGGTTTTTTCCTTGTCAAACCAAATTAATAAAAAAATATTTTTCCTTCTTTTATTAATGTAAATAATTTATTTATTTTTTTAGTATTCTTTTTGGGGTAAAAATAAATGAATAAATAAATAAATAGTTTGTATACAATTAATTATAGGGTAACCGTTTTAACGGACGTTGTAGGGTAGTAATACTGTCCCTACTCGTAATCGATTCCCGAATCCAAATTTTTGGTTCAAAAACCATTATTTTAGGTTTTATCCAATTTTTCATTTGAATAAAATAAAATTGGTGGCGACTCCTTTTTCGCGGACAAACCAGACGCGACAGCTGGCGACTCCACTGGGGATTTTTGAGAGTCAAGCCCAATCTAATTAATTGTATATAATTATTTTTTATTTATTGTTTTATTTATATTACCCATATTGTTTTATTTGTTTTGTTATATTGTGAATATAATTATATGTGTCTTGTTAATTTATTTTCATTGTGATTTTTTTATTTTACTTTATTTATTTTTCTATACACTACTCTAACACGATTCACACACTTATGAGTGGGCTCTATACCCGGGCTGAGTGCAACCTAAGATAAGTTAGAGACTGTGTAATGATAATCTTCTGGATGTACATCCTGTTTGGTTGTCATGAAAGTCTCACCTAGAGTTGACCTTTTCTATAATATTGCCATTTTAATAGTTTACCTATTAATTGGTTTAATATTTTAGAATTGAGTTGTGTGCTCTAGGAACCAATTTAGAACCACAGAGCTACCCATGGTAAAGGTTCACATAAAAAAAAACATAAAAAAAAAAAGAATTGTGTAAATCTCATGTACATACGAAAAATCTACTCTATTTCCGGTTCCCTTTTACCTTCTAGTATACCCATAAAACCTACTCTCTTTTTTTTTTTTTTTTGCATCATATTCTTCATCATAGTCACTTTTGAAAAAAATATCATTATCATATCATCTTCAAAACCATAAAAATTAAGGCTTGTTGTGAATAACTTTAACCACAGGAAACATGGGATCAAATGGTGGCTCAAACATTACTCCATTAAGAAAGACCTTGCCATTGAGAGTTCTCAAACCGGATGTAAGCAACCTTAAGAATCTCGCTCGGAAGTTGAAAAAGGTACAACGTGTAATCATTATGGGGAAATTTGGCAAAATTCTGGATTTACTTGAAGTTAATGTGCAAGTGGATGCCCTTACAGCGTTGGCCCAATTCTATGACCCTCCTTTCAGGTGTTTCACCTTTAAGGACTTTCAGTTGGCCCCAACGTTGGAAGAGTTCGAACGAATAATGGGATATCCGATGAAGGGGAGCAAACCTTACCAGTACATGGAACACTACCCTTCACTGAAAACAATTGCTGAAACACTTGATATCCCTATAAAGGAAATAGAAGACAATAGAACCTACAAAGACAATTTGATCGGATTCCCAGTAAAATATCTTGAAGAGAAAGCAGTAAACTTATCGAGAGATGGAAAATGGGACACTTTCATGGATGTGCTCGCCTTCATTATATATGGGATTGTTTTATTTCCAAGTGTTAAGGATTTTGTGGATTTTACGGCGGTAGACGTTTTTTTGGCCTACAAGCATAGAGGGGAGAATCTAGTACCAGCGGTTTTGGCTGACATTTACTGCACACTCGACTTCCGTCATGAGAAAGAAGGGGGCATAATCCATTGCTGCTCGCCAATACTATATCTTTGGTTTGTCAAACATATTTTCCAAGATACACATCAGTTAAGAACTAAGAGCAAAAAGGAATGGGCCAACATTCTAGCAAATCTCAACGAAAGAATTGTCTAGTGGTATTTCCGGAGTCAAGATATAAATGAAGTGATTTGTAGATGCGGTGTCTTTGTTGATGTTCCCCTCATGGGAACTAAAGGGTGTATAAATTATAGTCCCTATGTTGCATTGAGACAACTGGGTTATCCTATGACGAAGCCTCCGATGATTGATGTAACAAAGTCTTTTGTCATTCGTGGACGAGACGTTTATGATGCTAGCCTACTGAGAAGAATATGTAAGTCTTGGGGAGATGTCGTTAGAAGAGGTCAAGAATTAGGGCCTAGAAGTTGTGGTATAGGAGAAGAATATCATAATTGGGTGAAAAAGAGGGCATTAGAGATCAAGTTGCCTTTTCATTGCAACACAGTTGCTCCCGAAGTAGTAACAACAGAATCCTTTTTCAGTACTGAAGATTTAGAGGCTGACTTAGCTCTAAAAAGACAAGAAATTGAGAAATTACAACAAGAATTGGAGAGGGCTCACCAGGCTTATAGTGATATGGAGTATAAGAATACTCAACAATCCCTTATCCTTGAGAAAGTACAGAAAAGAGCAAGAGAGGAAGAAGAAAGCAAGAATAGAACTCGGATCTGTTTGCGGGGTGCGAATGAAGAGTTGAGACTCAGACGTCAAGAAAGGGATGATGCAGTGATTGAAGGTCTCAGGCTTAAGGAGTTGCTAAAAAAATCTGGGGAAAAACATGAAGTCATCCGTCGACAAGAAGCAAACCTAAAGCAACAAATAGAGAGGGTAAAAGCGGAATGTGAAAGCAAGATAATGGTAGAAAGGCAATGTCAAGAAGAGATCATTGAGGCATACCAAGATAATCCTCTCTCTACCCCTCAAGAGATCTCCATTTTTATTGAGCATTGTAAAGGTTTAATTGAGCAAATGAAAAAAATGATTGCTCATTAAATTTTCAAATTCTGTGTTTATGTGTTACTACTTTCGTTTGTTAAGTTTTGTTTGTTCTCTCATTTGTGGTAAAACTTGTATTTTGTTTTTTCTCAATGAATTAAATTTGGCTCTACTTTTGATCTCATGGTTCTCTCTTTATTATTGGTTAAGATATTCACAAACAAGCAATAAATAGGTCTTTAACATTCATGCATCATTACATTTTTATACATCACATTGCATACTCATGCCATATTCTTTCACAGAAAAAATAACACAACAAATAAAAAAACTGGTGCTACGACACCGTTATCGGACACGATCCCAGTCAAAAATCATGGATGAGCTAGAGCAAACAGAAATAAGAGAAGACGTAAACCAACTCAAGGGGCAAATGACCAAGATCTTGGAGATTCTACAAGCACTTGGAAATAGAAATGATGGGAATCCTTTGGTAGATGAGGGGATGCCCCAAAACACTCTTGTTCACCCAACAGGCGTCGCTCCACACCTTCACACTAATTATACCCCACCCATAGACACTCATCCCCCCAACGAGAATCCGCTGGTCGTGGCTACAAATCCGCAACATAGTGCTGGCGAGTTCCCTCAAGTGCAACCTTCACCCCTTACTTTGAGATTTCCTAGCTATTCGTCGCAAGGAAAAGCTACTGAAGCTACGCCGGTGATGTTTAACATACCTCATGAACCTCGGCCGCTCGAGAGCAATCAATCCCAAGAAAAATGGCAAGCCTTAGAAGAGCGCTTAAGAGTCATCGAAAGGGGAAACAATTATGGATTTGATGCTTCAGACCTATGCCTCGTTTCTGATGTTATAATACCTCTGAAATTCAAGTTGCCAGAATTCGAAAAATACAAGGGAACTACATGCCCCAAGAACCATCTTATTATGTATTGTCGAAAAATGGGTTTTTGCGCCCATGACGAAAAACTGCTAATCCACTTCTTTCAAGACAGTTTGACAGGAGCTTCCCTGAGTTGGTATATGCACCTTGAGCGAGCTCATATCGGCTCTTGGAAAGATTTGGTGGATGCCTTTTTGAAACAATACAAATATAATCTTGACATGGCTCCTGACAGAATGCAGTTGCAAAATATGACAAAACGAGACAATGAAACATTCAAGGAATATGCCCAACGATGGAGAGAGCTAGCTTCCCAGGTTGAACCCCCCCTATCAGAAAAAGAAATGGTGACCATGTTCATAAACACTCTTCAACCTCTGTTTTATGACAAAATGATAGGAAGCGTCTCGTCAAATTTTTCAGATCTCATCATCATAGGCGAAAGAGTAGAAATGGGATTGAAAAGCGGAAAGATTACTTCTGGCTATCCCGGATTGAATAACACAAAGAAGCCGCCCATAGGTGCGAATAAGAAAAAGGAGGGAGAAAGCCATTTTGTGGCGTCAAACCCAACTAATCCTTCTTTCGTGCATCGCCCCTACGCCGCTGCAACCTCACAAACCTCAAGTACCATAAGTCAAAACTTACAAGGGAATCAAGATTCCTATGAAAGTCGGGGAAGAAACTATCGTGGGAGGAAGTTCGTACATTTCGACCCAATCCCTATGACTTATACAGAATTATTACCGCATCTGGTTAGCAATTCTATGGTTGCACTGTGTCCAGGGAAACCTATAGAACCGCCCTACCCCAAAGGATATGACTCGAACGCCGCATGCGATTACCACTCTGGGGCTGTAGGACACTCTACTGAAAATTGCCTAGCTTTAAAATTTAAGGTGCACGATTTGCTTAAAGCTGGATGGTTGAATTTCAAAGAAAACGAGCCTAGCGTGAAAAACAATCCCCTACCAGTCCATGGTGGATCAACAGTGAATGCTATTGAAGAAAATCACCAATTAATAAGGGAGGTCGAGAGAATTAAGACCCCGATGGGACTAATTTTCTATGAGTTATGCAAACTTGGGTTAATCCAAGGAAACGCCGATGGGAAAGCAAGATGCAATTTCCACCTCAATGAAGATCATTCCATGGAAGAATGCAATGAGTTCAAAAAAGAACTTCAAAAATTGATAAACATAGGCATCGTTCAAATAGGTCATTGGGAAAAGGATGATGATATGATCGCAACCCAATCAGAAGAAAAACTTGGCATAACTATCCCAAAGCCATTAGTCATTCACTTCACTAAGGACGAAACTATGAATGCCCCCAGTGATCTGAGGACCTTAATAGTTCGGATACCAAGCCCTTTTCCATATAAAGACAATAAAGCGGTACCTTGGAACTATAATGTAAAGGTACATTTGGCTGAACAGAAGAATGAAGATGCTTCTAGCTCGAAAACAACTGCTGCCACGAACGTTTCAGGGATAGGAGGGATGACTAGAAGTGGTCAGATATACTCCCCGAAAACATCACAGAGAGAAATAATAGTGGCGTCTAAGAAGGCATACAAAGATAAAGGGAAAAAGAAAGTAATTGTAACAGAAGAAGTTGAAAAGGAGAAAGTAGAAAATGAGAAAAGGGTTTCTAATGATGAAGCTCGTGAATTTCTCAAAATCATCCAACAGAGTGAATACAAAATAGTCGACCAGCTCAACCATACTCCTGCAAGGATTTCATTGTTATCCCTACTGATGAATTCTGAGTCCCACCGGAAGCTATTGATGAAAATACTAAACGAGGCCCATGTCACTCACGACATCACCTTGGACAAATTTGGAGGCATCATAAATAACATCACTGCCAACAACCACCTAACCTTCACGGATGATGAGCTGCCGACTGAAGGAAGAGGGCATAATAAAGCACTACACATATCAGTGATGTGTCTCGACCATATAATATCGAGAGTCCTCATTGACAATGGCTCCTCGCTGAATGTCATATCAAAATCGACATTAGCAAAACTACCTTGCGATGGTACATATATGAGACCAAGCCCCATGGTTGTTAGAGCTTTCGATGGGAGTCGTAGAGAAGTAATGGGAGAAATCGAACTCCCAGTTCAAATAGGCCCGGTCACATTTGAAATCACGTTTCACGTGATGGACATTGTACCCGCCTATAGTTGCTTGTTGGGAAGGCCATGGATCCATTATGCCGGCGTAGTGCCATCAACCTTACATCAAAAGCTGAAGTATATGGTAAATGATCAATTGGTAATCGTGTCAGGAGAAGAAGACTTGTTGGTGAGTAAGTTCTCCACCACACCTTATGTTGAGACGACAGAAGAAGCTCTAGAGACCGCCTTCCAAACACTAGAAATTGTGGACACCGCTTACGTCGAGACAACACCTATAGAACCACATATGTCAAACACTGCTATTATGGTGGCTAAGTTCATGTTGAGCAGAGGACACCATCCATGGCACGGGTTGGGGAAAGATGAAGAAGGGCTCAAAGAACTGGTGGAACTTCCTGAGAATAAGGATAAGTGGGGTTTAGGCTACAAACCCACCCAGGCTGACAAATGAAGATTGGTCAAAGAAAAAAAAGAAAAGAGATTAGCTCGGATCGAGAATCGAGAGCCTAGAACTGAAAGGATTCCCATCTGTGACATCCAACAGAGTTTCCAAAGTGCAAGACTAACAAGTGAGATCCATATCGCAGCAGCTGGAGATGACATTTCCGTTGATGAAGCTGATTGGATTCGTCCGTGTGGTGCAGGAGCAGAAATCAAGAATTGGATATTAGTCAAGTCGCCTATAATATTTAATGCAATTCCCATGTAATTCTAAAAGCATTATTACTCTTACTTAGACCTTAAGTTACTTTATTATATCTAGGATGGACACAATTTTGTTTTCCCAGTACTTTGAATTTCAATAAATGCATTCTCATTTTATTTTCTTATTGTTCTTTCTTACCGTTCTCATATTTTAACATTCATTCGCCAAAATTGTTCTTTTTTTTCTTTCTTTCTTTTTTCTTCCCCTTATCCTGGCCTTGAATCCTACAGATTTGGGAATAATCCATTCACAGATGACTGTACTAAGATCTCGTCGCATAAGTTTGACAATCTTGTTAGTCAAACAGAAAAAGATAACGAAGAAGAATATGAACCTCCTCTGGAGTTGTTAAGAGCGATAGAACGGGAAGCCAAGAGTATCATGCCCTATGAGGAACCGACAGAAATGATTAATCTAGGGACAGAAGAAATAAAGAAAGAAATTAAAGTCGGCACAATCTTAAAGAAAGAAATGTATCACGAACTAGTCCAACTCCTACATGAATACAAAGATGTTTTTGCCTGGTCATATCAGGATATGCCTGGATTGGATACTAGCATAGTGGAGCATAAATTGCCCTTAAAACCCGATTTTTCTCCGGTCAAACAAAAATTAAGGCGAATGAAGCCCGATATGTCAATAAAAATTAGGGAAGAAGTAAAAAAACAATTTGACGCAGGATTCTTGGCTGTGGCAAATTATCCCCAATGGATAGCTAATATCGTACTGGTGCCGAAAAAGGATGGCAAAGTTCGAATGTGTGTCGACTATAGGGACCTTAACAAAGCCAGCCCTAAAGATGATTTTCCGTTACCTCACATCGATATTCTGGTTGACAATACGGCTCGCCATTCACTCTTTTCTTTTATGGATGGTTTCTCTGGGTATAATCAAATTAAGATGGCAGCTGAAGATATGGAAAAAACGACTTTCATCACCCCTTGGGGAACATTTTGTTACAAAGTAATGCCTTTTGGTCTGAAAAATGCTGGGGCGACCTACCAAAGAGCTATGGTAACCCTATTCCATGACATGATACATAAAGAGGTAGAAGTTTATGTAGACGACATAATTGCTAAGTCACAAACAGAAGAAAAACATATTATTGATCTAAAGAAACTCTTCGAAAGACTTAGAAAGTTTAAGCTAAAGCTTAATCCTTCCAAGTGTACTTTCGGCGTGAGGTCGGGCAAATTATTGGGATTTGTGGTTAGTCAAAAGGGAATAGAGGTTGACCCCGATAAGATTCGGGCCATTTCAGAAATGCCTCCCCCGAGTACCGAAAGAGAAGTTCGTGGTTTTCTTGGGAGACTAAATTATATCTCGAGATTTATATCACAGCTAACTGCGACTTGTGAACCGATCTTTAAACTTTTATGGAAAAATCAAACAGTTGTATGGAACGAAGAATGTCAAAACGCATTTGAAAAAATCCGACAGTATTTGCAAAAGCCTCCAATTCTAGTCCCCCCAGTTCTAGGCCGACCCTTGATTATGTATCTTACAGTTCTCGACGGGGCCATGGGATGCGCGCTGGGGCAACACGATGAAACAGGAAAAAAGGAGCATGCCATTTACTATCTAAGTAAAAAATTTACAGAGGTTGAAACAAGATATACAATGTTAGAACGTACTTGTTGTGCCTTAGCCTGGGCAGCCCATCGCTTGAGGCAATACATGCTTTGCCACACAACTTTCTTGATATCCAAAATGGATCCAATCAAGTACATTTTTGAAAAGCCTGCTCTCACAGGGCGAATTGCTCGCTGGCAGGTGATGTTATCAGAATATGATATTACCTATGTTACTCAGAAAGCCATCAAAGGGAGTGCCTTAGCAGATTATCTAGCTAATCAACATGTGGATGATTATAAGTCAATGCAATGTGAATTCCCAGACGAAAGCATCATGGTTATGTTTGAAGAATGCGATAATGGAAAATGGACCTTGTTGTTCGACGGGGCCTCAAACATAATGGGGCATGGGATTGGGGTTGTCTTAATATCTCCCAAAAAACGGTTCATACCTATCACAGCGCGCTTGTGTTTTGATTGTACCAATAATATGGCAGAATATGAAGCTTGTGCCATGGGAATTTTGGCAGCTTTGGAATCAAAAGTGAAAGTGCTAGAAGTGTATGGAGATTCAACTCTGGTCATTAATCAGCTTAACCAAGAATGGGAAACTCGAGATAAGAAGTTAATACCTTATTTTACGTACATAAAAGAATTGTCTTTACAATTTGAAAAAATCACCTTTCACCATGTCCCTCGAGAAAATAATCAATTGGCTGATGCTTTGGCTACTTTATCCTCGATTTTCCAAATAAGTCGAAGCGATGAAATCCCATCCATTAAATTGGAGAGTCGAGATCATCCTGCCTACTGCCACTTAAAGGAAGAAGAAATTGATGGGAAACCGTGGTATCACGACATCAAACATTATCTTATTAATAGAGAATATCCTCCCGGAATATCGGAGAATGAGAAAAGAACTCTAAGACGGCTAGCCGCGAGCTTTTTCGTGAACGAAAATGTTTTGTATAAGAGGAATCATGATATGGTACTCCTTAGATGCGTTGGTGTCAATGAGGCGAAAGAAATTCTACAAGATGTCCACGATGGCTCTTATGGGATCCATATGAACGGACACGCCATGTCTAGAAAGATTCTTCGGGTCGGGTATTACTGGCTCACCCTAGAAAATGATTGTTTTAATTATGTAAAGAAATGCCATAAGTGTCAAATATATGCTGATAATATCCACGCCCCACCAATGCCTCTAAACACCCTTTCAGCCCCTGGCCGTTCTCAATGTGGGGCATAGACGTCATCAAAATGATTGAACCGAAAGCATCAAATGGACATCGCTTCATCTTGGTTGCAATCGATTACTTTACCAAATGGGTAGAGGCCGCTTCGTACGCCAATGTAACCAGAAATGTGGTAGTCAAATTCATAAAAAGGGAGTTAATTTGTCGTTATGGCCTACCAAGCAAGATCATTACCGACAATGCCACAAATCTGAATAACAAAATGATGGATGAATTGTGTGCCACCTTTAAAATTCAACACCACAACTCGTCCTCGTACAGACCAAAAATGAATGGTGCAGTTGAAGCAGCAAATAAAAATATCAAAAAGATTATTCAGAAAATGGTTGTAACATACAAAGATTGGCATGAGATGTTACCGTTTGCACTACACGGGTATCGCACTTCGATACGCACTTCAACTGGGGCAACCCCTTTTTCCCTAGTATATGGGATGGAGGATGTGCTACCCATTGAAGTTGAAATCCCCTCATTAAGAGAATTAATGGAGGCCAAACTAGAGGAGTCGGAATGGGTACAAACCCGTTTCGATCAAATAAATTTAATTGAAGAAAAAAGGTTGGCGGCCTTATGCCATGGGCAATTATATCAGAAAAGATTGAAAAGAGCGTACGAGAAAAAAGTACGTCCTCGAGAATTCCGGGAGGGAGACTTGGTGCTAAAAAAGATCTTACCCATTCAAAAGGATTATCGTGGGAAATGGACCCCTAACTACGAGGGACCATACGTCGTGAAAAAAGCTTTCTCAGGTGGAGCTTTGATCCTCACGAATATGGATGGAAAAGATTTAGTCCTCCCTGTAAACTCAGATGCCGTAAAAAAGAATCATACTTAAATAATGAATACCCGCTAGGTTGAAAACCTAAAAAGGCGACCTAGACAAAAATTAGGGTACCAAAAAAAATACCAGCTAGGTTGAAAACCTGAAAGGGCAACCTAGACAAAAGTTAGGGTACAAAAAAATCATGAATATTTAGGTCATTTTCGTCCTCCCTAGGCTTATTTTAAACCAATTTGGGTTCTTAACCAATCTTGTGCATCCAATATGTGATTTTGTGTCATGGCTGAACATTTAGGTCATTTTCGTCCTCCCTAGGCTTATTCTAATCCAATTAGGGTTTTTAACCAATCTTGTGCATCCAATATGTGATTTTGTGTCATTAGTTGCACATTTAGGTCATTTTCGTCCTCCCTAGGCTTATTCTAATCCAATTAGGGTTTTTAACCAATCTTGTGCATCAAATATGTGATTTTGTGTCATTGGTTGCAAATTTAGGTCATTTTCGTCCTCCCTAGGCTTATTCTAATCCAATTAGGGTTTTTAACCAATCTTGTGCATCCAATATGTGATTTTGTGTCATTTTGTGTTATTGGTTGAACATTTAGGTCATTTTCATCCTCCCTAGGCTTATTCTAATCCAATTAGGGTTTTTAACCAATCTTGTGCATCCAATATGTGATTTTATGTCATTTTGTGTCATTGGTTGAACATTTAGGTCATTTTCGTCCTCCCTAGGCTTATTCTAATCCAATTAGGGTTTTTAACCAATCTTCTGCATCCAATATGTGATTGTGTCATTGGTTGAACATTTAGGTCATTTTCGTCCTCCCTAGGCTTATTCTAATCCAATTAGGGTTTTTAACCAATCTTGTGCATCCAATATGTGATTTTGTGTCATTGGTTGAACATTTAGGTCATTTTCGTCCTCCATAGGCTTATTCGAATCCAATTAGGGTTTTTAACAAATCTTGTGCATTCAATATGTGATTTTGTGTCATTTTGTGTCAATGGTTCAACATTTAGGTCATTTTCGTCCTCCCTAGGCTTATTCTAATCCAATTAGGGTTTTTAACCAACCTTGTGCATCCAATATGTGATTTTGTGTCATTTTGTGTTATTGGTTGAACATTTAGGTCATTTTCATCCTCCCTAGGCTTATTCTAATCCAATTAGGGTTTTTAACCAATCTTGTGCATCCAATATGTGATTTTGTGTCATTGGTTGCACATTTAGGTCATTTTCGTCCTCCCTAGGCTTATTCTAATCCAATTAGTGTTTTTAACCAATCTTGTGCATCCAATATGTGATTTTGTGTCATTTTGTGTCATTGGTTGAACATTTAGGTCATTTTCGTCCTCCCTAGGCTTATGCTAATCCAATTAGGGTTTTTAACCAATCTTGTGCATCCAATATGTGATTTTGTGTCATTGGTTGCAAATTTAGGTCATTTTCGTCCTCCCTAGGCTTATTCTAATCCAATTAGGGTTTTTAACCAATCTTGTGCATCCAATATGTGATTTTGTGTCATTGGTTGCACATTTAGGTCATTTTCGTCCTCCCTAGGCTTATTCTAATCCAATTAGGGTTTTTAACCAATCTTGTGCATATAATAAGTGATTTTATGTCATTGGTAATCCAATTAGGTCATTTTCGTCCTCGCTAGGCTTATGCTAATCCAAGTAGAATTTTTAACCAATCTTATGCATCCAATATGTGATTTTGTGTCATTTTGTGTTATTGGTTGAACATTTAGGCCATTTTCGTCCTCCCTAGGCTTATTCTAATCTAATTAGGGTTTTTAACCAATCTTATGCATCCAATATGTGATTTTGTGTCATTGGTTGCACATTGACGTCATTTTCGTCCTCCCTAGGCTTATTCTAATCCAATTAGGGTTTTTAACCAATCTTGTGCATCCAATATGTGATTTTGTGTCATTGGTTGCACATTTAGGTCATTTTCGTCCTCCCTAGGCTTATTCTAATCCAATTAGGGTTTTTAACCAATCTTGTGCATATAATAAGTGATTTTTTGTCATTGGTAATCCAATAAGTTCATTTTCTTCCTCGCTAGACTTATTCTAATCCAATTAGGGTTTTTAACCAATCTTGTGCATCCAATATGTGACTTTGTGTCATTGGTTCAACATTTAGGTCATTTTGGTCCTCCCTAGGCTTATTCTAATCCAATTAGGGTTTTTAACCAATCTTGTGCATCAAATATGTGATTTTGTGTCATTGGTTGCACATTTAGGTCATTTTCGTCCTCCCTAGGCTTATTGTAATCCAATTAGAGTTTTTAACCAATCTTATGCATCCAATATGTGATTTTGTGTCATTGGTTGCACATTTAGGTCATTTTCGTCCTCCCTAGGCTTATTCTAATCCAATTAGGGTTTTTAACCAATCTTGTGCATATAATAAGTGATTTTATGTCATTGGTAATCCAATTAGGTCATTTTCGTCCTCGCTAGGCTTATTCTAATCCAATTAGAATTTTTAACCAATCTTATGCATCCAATATGTGATTTTGTGTCATTTTGTGTCATTGGTTGAACATTTAGGTCATTTTCGTCCTCCCTAGGCTTATTCTAATCCAATTAGGGTTTTTAACCAATCTTGTGCATCCTATATGTGATTTTGTGTTATTGGTTGAACATTTAGGTCATTTTTGTCCTCCATAGGCTTATTCTAATCCAATTAGGGTTTTTAACCAATCTTGTGCATCCAATATGTGATTTTGTGTCATTGGTCGAACATTTAGGTTATTTTTGTCCCCCCTAGGCTTATTCTAACCTAATTAGGGTTTTTAACCAATCTTGTGCATCCAATATGTGATTTTGTGTCATTGGTTGAACATTTAGGTCATTTTCGTCCTCCCTAGGCTTATTCTAATCCAATTAGGGTTTTTAACCAATCTTGTGCATCCAATATGTGATTTTGTGTCATTGGTTGAACATTTAGGTCATTTTCGTCCTCCCTAGGCTTATTCGAATCCAATTAGGGTTTTTAACCAATCTTGTGCATTCAATATGTGATTTTGTGTCATTTTGTGTCAATGGTTCAACATTTAGGTCATTTTCGTCCTCCCTAGGCTTATTCTAATCCAATTAGGGTTTTTAACCAATCTTGTGCATCCAATATGTGATTTTGTGTCATTTTGTGTTATTGGTTGAACATTTAGGTCATTTTCATCCTACCTAGGCTTATTCTAATCCAATTAGGGTTTTTAACCAATCTTGTGCATCCAATATGTGATTTTGTGTCATTTTGTGTTATTGGTTGAACATTTAGGTCATTTTCATCCTCCCTAGGCTTATTCTAATCCAATTAGGGTTTTTAACCAATCTTGTGCATCCAATATGTGATTTTGTGTCATTGGTTGCACATTTACGTCATTTTCGTCCTCCCTAGGCTTATTCTAATCCAATTATGGTTTTTAACCAATCTTCTGCATATAATAAGTGATTTTGTGTCATTTGTAATCCAATTAGGTCATTTTTTTGTCCTCGCTATACTTATTCTAATCCAATTAGGGTTTTTAACCAATCTTGTGCATCCAATATGTGATTTTGTGTCATTGGTTGAACATTAAGGTCATTTTGGTCCTCCCTATGCTTATTCTAATCCAATTAGGGTTTTTAACCAATCTTGTGCATCCAATATGTGTTGTTGTGTCATTGGTTGTACATTTAGGTCATTTTCGTCCTCCCTAGGCTTATTGTAATCCAATTAGGGTTTTTAACAAATCTTGTGCATCCAATATGTGATTTTGTGTCATTGGTTGAACATTAAGGTCATTTTGGTCCTCCCACTGCTTATTCTAATCCAATTAGGGTTTTTAACCAATCTTGTGCATCCAATATTTGATTTTGTGTCATTGGTTTCACATTTAGGTAATTTTCGTCCTCCCTAGGCTTATTGTAATCCAATTAGGGTTTTTAACCAATCTTGTGCATCCAATATGTGATTTTGTGTCATGGTTGAACATTTAGGTCATTTTCGTCCTCCCTAGGCTTATTCTAATCCAATTAGGGTTTCTAACCAATCTTGTGCATGCAATATGTGATTTTGTGTCATTGGTTGCACATTTAGGTCATTTTCGTCCTCCCTAGGCATATTCTAATCCAATTAGGGTTTTTAACTAATCTTGTGCATATAATAAGTGATTTTATGTCTTTGGTAATCCAATTAGGTCATTTTGGTCCTCCCTATGCTTATTCTAATCCAATTAGGGTTTTTAACCAATCTTGTGCATATAATAAGTGATTTTGTGTTATTGGTAATCCAATTAGGTCATTTTCGTCCTCGCTAGGCTTATTCTAATCCAATTAGGGTTTTTAACCAATCTTGTGCATCCAATATGTGATTTTGTGTCATTGGTCGAACGTTTAGGTCATTTTCGTCCTCGCTAGGCTTATTCTAATCCAATTAGGGTTTTTAACCAATCTTGTGCATCCAACATGTGATTTTGTGTCATTGGTTGCACATTTAGGTCATGTTCGTCCTCCCTAGGCTTATTCAAATCCAATTAGGGTTTTTAACCAATCTTGTGCATATAATAAATGATTTTTTGGCATTGGTAATCCAATAAGTTCATTTTCGTCCTCGCTAGACTTATTCTAATCCAATTAGGGTTTTTAACCAATCTTGTGCATCCAATATGTGATTTTGTGTCATTGGTTGCACATTTAGGTCATTTTCGTCCTCCCCAGGCTTATTCTAATCCACTTAGGATTTTTATCCAATCTTGTGCATCCAATATGTGATTTTGTGTCAATTTGTGTCATTGGTTGAACATTTAGGTCATTTTCGTCCTCCCTAGGCTTATTCTAATCCAATTAGGGTTTTTAACCAATCTTGTGCATATAATAAGTAATTTTATGTCATTGGTAATCCAATTAGGTCATTTTCGTCCTCGTAGGCTTATTCTAATCCAATTAGGGTTCTTAACCAATCTTATGCATCCAATATGTGATTTTGTGTCATTTTGTGTCATTGGTTGAACATTTAGGTCATTTTCGTCCTCCCTAGGCTTATTTTAAACCAACTTGGGTTTTTAACCAATCTTGTGCATCCAATATGTGATTTTGTGTCATGGTTGAACATTTAGGTCATTTTGGTCCTCCCTAGGCTTATTCTAATCCAATTAGGGTTTTTAACCAATCTTGTGCATATAATAAGTGATTTTATGTCTTTGGTAATCCAATTAGGTCATTTTGGTCCTCCCTATGCTTATTCTAATCCAATTAGGGTTTTTAACCAATCTTGTGCATATAATAAGTGATTTTGTGTTATTGGTAATCCAATTAGGTCATTTTCGTCCTCGCTAGGCTTATTCTAATCCAATTAGGGTTTTTAACCAATCTTGTGCATCCAATATGTGATTTTGTGTCATTGGTTGAACGTTTAGGTCATTTTCGTCCTCCCTAGGCTTATTCTAATCCAATTAGGGTTTTTAACCAATCTTGAGCATATAATAAGTGATTTTTTTGCATTGGTAATCCAATAACTTCATTTTCGTCCTCGCTAGACTTATTCTAATCCAATTAGGGTTTTTAACCAATCTTGTGCATCCAATATGTGATTTTGTGTCATTGGTTGCACATTTAGGTCATTTTCGTCCTCCCTAGGCTTATTCTAATCCAATTAGGGTTTTTAACCAATCTTGTGCATATAATAAGTGATTTTATGTCATTGGTAATCCAATGAGGTCATTTTCGTCCTCGCTAGGTTTATTGTTATCCAATTAGGGTTTTTAACCAATCTTATTCATCCAATATGTGATTTTGTGTCATTTTGTGTCATTGGTTGAACATTTAGGTCATTTTCGTCCTCCCTAGGCTTATTCTAATCCAATTAGGGTTTTTAACCAATCTTGTGCATCCAATATGTGATTTTGTGTCATTGGTTGTACATTTAGGTGATTTTCGTCCTCCCTAGGCTTATTCTAATCCAATTAGGGTTTTTAACCAATCTTGTGCATCCAATATGTGATTTTGTGTCATTGGTTGAACATTTAGGTCATTTTCGTCCTCCCTAGGCTTATTCTAATCCAATTAGGGTTTTTAACCAATCTTGTGCATCCAATATGTGATTTTGTGTCATTTTGTGTCATTGGTTGAACATTTAGGTCATTTTCGTTCTCCCTAGGCTTATTCTAATCCAATTAGCGTTTTTAACCAATCTTGTGCATCCAATATGTGATTTTGTGTCATTTTCTGTCATTGGTTGAACATTTAGGTCATTTTCGTCCTCCCTAGGCTTATTCTAATCCAATTAGGGTTTTTAACCAATCTTGTGCATCCAATATGTGATTTTGTGTCATTTTGTGTCATTGGTTGAACATTTAGGTCATTTTCGTCCTCCCTAGGCTTATTCTAATCCAATTAGGATTTTTAACCAATCTTGTGCATCCAATATGTGACTTTGTGTTATTTTGTGTAATTGGTTGAAAATTTAGGTCATTTTCGTCGTCCCTAGGCTTATTCTAATCCAATTAGGGTTTTAAACCAATCTTGTGCATTCAATATGTGATTTTGTGTCATTGGTTGAACATTTAGGTCATTTTCGTCCTCCCTAGGCTTATTCTAATCCAATTAGGGTTTTTAACAAATCTTGTGCATCCAATATGTGATTTTTTGTCATTTTGTGTCATTGGTTGAACATTTAGGTCATTTTCGTCCTCCCTAGGCTTATTCTAATCCAATTAGGGTTTTTAACCAATCTTGTGCATCCAATATGTGATTTTGTGTCATTTTGTGTCATTGGTTGAACATTTAGGTCATTTTCGTCCTCCCTAGGCTTATTCTAATCCAATTAGGGTTTTTAGCCAATCTTGTGCATCCAAGATGTGATTTTGTGTCATTGGTTGCACATTTAGGTCATTTTCGTCCTCCCTAGGCTTATTCTAATCCAATTAGGGTTTTTAACCAATCTTGTGCATATAATAAGTGATTTTATGTCATTGGTAATCCAATTAGGTCATTTTCGTCCTCGCTAGGCTTATTCTAATCCATATAGGGTTTTTAACCAATCTTATGCATCCAATATGTGATTTTGTGTCATTTTGTGTCATTGGTTGAACATTTAGGTCATTTTCGTCCTCGCTAGGCTTATTCTAATCCAATTAGGGTTTTTCACCAATCTTATGCATCCAATATGTGATTTTGTGTCATTTTGTGTCATTGGTTGAACATTTAGGTCATTTTCGTCCTCCCTAGGCTTATTTTAAACCAATTTGGGTTTTTAACCAATCTTGTGCATCCAATATGTGATTTTGTGTCATTGGTTGTACATTTAGGTCATTTTCGTCCTCCCTAGGCTTATTCTGATCCAATTAGGGTTTGTAACCAATCTTGTGCATATAATAAGTGATTTTATGTCATTGGTAATCCAATTAGGTCATTTTTGTCCTCGCTAGGCTTATTCTAATCCAATTAGGGTTTTTAACCAATCTTGTGCATCCAATATGTGATTTTGTGTCATTGGTTGAACGTTTAGGTCATTTTCGTCCTCCCTAGGCTTATTCTAATCCAATTAGGGTTTTTAACCAATCTTGTGCATATAATAAGTGATTTTTTTGCATTGGTAATCCAATAAGTTCATTTTCGTCCTCGCTAGACTTATTCTAATCCAATTAGGGTTTTTAACCAATCTTGTGCATCCAATATGTGATTTTGTGTCATTGGTTGCACATTTAGGTCATTTTCGTCCTCCCTAGGCTTATTCTAATCCAATTAGGGTTTTTAACCAATCTTGTGCATATAATAAGTGATTTTATGTCATTGGTAATCAAATTAGGTCATTTTCGTCCTTGCTAGGCTTATTCTAATCCAATTAGGGTTTTTAACCAATCTTATGCATCCAATATGTGATTTTGTGTCATTTTGTGTCATAGGTTGAACATTTAGGTCATTTTCGTCCTCCCTAGACTTATTCTAATCCAATTAGGGTTTTTAACCAATCTTGTGCATCCAATATGGGACTTTGTGTCATTGGTTGAACATTTAGGTCATTTTGGTCCTCCCTAGGCTTATTCTAATCCAATTAGGGTTTTTAACCAATCTTGTGCATCCAATATGTGATTTTGTGTCATTGGTTGCACATTTAGGTCATTTTCGTCCTCCCTAGGCTTATTGTAATCCAATTAGAGTTTTTAACCAATCTTATGCATCCAATATGTGATTTTGTGTCATTGGTTGCACATTTAGGTCATTTTCGTCCTCCCTAGGCTTATTCTAATCCAATTAGGGTTTTTAACCAATCTTGTGCATATAATAAGTGATTTTATGTCATTGGTAATCCAATTAGGTCATTTTCGTCCTCGCTAGGCTTATTCTAATCCAATTAGAATTTTTAACCAATCTTATGCATCCAATATGTGATTTTGTGTCATTTTGTGTCATTGGTTGAACATTTAGGTCATTTTCGTCCTCCCTAGGCTTATTCTAATCCAATTAGGGTTTTTAACCAATCTTGTGCATATAATAAGTGATTTTATGTCATTGGTAATCCAATTAGGTCATTTTCGTCCTCCCTAGGCTTATTCTAATCCAATTAGGGTTTTTAACCAATCTTGTGCATCCAATATGTGATTTTGTGTCATTGGTTGCACATTTATGTCATTTTCGTCCTCCCTAGGCTTATTCTAATCCAATTAGGGTTTTTAACCAATCTTGTGCATCCAATATGTGATTTTGTGTCATTGGTTGCACATTTAGGTCATTTTCGTCCTCCCTAGGCTTATTCTAATCCAATTAGGGTTTTTAACCAATCTTGTGCATATAATAAGTGATTTTATGTCATTGGTAATCCAATTAGGTCATTTTCGTCCTCGCTAGGCTTATGCTAATCCAAGTAGAATTTTTAACCAATCTTATGCATCCAATATGTGATTTTGTGTCATTTTGTGTTATTGGTTGAACATTTAGGCCATTTTCGTCCTCCCTAGGCTTATTCTAATCTAATTAGGGTTTTTAACCAATCTTATGCATCCAATATGTGATTTTGTGTCATTGGTTGCACATTGACGTCATTTTCGTCCTCCCTAGGCTTATTCTAATCCAATTAGGGTTTTTAACCAATCTTGTGCATCCAATATGTGATTTTGTGTCATTGGTTGCACATTTAGGTCATTTTCGTCCTCCCTAGGCTTATTCTAATCCAATTAGGGTTTTTAACCAATCTTGTGCATATAATAAGTGATTTTATGTCATTGGTAATCCAATTTGGTCATTTTCGTCCTCGCTAGGCTTATTCTAATCCAATTAGGGTTTTTAACAAATCTTATGCATCCAATATGTGGTTTTGTGTTGTTTTGTGTTATTGGTTGAACATTTAGGTCATTTACGTTCTCCCTAGGCTTATTCTAATCCAATTTAGGTTTTTAACCAATCTTGTGCATCCAATATGTGATTTTGTGTCATTGGTTGCACATTTAGGTCATTTTCGTCCTCCCTAGGCTTATTCTAATCCAATTAGGGTTTTTAACCAATCTTGTGCATCCAATATGTGATTTTGTGTCATTGGTTGCACATTTAGGTCATTTTCGTCATCCCTAGGCTTATTCTAATCCAATTAGGGTTTTTAACCAATCTTGTGCATCCAATATGTGACTTTGTGTCATTGGTTGAACATTTAGGTCATTTTCGTCCTCCCCAGGCTTATTCTAATCCAATTAGGATTTTTATCCAATCTTGTGCATCCCATATGTGATTTTGTGTCAATTTGTGTCATTGGTTGAACATTTAGGTTATTTTCGTCCTCCCTAGGCTTATTCTAATCCAATTAGGGTTTTTAACCAATCTTGTGCATCCAATATGTGATTTTGTGTCATTGGTTGCACATTTAGGTCATTTTCGTCCTCCCTAGGCTTATTCTAATCCAATTAGGGTTTTTAACCAATCTTGTGCATATAATAAGTGATTTTATGTCATTGGTAATCCAATTAGGTCATTTTCGTCCTCGCTAGGCTTATTCTAATCCAATTAGGGTTTTTAACCAATCTTATGCATCCAATATGTGATTTTGTGTCATTTTGTGTCATAGGTTGAACATTTAGGTCATTTTCGTCCTCCCCATGCTTATTCTAATCCACTTAGGATTTTTATCCAATCTTGTGCATCCAATATGTGATTTTGTGTCAATTTGTGTCATTGGTTGAACATTTAGGTCATTTTCGTCCTCCCTAGGCTTATTCTAATCCAATTAGGGTTTTTAACCAATCTTGTGCATCCAATATGTGATTTTGTGTCATTGGTTGCACATTTAGGTCATTTTCGTCCTCCCTAGGCTTATTCTAATCCAATTAGGGTTTTTAACCAATCTTGTGCATATAATAAGTGATTTTATGTCATTAGTAATCCAATTAGGTCATTTTTGTCCTCGCTAGGCTTATTTTAATCCAATTAGGGTTTTTAACCAATCTTATGCTTCCAATATGTGATTTTGTGCCATTTTGTGTCATTGGTTGAACATTTAGGTCATTTTCGTCCTCCCTAGGCTTATTTTAAACCAATTTGGGTTTTTAACCAATCTTGTGCATCCAATATGTGATTTTGTGTCATTGGTTGTACATTTAGGTCATTTTCGTCCTCCCTAGGCTTATTCTAATCCAATTAGGGTTTGTAACCAATCTTGTGCATATAATAAGTGATTTTATGTCATTGGTAATCAAATTAGGTCATTTTCGTCCTCGCTAGGCTTATTCTAATCCAATTAGGGTTTTTAACCAATCTTATGCATCCAATATGTGATTTTGTGTCATTTTGTGTCATTGGTTGAACATTTAGGTCATTTTCGTCCTCCCTAGGCTTATTCTAATCCAATTAGGGTTTTTAACCAATCTTGTGCATATAATAAGTGATTTTATGTCATTGGTAATCCAATTACGTCATTTTCGTCCTCGCTAGGCTTATTCTAATCCAATTAGGGTTTTTAACCAATCGTATGCATCCAATATGTGATTTTGTGTCATTTTGTGTCATAGGTTGAACATTTAGGTCATTTTTGTCCTCCCTAGGCTTATTCTAATCCAATTAGGGTTTTTAACCAATCTTGTGCATCCAATATGGGATTTTGTGTCATTGGTTGCACATTTAGGTCATTTTCGTCCTCCCTAGGCTTATTCTAATCCAATTAGGGTCTTTAACCAATCTTGTGCATATAATAAGTGATTTTGTGTCATTGGTAATCCAATAAGTTCATTTTCGTCCTCGCTAGACTTATTCTTATCCAATTAGGGTTTTTAACCAATCTTGTGCATCCAATATGTGACTTTGTGTCATTGGTTGAAAATTTAGGTCATTTATGTCCTCCCTAGGCTTATTCTAATCCAATTAGGGTTTTTAACCAATCTTGTGCATCCAATATGTGATTTTGTGTCATTGGTTGCACATTTAGGTCATTTTCGTCCTCCCTAGGCTTATTCTAATCGAATTAGGGTTTTTAACCAATCTTGTGCATATAATAAGTGATTTTATGTCATTGGTAATCCAATTAGGTCATTTTCGTCCTCGCTAGGCTTATTCTAATCCAATTAGGGTTTTTAACCAATCTTATGCATCCAATATGTGATTTTGTGTCATTTTGTGTCATTGGTTGAACATTTAGGTCATTTTCGTCCTCCCTAGGCTTATTTTAAACGAATTTGGGTTTTTAACCAATCTTGTGCATCCAATATGTGATTTTGTGTCATGGTTGAACATTTAGGTCATTTTCGTCCTCCCTAGGCTTATTCTAATCCAATTAGGGTTTTTAACCAATCTTGTGCATGCAATATGTGATTTTGTGTCATTGGTTGCACATTTAGGTCATTTTTGTCCTCCCTAGGCTTATTCTAATCCAATTAGGGTTTTTAACCAATCTTGTGCATATAATAAGGGATTTTATGTCTTTGGTAATCCAATTAGGTCATTTTGGTCCTCCCTATGCTTATTCTAATCCAATTAGGGTTTTTGACCAATCTTGTGCATATAATAAGTGATTTTGTGTTATTGGTAATCCAATTAGGTCATTTTCGTCCTCGCTAGGCTTATTCTAATCCAATTAGGGTTTTTAACCAATCTTGTGCATCCAATAAGTGATTTTGTGTCATTGGTTGAACGTTTAGGTCATTTTCGTCCTCCCTAGGCTTATTCTAATCCAATTAGGGTTTTTAACCAATCTTGTGCATATAATAAGTGATTTTATGTCATTGGTAATCCAATTAGGTCATTTTTGTCCTCGCTAGGCTTATTCTAATCCAATTAGGGTTTTTAACCAATCTTATGCATCCAATATGTGATTTTGTGTCATAGGTTGAACATTTAGGTCTTTTTCGTCCTCCCTAGGCTTATTCTAATCCAATTAGGGTTTTTAACCAATCTTGTGCATCCAATATGTGATTTTGTGTCATTGGTTGCACATTTAGGTCATTTTCGTCCTCCCTAGGCTTATTCTAATCCAATTAGGGTTTGTAACCAATCTTGTGCATATAATAAGTGATTTTATGTCATTGGTAATCCAATTAGGTCATTTTTGTCCTCGCAAGGCTTATTCTAATCCAATTAGGGTTTTTAACCAATCTTATGCATCCAATATGTGATTTTGTGTCATTTTGTGTCATAGGTTGAACATTTAGGTCATTTTCGTCCTCCCCAGGCTTATTCTAATCCACTTAGGATTTTTATCCAATCTTGTGCATCCAATATGTGATTTTGTGTCAATTTGTGTCATTGGTTGAACATTTAGGGCATTTTCGTCCTCCCTAGGCTTATTTTAAACCAATTTGGGTTTTTAACCAATCTTGTGCATCCAATATGTGATTTTGTGTCATGGTTGAACATTTAGGTCATTTTCGTCCTCCCTAGGCTTATTCTAATCCAATTAGGGTTTTTAACCAATCTTGTGCATGTAATATGTGATTTTGTGTCATTGGTTGCACATTTAGGTCATTTTTGTCCGCCCTAGGCTTATTCTATTCGAATTAGGGTTTTTAACCAATCTTGTGCATATAATAAGTTATTTTATGTCTTTGGTAATCCAATTAGGTCATTTTGGTCCTCCCTATGCTTATTCTAATCCAATTAGGGTTTTTTACCAATCTTGTGCATATAATAAGTGATTTTGTGTTATTGTTAATCCAATTAGGTCATTTTTGTCCTCGCTTGGCTTATTCTAATCCAATTAGGGTTTTTAACCAATCTTGTGCATCCAATATGAGATTTTGTGTTATTGGTTGAACGTTTAGGTCATTTTCGTCCTCCCTAGGCTTATTCTAATCCAATTAGGGTTTTTAACCAATCTTGTGCATATAATAAGTGATTTTTTTGCATTGGTAATCCAATAAGTTCATTTTCGTCCTCGCTAGACTTATTCTAATCCAATTAGGGTTTTTAACCAATCTTGTGCATCCAATATGTGATTTTGTGTCATTGGTTGCACATTTAGGTCATTTTCGTCCTCCCTAGGCTTATTCTAATCCAATTAGGGTTTTTAACCAATCTTGTGCATATAATAAGTGATTTTATGTCATTGGTAATCAAATTAGGTCATTTTCGTCCTTGCTAGGCTTATTCTAATCCAATTAGGGTTTTTAACCAATCTTATGCATCCAATATGTGATTTTGTGTCATTTTGTGTCATAGGTTGAACATTTAGGTCATTTTCGTCCTCCCTAGACTTATTCTAATCCAATTAGGGTTTTTAACCAATCTTGTGCATCCAATATGGGACTTTGTGTCATTGGTTGAACATTTAGGTCATTTTGGTCCTCCCTAGGCTTATTCTAATGCAATTAGGGTTTTTAACCAATCTTGTGCATCCAATATGTGTTTTTGTGTCATTGGTTGAACATTTAGGTCATTTTCGTCCTCCCCAGGCTTATTCTAATCCAATTAGGATTTTTATCGAATCTTGTGCATCCAATATGTGATTTTGTATCAATTGGTGTCATTGGTTGAACATTTAGGTCATTTTCGTCCTCGCTAGGCTTATTCTAATCCAATTAGGGTTTTTAATCAATCTTATGCATCCAATATGTGATTTTGTGTCATTGGATGCACATTTAGGTCATTTTCGTCCTCCCTAGGCTTATTCTAATCCAATTAGGGTTTTTAACCAATCTTGTGCATCCAATATGGGATTTTGTGTCATTGGTTGCACATTTAGGTCATTTTCGTCCTCCCTAGGCTTATTCTAATCCAATTAGGGTCTTTAACCAATCTTGTGCATATAATAAGTGATTTTGTGTCATTGGTAATCCAATAAGTTCATTTTCGTCCTCGCTAGACTTATTCTTATCCAATTAGGGTTTTTAACCAATCTTGTGCATCCAATATGTGACTTTGTGTCATCGGTTGAACATTTAGGTCATTTATGTCCTCCCTAGGCTTATTCTAATCCAATTAGGGTTTTTAACCAATCTTGTGCATCCAATATGTGATTTTGTGTCATTGGATGCACATTTAGGTCATTTTCATCCTCCCTAGGCTTATTCTAATCCAATTAGGGTTTTTAACCAATCTTGTGCATCCAATATGTGATTTTGTGTCATTGGTTGCACATTTAGGTCCTTTTCGTCCTCCCTAGGCTTATTCTAATCCAATTAGGGTTTTTAACCAATCTTGTTCATATAATAAGTGATTTTATGTCATTGGTAATCCAATTAGATCATTTTCGTCCTCGCTAGGCTTATTCTAATCCAATTAGGGTTTTTAACCAATCTTATGCATCCAATATGTGATTTTGTGTCATTTTGTGTCATTGGTTGAACATTTAGGTCATTTTCGTCCTCCCTAGGCTTATTTTAATCCAATTTGGGTTTTTAACCAATCTTGTGCATCCAATATGTGATTTTGTGTCATTGGTTGCACATTTAGGTCATTTTCGTCCTCCCTAGGCTTATTCTAATCCAATTAGGGTTTTTAACCAATCTTGTGCATCCAATATGTGATTTTGTGTCATTGGTTGAACATTTAGGGAAATTTCGTCCTCCCCAAGCTTATTCTAATCCAATTATGATTTTTATCTAATCTTGTGCATCCAATATGTGATTTTGTGTCAATTTGTGTCATTGGTTGAACATTTAGGTCATTTTCGTCCTCCCTAGGCTTATTCTAATCCAATTAAGGTTTTTAACCAATCTTGTGCATCCAATATGTGATTTTGTGTCATTGGTTGCACATTTAGGTCATTTTCGTCCTCCCTAGGCTTATTCTAATCCAATTAGGGTTTTTAACCAATCTTGTGCATATAATAAGTGATTTTGTGTCATTGGTTGCACATTTAGGTCATTTTCGTCCTCCCTATGCTTATTCTAATCCAATTAGGGTTTTTAACCAATCTTGTGCATCCAATATGTGATTTTGTGTCATTGGTTGCACATTTAGGTCATTTTCGTCCTCCCTAGGCTTATTCTAATCCAATTAGGGTTTTTAACCAATCTTGTGCATATAATAAGTGATTTTGTGTCATTGGTAATCCATTTAGGTCATTTTCGTCCTCGCTAGGCTTATTCTAATCCAATTAGGGTTTTTAACCAATCTTGTGCATCCAATATGTGATTTTGTGTCATTTTGTGTCATTGGTTGAACATTTAGGTCATTTTCGTCCTCCCAAGGCTTATTCTAATCCAATTAGGGTTTTAAACCAATCTTCTACATCCAATATGTGATTTTGTGTCATTGGTTGAACATTTAGGTCATTTTCGTCCTCCCTAGGCTTATTCTAATCCAATTAGGGTTTTTAACCAATCTTGTGCATCCAATATGTGATTTTGTGTCATTGGTTGCACATTTAGGTCATTTTCGTCCTCCCTAGGCTTATTCTAATCCAATTAGGGTTTTTAACCAATCTTGTGCATATAATAAGTGATTTTATTTCATTGGTAACCCAATTAGGTCATTTTCGTCCTCGCTAGGCTTATTCTAATCCAATTAGGGTTTTTAACCAATCTTGTGCATCCGATATGTGATTTTGTGTCATTGGTTGAACATTTATGTCATTTTTGTCCTCCCTAGGCTTATTCTAATCCAATTAGGGTTTTTAACCAATCTTGTGCATCCAATATGTGATTTTGTGTCATTGGTTGCACATTTAGGTCATTTTCGTCCTCCCTAGGCTTATTCTAATCCAATTAGGGTTTTTAACCAATCTTGTGCATCCAATATGTGATTTTGTGTCATTGGTTGAACATTTAGGTTATTTTCGTCGTCCCCAGGCTTATTCTAATCCAATTAGGATTTTAATCCAATGTTGTGCATCCCATATGCGATTTTGTGTCATTGGTTGAACATTTAGGTCATTTTCGTCCTCCCTAGGCTTATTCTAATCCAATTAGGGTTTTTAACCAATCTTGTGCATCCAATATGTGATTTTGTGTCATTGGTTGCACATTTAGGTCATTTTTGTCCTCCCTAGGCTTATTCTAATCCAATTAGGGTTTTTAACCAATCTTGTGCATATAATAAGTGATTTTATGTCATTCGTAAACCAATGAGGTCATTTTCTTCCTCGCAAGGCTTATTCTAATCCAATTAGCGTTTTTAACCAATCTTATGCATCCAATATGTGATTTTGTGTCATTTTGTGTCATTGGTTGAACATTTAGGTCATTTTCGTCCTCCCTAGGCTTATTTTAAACCAATTAGGGTTTTTAACCAATCTTGTGCATCCAATATGTGATTTTGTGTCATTTTGTGTCATTGGTTGAACATTTAGGTCATTTTCGTCCCCCCTAGGCTTATTCTAATCCAATTAGGGTTTTTAACCAATCTTGTGCATCCAATATGTGACTTTGTGTCATTGGTTGAACATTTAGGTCATTTATGTCCTCCCTAGGCTTATTCTAATCCAATTAGGGTTTTTAACCAATCTTGTGCATCCAATATGTGATTTTGTGTCATTGGATGCACATTTAGGTCATTTTCGTCCTCCCTAGGCTTATTCTAATCGAATTAGGGTTTTTACTCAATCTTATGCATCCAACATGTGATTTTGTGTCATTGGTTGAACATTTAGGTCATTTTCGTCCTCCCCAGGCTTATTCTAATCCAATTTGGGTTTTTAACCAATCTTGTGCATCCAATATGTGATTTTGTGTCATTGGTTGCACATTTAGGTCATTTTCGTCCTCCCTAGGCTTATTCTAATCCAATTAGGGTTTTTAACCAATCTTCTGCATATAATAAGTGCTTTTATGTCATTGGTAATCAAATTAGGTCATTTTCGTCCTCGCTAGGCTTATTCTAATCCAATTAGGGTTTTTAACCAATCTTATGCATCCAATATGTGATTTTGTGTCATTTTGTGTCATAGGTTGAACATTTAGGTCATTTTCGTCCTCCCTAGACTTATTCTAATCCAATTAGGGTTTTTAACCAATCTTGTGCATCCAATATGGGACTTTGTGTCATTGGTTGAACATTTAGGTCATTTTGGTCCTCCCTAGGCTTATTCTAATCCAATTAGGGTTTTTAACCAATCTTGTGCATCCAATATGTGATTTTGTGTCATTGGTTGCACATTTAGGTCATTTTCGTCCTCCCTAGGTTTATTCTAATGCAATTAGGGTTTTTAACCAATCTTGTGCATCCAATATGTGTTTTTGTGTCATTAGTTGAACATTTAGGTCATTTTCGTCCTCCCCAGGCTTATTCCAATCCAATTAGGATTTTTATCGAATCTTGTGCATCCAATATGTGATTTTGTGTCAATTGGTGTCATTGGTTGAACATTTAGGTCATTTTCGTCCTCGCTAGGCTTATTCTAATCCAATTAGGGTTTTTAACCAATCTTATGCATCCAATATGTGATTTTGTGTCATTGGATGCACATTTAGGTCATTTTCGTCCTCCCTAGGCTTATTCTAATCCAATTAGGATTTTTATCCAATCTTGTGCATCCAATATGTGATTTTGTGTCAATTTGTGTCATTGGTTGAACATTTAGGTCATTTTCATCCTCCCTAGGCTTATTCTAATCCAATTAGGGTTTTTAACCAATCTTGTGCATCCAATATGTGATTTTGTGTCATTGGTTGCACATTTAGGTCATTTTCGTCCTCCCTAGGCTTATTCTAATCCAATTAGGGTTTTTAACCAATCTTGTGCATATAATAAGTGATTTTATGTCATTCGTAAACCAATGAGGTCATTTTCTTCCTCGCAAGGCTTATTCTAATCCAATTAGCGTTTTTAACCAATCTTATGTATCCAATATGTGATTTTGTGTCATTTTGTGTCATTGGTTGAACATTTAGGTCATTTTCGTCCTCCCTAGGCTTATTTTAAACCAATTTGGGTTTTTAACCAATCTTGTGCATCCAATATGTGATTTTGTGTCATTGGTTGAACATTTAGGTCATTTTCGTCCCCCCTAGGCTTATTCTAATCCAATTAGGGTTTTTAACAAATCTTGTGCATCCAATATGTGATTTTGTGTCATTGGTTGATCATTTAGGTCATTTTCGTCCTCCCTAGGCTTATTCTAATCCAATTAGGGTTTTTAACCAATCTTGTGCATATAATAAGTGATTTTGTGTTACTGGTAATCCAATAAGGTATTTTCGTCCTCGCTAAACTTATTCTAATCCAATTAGGGTTTTTAACCAATCATGTGCATCCAATATGTGATTTTGTGTCATTGGTTGAACATTTAGTTCATTTTCGTCCTCGCTAGACTTATTTTAATCCAATTAGGGTTTTTAACCAATCTTGTGCATCCAATATGTGACTTTGTGTCATTGGTTGAACATTTAGGTCATTTTGGTCCTCCCTAGGCTTATTCTAATCCAATTAGGGTTTTTAACCAATCTTATGCATCCAATATGTGATTTTGTGTCATTGGCTGCACATTTAGGTCATTTTCGTCCTCCCTAGGCTTATTCTAATCCAATTACGGTTTTTAACCAATCTTGTGCATCCAATATGTGTTTTTGTGTCATTGGTTGAACATTTAGGTCATTTTCGTCCTCCCCAGGCTTATTCTAATCCACTTAGGATTTTTATCCAATCTTGTGCATCCAATATGTGATTTTGTGTCAATTTGTGTCATTGGTTGAACATTTAGGTCATTTTCGTCCTCCCTAGGCTTATTCTAATCCAATTAGGGTTTTTAACCAATCTTGTGCATCCAATATGTGATTTTGTGTCATTGGTTGTACATTTAGGTCATTTTCGTCCTCCCTAGGCTTATTCTAATCTAATTAGGGTTTTTAACCAATCTTGTGCATCCAATATGTGATTTTGTGTCATTGGTTGAACATTTAGGTCATTTTCGTCCTCCCTAGGCTTATTCTAATCCAATTAGGGTTTTTAACCAATCTTGTGCATCCAATATGTGATTTTGTGTCATTTTGTGTCATTGGTTGAACATTTAGGTCATTTTCGTCCTCCCCAGGCTTATTCTAATCCAATTAGGGTTTTTCACGAATCCTGTGCATCCAATATGTGATTTTGTGTCATTTTGTGTCATTGGTTGAACATTTAGGTCATTTTCGTCCTCCCTAGGGTTATTTTAATCTAATTAGGATTTTTAACCAATCTTGTGCATCCAATATGTGATTTTGTGTCATTTTGTGTCATTGGTTGAACATTTAGGTCATTTTCGTCCTCCCTAGGCTTATTCTAATCCAATTAGGGTTTTTAACCAATCTTGTGCATCCAATATGTGATTTTGTGTCATTTTGTGTCATTGGTTGAACATTTAGGTCATTTTCGTCCTCCCTAGGCTTATTCTAGTCCAATTAGGGTTTTTAACCAATCTTGTGCAACCAATATGTGATTTTGTGTCATTTTGTGTCATTGGTTGAACATTTAGGTCATTTTCTTCCTCCCACGGCTTATTCTAATCCAATTTGGGTTTTTAACCAATCTTGTGCATCCAATATGTGATTTTGTGTCATTGGTTGAACATTTAGGTCATTTTCGTCTTACCTAGGCTTATTCTAATCCAATTAGGGTTTTTAACCAATCTTGTGCATCCAATATGTGATTTTGTGTCATTGGTTGAACATTTAGGTCATTTTCGTCCTCCCTAGGCTTATTCTAATCCAATTAGGGTTTTTAACCAATCTTGTGCATCCAATATGTGATTTTGTGTCATTGGTTGAACATTTAGGTCATTTTCGTCCTCCCTAGGCTTATTCTAATCCAATTAGGGTTTTTAACCAATCTTATGCATATAATAAGTGATTTTGTGTCATTGGTAATCCAATTAGGTCATTTTCGTCCTCGCTAGGCTTATTCTAATTCAATTAGGGTTTTTAACCAATCTTGTGCATCCAATATGTGATTTTGTGTCATTGGTTGAACATTTAGGTCATTTTTGTCCTCCCTAGGCTTATTCTAATCCAATTAGGGTTTTTAACCAATCTTGAGCATCCAATATGTGATATTGTGTCATTGGTTGAACATTTAGGTCATTTTCGTCCTCCCTAGGCTTATTCTAATCCAATTAGGGTTTTTAACCAATCTTGTGCATCCAATATGTGATTTTGTGTCATTGGTTGAACATTTAGGTCATTTTCGTCCTCCCTAGGCTTATTCTAATCCAATTAGGGTTTTTAACCAATCTTATGCATCCAATATGTGATTTTGTGTCATTGGTTGCACATTTAGGTCATTTTCGTCCTCCCTAGGCTTATTCTAATCCAATTAGGGTTTTTAGCCAATCTTGTGCATATAATAAGTGATTTTTTGTCATTGGTAATCCAATTAGGTCATTTTCGTCCTCGATAGGCTTATTCTAATCCAATTAGGGTTTTTAACCAATCTTGTGCATCCAATACGTGATTTTGTGTCATTTTGTGTCATTGGTTGAACAATTAGGTCATTTCGTCCTCCCTAGGCTTATTCTAATCTAATTAGGGTTTTTAACCAATCTTATGCATCCAATATGTGATTTTGTGTCATTGGTTGCACATTTAGGTCATTTTCGTCCTCCCTAGGATTATTCTAATCCAATTAGGGTTTCTAACCAATCTTGTGCATATAATAAGTGATTTTTCGTCATTGGTAATCCAATTAGGTCATTTTCGTCCTCCCTAGGCTTATTCTAATCCAATTAGGGTTTTTAACCAATCTTGTGCATCCAATATGTGATTTTGTGTCATTGGTTGCACATTTAGGTCATTTTCGTCCTCCCTAGGCTTATTCTAATCCAATTTGGGTTTTTAACCAATCTTGTGCATATAATAAGTGATTTTATGTCATTGGTAATCCAATTAGGTCATTTTCGTCCTCGCTAGGCTTATTCTAATCCAATTAGGGTTTATAACCAATCTTGTGCATCCAATACGTGATTTTGTGTCATTGGTTGCACATTTATGTCATTTTCGTCCTCCCTAGGCTTATTCTAATCCAATTAGGGTTTTTAACCAATCTTGTGCATCCAATATGTGATTTTGTGTCATTTTGTGTCATTGGTTGAACATTTAGGTCATTTTCGTCCTCCATAGGCTTATTCTAATCCAATTAGGATTTTTAACCAATCTTGTGCATCCAATATGTGATTTTGTGTCATTGGTTGCACATTTAGGTCATTTTCGTCCTCCCTAGGCTTATTCTAATCCAATTAGGGTTTTTAACCAATCTTGTGCATATAATAAGTGATTTTGTGTCATTGGTAATCCAATTGGGTCATTTTTGTCCTCGCTAGACTTATTCTAATCCAATTAGGGTTTTTAACCAATCTTGTGCATCAAATATGTGATTTTGTGTCGTTTTGTCTCATTGGTTGAACGTTTAGGTAATTTTCGTCCTCCCTAAGCTTATTCTAATCCAATTAGGGTTTTTAACCAATCTTGTGCATCCAATATGTGATTTTGTGTCATTTTGTGTCATTGGTTGAACATTTAGGTCATTTTCGTCCTCCCTAGGCTTATTCTAATCCACTTAGGGTTTTTAACCAATCTTGTGCATTCAATATGTGATTTTGTGTCATTTTGTGTCATTGGTTGAACATTTACGTCATTTTCGTCCTCCCTAGGCTTATTCTAATCCAATTAGGGTTTTTAACCAATCTTGTGCATCCAATATGTGATTTTGTATCATTTTGTGTCAATGGTTGAACATTTACGTCATTTTCGTCTTCCCTAGGCTTATTCTAATCCAATTAGGGTTTTTAACCAATCTTGTGCATCCAATATGTGTTTTTGTGTCATTTTGTGTCATTGGTTGAACATTTAGGTCATTTTCGTCCTCCCTAGGCTTATTCTAATCCAATTAGGGTTTTTAACCAATCTTGTGCATCCAATATGTGATTTTGTGTCATTTTGTGTCATTGGTTGAACATTTAGGTCATTTTCGTCCTCCCTAGGCATATTCCAATCCAATTAGGGTTTTTAACCAATCCTGTGCATCCAATATGTGTTTTTGTGTCATTTTGTGTCATTGGTTGAACATTTAGGTCATTTTCGTTCTCCATAGGCTTATTCTAATCCAATTAGGGTTTTTAACCAATCTTGTGCATCCAATATGTGATTTTGTGTCATTTTGTGTCATTGGTTGAACATTTAGGTCATTTTCGTCCTCCCTAGGCTTATTCTAATCCAATTAGGGTTTTTAACCAATCTTGTGCATCCAATATGTGATTTTGTGTCATTTTGTGTCATTGGTTGAACATTTAGGTCATTTTCGTACTCCCTAGGCTTATTCTAATCCAATTAGGGTTTTTAACCAATCTTGTGCATCCAATATGTGATTTTGTGTCATTGGTTGCACATTTAGGTCATTTTCGTCCTCCCTAAGCTTATTCTAATCCAATTAGGGTTTTTAACCAATCTTGTGTATATAATAAGTGATTTTGTGTCATTGGTAGATCATTTAGGTCATTTTCGTCCTCCCTAGGCTTATTCTAATCCAATTAGGGTTTTTAAGCAATCTTGTGCATATAATAACTGATGTTGTGTCATTGGTAATCCAATTATGTCATTTTCGTCCTCTTTAGGCTTATTCTAATCCAATTAGGGTTTTTAATTAATCTTGTGCATCCAATATGTGGTTTTGTGTCATTTTGTGTCATTGGTTGAACATTTAGGTCATTTTCGTCCTCCCTAGGCTTATTCTAATCCAATTAGGGTTTTTAACCAATCTTGTGCATCCAATATGTGATTTTGTGTCATTGGTTGCACATTTAGGTCATTTTCGTCCTCCCTACGCTTATTCTAATCCAATTAGGGTTTTTAACCAATCTTGTGCATCCAATATGTGACTTTGTGTCATTGGTTCAACATTTAGGTCATTTTTGTCCTCCCTAGGCTTATTGTAATCCAATTAGGGTTTTTAACCAATCTTGTGCATATGATAAGTAATTTTGTGTCATTGGTAATCCAATTAGGTCATTTTCGTCCTCGCTAGGCTTATTCTAATCCAATTAGGGTTTTTAACCAATCTTGTGGATCCAATATGTGATTTTGTGTCATGTTGTGTCATTGGTTGAACATTTAGGTCATTTTCGTCCTCCCTAGGCTTATTCTAATCCAATTAGGGTTTTTAACCAATCTTGTGCATCCAATATGTGATTTTGTGTCATTGGTTGCACATTTAGGTCATTTTCGTCCTCCCTAGGCTTATTCTAATCCAATTAGGGTCTTTAACCAATCTTGTGCATATAATAAGTGATTTTGTGTCATTGGTAATCCAATAAGTTCATTTTCGTCCTCGCTAGACTTATTCTTATCCAATTAGGGTTTTTAACCAATCTTGTGCATCCAATATGTGATTTTGTGTCATTGGTTGCACATTTAGGTCATTTTCGTCTTCCCTAGGCTTATTCTAATCCAATTAGGGTCTTTAACCAATCTTGTGCATATAATAAGTGATTTTGTGTCATTGGTAATCCAATAAGTTCATTTTCGTCCTCGCTAGACTTATTCTTATCCAATTAGGGTTTTTAACCAATCTTGTGCATCCAATATGTGACTTTGTGTCATTGGTTGAACATTTAGGTCATTTATGTCCTCCCTAGGCTTATTCTAATCCAATTAGGGTTTTTAACCAATCTTGTGCATCCAATATGTGATTTTGTGTCATTGGATGCACATTTAGGTCATTTTCGTCCTCCCTAGGCTTATTCTAATCGAATTAGGGTTTTTACTCAATCTTATGCATCCAACATGTGATTTTGTGTCATTGGTTGAACATTTAGGTCATTTTCGTCCTCCCCAGGCTTATTCTAATCCACTTAGGATTTTTATCCAACCTTGTGCATCCAATATGTGATTTTGTGTCAATTTGTGTCATTGGTTGAATATTTAGGTCATTTTCGTCCTCCCTTGGCTTATTCTAATCCAATTAGAGTTTTTAACCAATCTTGTGCATCCAATATGTGACTTTGTGTCATTGGTTGAACATTTAGGTCATTTTGGTCCTCCCTAGGCTTATTCTAATCCAATTAGGGTTTTTAACCAATCTTGAGCATCCAATATGTGATTTTGTGTCATTGGTTGCACATTTAGGTCATTTTCGTCCTCCCTAGGCTTATTCTAATCGAATTAGGGTTTTTACTCAATCTTATGCATCCAACATGTGATTTTGTGTCATTGGTTGAACATTTAGGTCATTTTCGTCCTCCCCAGGCTTATTCTAATCCACTTAGGATTTTTATCCAATCTTGTGCATCCAATATGTGATTTTGTGTCAATTTATGTCATTGGTTGAACATTTAGGTCATTTTCGTCCTCCCTACGCTTATTCTAATCCAATTAGGGTTTTTAACCAATCTTGTGCATCGAATATGTGATTTTGTGTCATTGGTTGCACATTTAGGTCATTTTCGTCCTCCCTAGGCTTATTCTAATAGAATTAGGGTTTTTAACCAATCTTGTGCATATAATAAGTGATTTTATGTCATTGGTAATCCAATTAGGTCATTTTCGTCCTCGCTAGGCTTATTCTAATCCAATTAGGGTTTTTAACCAATCTTATGCATCCAATATGTGATTTTGTGTCATTTTGTGTCATTGGTTGAACATTTAGGTCATTTTCGTCCTCCCTAGGCTTATTTTAAACCAATTTGGGTTTTTTACCAATCTTGTGCATCCAATATGTGATTTTGTGTCATTGGTTGTACATTTAGGTCATTTTCGTCCTCCCTAGGCTTATTCTAATCCAATTAGGGTTTGTAACCAATCTTGTGCATATAATAAGTGATTTTATGTCATTGGTAATCAAATTAGGTCATTTTCGTCCTCGCTGGGCTTATTCTAATCCAATTAGGGTTTTTAACCAATCTTATGCATCCAATATGTGATTTTGTATCATTTTGTGTCATTGGTTGAACATTTAGGTCATTTTCGTCCTCCCTAGGCTTATTTTAAACCAATTTGGGTTTTTAACCAATCTTGTGCATCCAGTATGTGATTTTGTGTCATGGTTGAACATTTAGGTCATTTTCGTCCTCCGTAGGCTTATTCTAATCCAATTAGGGTTTTTAACCAATCTTGTGCATATAATAAGTGATTTTATGTCTTTGGTAATCCAATTAGGTCATTTTGGTCCTCCCTATGGTTATTCTAATCCAATTAGGGTTTTTAACCAATCTTGTGCATATAATAAGTGATTTTATGTCTTTGGTAATCCAATTAGGTCATTTTGGTCCTCCCTATGCTTATTCTAATCCAATTAGGGTTTTTAACCAATCTTGTGCATATAATAAGTGATTTTGTGTTATTGGTAATCCAATTAGGTCATTTTCGTCCACGCTAGGCTTATTCTAATCCCATTAGGGTTTTTAACCGATCTTGTGCATCCAATATCTGATTTTGTGTCATTGGTTGAACATTTAGGTCATTTTTGTCCTCCCTAGGCTTATTCTAATCCAATTAGGGTTTTTAACCAATCTTGTGCATATAATAAGTGATTTTTTTGCATTGGTAATCCAATAAGTTCATTTTCGTCCTCGCTAGACTTATTCTAATCCAATTAGGGTTTTTAACCAATCTTGTGCATCCAATATGTGACTTTGTGTCATTGGTTGAACATTTAGGTCATTTTGGTCCTCCCTAGGCTTATTCTAATCCAATTAGGGTTTTTAACCAATCTTATGCATCCAATATGTGATTTTGTGTCATTGGCTGCACATTTAGGTCATTTTCGTCCTCCCTAGGCTTATTCTAATCCAATTACGGTTTTTAACCAATCTTGTGCATCCAATATGTGTTTTTGTGTCATTGGTTGAACATTTAGGTCATTTTCGTCCTCCCCAGGCTTATTCTAATCCACTTAGGATTTTTATCCAATCTTGTGCATCCAATATGTGATTTTGTGTCAATTTGTGTCATTGGTTGAACATTTAGGTCATTTTCGTCCTCCCTAGGCTTATTCTAATCCAATTAGGGTTTTTAACCAATCTTGTGCATCCAATATGTGATTTTGTGTCATTGGTTGCACATTTAGGTCATTTTCGTCCTCCCTAGGCTTATTCTAATCCAATTAGGGTTTTTAACCAATCTTGTGCATATAATAAGTGATTTTGTGTCATTGGTAATCCAATAAGTTCATTTTCGTCCTCGCTAGACTTATTCTTATCCAATTAGGGTTTTTAACCAATCTTGTGCATCCAATATGTGACTTTGTGTCATTGGTTGAAAATTTAGGTCATTTATGTCCTCCCTAGGCTTATTCTAATCCAATTAGGGTTTTTAACCAATCTTGTGCATCCAATATGTGATTTTGTGTCATTGGTTGCACATTTAGGTCATTTTCGTCCTCCCTAGGCTTATTCTAATCGAATTAGGGTTTTTAACCAATCTTGTGCATATAATAAGTGATTTTATGTCATTGGTAATCCAATTAGGTCATTTTCGTCCTCGCTAGGCTTATTCTAATCCAATTAGGGTTTTTAACCAATCTTATGCATCCAATATGTGATTTTGTGTCATTTTGTGTCATTGGTTGAACATTTAGGTCATTTTCGTCCTCCCTAGGCTTATTTTAAACCAATTTGGGTTTTTAACCAATCTTGTGCATCCAATATGTGATTTTGTGTCATTTTGTGTCATTGGTTGAACATTTTGGTCATTTTCGTCCTCCCTAGGCTTATTCTAATCCAATTAGGGTTTTTAACCAATCTTATGCATCCAATATGTGATTTTGTGTCATTGGTTGCACATTTAGGTCATTTTCGTCCTCCCTAGGCTTATTCTAATCCAATTAGGGTTTTTAACCAATCTTGTGCATATAATAAGTGATTTTGTGTCATTGGTAATCCAATAAGTTCATTTTCGTCCTCGCTAGACTTATTCTTATCCAATTAGGGTTTTTAACCAATCTTGTGCATCCAATATGTGACTTTGTGTCATTGGTTGAACATTTAGGTCATTTATGTCCTCCCTAGGCTTATTCTAATCCAATTAGGGTTTTTAACCAATCTTGTGCATCCAATATGTGATTTTGTGTCATTGGATGCACATTTAGGTCGTTTTCGTCCTCCCTAAGCTTATTCTAATCCAATTAGGGTTTTTAACCAATCTTGTGCATCCAATATGTGTTTTTGTGTCATTGGTTGAACATTTAGGTCATTTTCGTCCTCCCCAGGCTTATTCTAATCCAATTAGGATTTTTA
The DNA here is from genome assembly GCA_037974755.1 of Cicer yamashitae. NCBI lineage: Eukaryota > Viridiplantae > Streptophyta > Magnoliopsida > Fabales > Fabaceae > Cicer > Cicer yamashitae. Next base: position 3,518,300 of record JBBPBQ010000006.1, read on the forward strand.
TCCAATCCTGTGCATCCAATATGTGATTTTGTGTCAATTTGTGTCATTGGTTGAACATTTAGGTCATTTTCGTCCTCCCTAGGCTTATTCTAATCCAATTAGGGTTTTTAACCAATCTTGTGCATCCAATATGTGACTTTGTGTCATTGGTTGAACATTTAGGTCATTTTGGTCCTCCCTAGGCTTATTCTAATCCAATTAGGGTTTTTAACCAATCTTATGCATCCAATATGTGATTTTGTGTCCTTTGTAATCCGATTAGGTCATTTTCGTCCTCGCTTAACTTATTCTAATCCAACTAGGGTTTTTAACCAATCTTGTGGATCCAATATGTGATTTTGTGTCATTGGTTGCACATTTAGGTCATTTTCGTCCTCCCTAGGCTTATTCTAATCCAATTAGGGTTTTTAACCAATCTTGTGCATATAATAAGTGATTTTGTGTTATTGGTAATCCAATAAGGTCATTTTCGTCCTCGCTAGGCTTATTCTAATCTAATTAGGGTTTTTAACCAATCTTGTGCATCCAATATGTGATTTTGTGTCATTGGTTGAACATTTAGGTCATTTTGGTCCTCCCTAGGCTTATTCTAATCCAATTAGGGTTTTTAACCAATCTTGTTCATATAATAAGTGATCTTGTGTCATTTGTAATCCAATTAGGTCATTTTCGTCCTCGCTAAACTTATTCTAATCCAATTAGGGTTTTTAACCAATCATGTGCATCCAATATGTGATTTTGTGTCATTGGTTGAACATTTAGGTTATTTTGGTCCTCCCTATGCTTATTCTAATCCAATTAGGGTTTTTAACCAATCTTGTGCATATAATAAGTGATTTTGTGTTATTGGTAATACAATTAGGTCATTTTCGTCCTCGCTAGGCTTATTCTAATCCAATTAGGGTTTTTAACCAATCTTATGCATCCAATATGTGATTTTGTGTCATTTTGTGTCATTGGTTGAACATTTAGGTCATTTTCGTCCTCCCCATGCTTATTCTAATCCACTTAGGATTTTTATCCAATCTTGTGCATCCAATATGTGATTTTGTGTCAATTTGTGTCATTGGTTGAACATTTAGGTCATTTTCGTCCTCCCTAGGCTTATTCTAATCCAATTAGGGTTTTTAACCAATCTTGTGCATCCAATATGTGATTTTGTGTCATTGGCTGCACATTTAGGTCATTTTCGTCCTCCCTAGGCTTATTCTAATCCAATTACGGTTTTTAACCAATCTTGTGCATCCAATATGTGTTTTTGTGTCATTGGTTGAACATTTAGGTCATTTTCGTCCTCCCCAGGCTTATTCTAATACACTTAGGATTTTTATCCAATCTTGTGCATCCAATATGTGATTTTGTGTCAATTTGTGTCATTGGTTGAACATTTAGGTCATTTTCGTCCTCCCTAGGCTTATTCTAATCCAATTAGGGTTTTTAACCAATCTTGTGCATCCAATATGTGATTTTGTGTCATTGGTTGCCCATTTAGGTCATTTTCGTCCTCCCTAGGCTTATTCTAATCCAATTAGGGTTTTTAACCAATCTTGTGCATCCAATATGTGATTTTGTGTCATTGGTTGCACATTTAGGTCATTTTCGTCCTCCCTAGGCTTATTCTAATCCAATTAGGGTTTTTAACCAATCTTGTGCATATAATAAGTGATTTTGTGTTATTGGTAATCCAATTAGGTCATTTTCGTCCTCGCTAGGCTTATTCTAATCCAATTAGGGTTTTTACCCAATCTTGTGCATCCAATATGTGATTTTGTGTCATTGGTTGCACATTTAGGTCATTTTCGTCCTCCCTAGGCTTATTCTAATCCAATTAGGGTTTTTAACCAATCTTGTGCATATAATAAGTGATTTTTTGTCATTGGTAATCCATTAAAGTTCATTTTTTTCCTCCCTAGACTTATTCTAATCCAATTAGGGTTTTTAACCAATCTTGTACATCCAATATGTGATTTTGTGTCATTGGTTGAACATTTAGGTCATTTTGGTCCTCCCTAGGCTTATTCTAATCCAATTAGGGTTTTTAACCAATCTTGTGCATCCAATATGTGATTTTGTGTCATTGGTTGTACATTTAGGTCATTTTCGTCCTCCCTAGGCTTATTCTAATCCAATTAGGGTTTTTAACCAATCTTGTGCATCCAATATGTGACTTTGTGTCATTGGTTGAACATTTAGGTCATTTTGGTCCTCCCTAGGCTTATTCTAATCCAATTAGGGTTTTTAACCAATCTTGAGCATCCAATATGTGATTTTGTGTCATTGGTTGCACATTTAGGTCATTTTCGTCCTCCCTAAGCTTATTCTAATCGAATTAGGGTTTTTACTCAATCTTATGCATCCAACATGTGATTTTGTGTCATTGGTTGAACATTTAGGTCATTTTCGTCCTCCCCAGGCTTATTCTAATCCACTTAGGATTTTTATCCAATCTTGTGCATCCAATATGTGATTTTGTGTCAATTTGTGTCATTGGTTGAACATTTAAGTCATTTTCGTCCTCCCTACGCTTATTCTAATCCAATTAGGGTTTTTAACCATTCTTGTGCATCCAATATGTGATTTTGTGTCATTGGTTGCACATTTAGGTCATTTTCGTCCTCCCTAGGCTTATTCTAATCGAATTAGGGTTTTTAACCAATCTTGTGCATATAATAAGTGATTTTATGTCATTGGTAATCCAATTAGGTCATTTTCGTCCTCGCTAGGCTTATTCTAATCCAATTAGGGTTTTTAACCAATCTTATGCATCCAATATGTGATTTTGTGTCATTTTGTGTCATTGGTTGAACATTTAGGTCATTTTCGTCCTTCCTAGGCTTATTTTAAACCAATTTGGGTTTTTTACCAATCTTGTGCATCCAATATGTGATTTTGTGTCATTGGTTGTACATTTAGGTCATTTTCGTCCTCCCTAGGCTTATTCTAATCCAATTAGGGTGTGTAACCAATCTTGTGCATATAATAAGTGATTTTATGTCATTGGTAATCAAATTAGGTCATTTTCGTCCTCGCTGGGCTTATTCTAATCCAATTAGGGTTTTTAACCAATCTTATGCATCCAATATGTGATTTTGTATCATTTTGTGTCATTGGTTGAACATTTAGGTCATTTTCGTCCTCCCTAGGCTTATTCTAATCTAATTAGGGTTTTTAACCAATCTTGTGCATCCAATATGTGATTTTGTGTCATTGGTTGCACATTTAGGTCATTTTCGTACTCCCTAGGCTTATTCTAATCCAATTAGGGTTTTTAACCAATCTTGTGCATATAATAAGTGATTTTATGTCATTCGTAAACCAATGAGGTCATTTTCTTCCTCGCAAGGCTTATTCTAATCCAATTAGCGTTTTTAACCAATGTTATGCATCCAATATGTGATTTTGTGTCATTTTGTGTCATTGGTTGAACATTTAGGTCATTTTCGTCCTCCCTAGGCTTATTTTAAACCAATTTGGGTTTTTAACCAATCTTGTGCATCCAATATGTGATTTTGTGTCATTTTGTGTCATTGGTTGAACATTTAGGTCATTTTCGTCCCCCCTAGGCTTATTCTAATCCAATTAGGGTTTTTAACAAATCTTGTGCATCCAATATGTGATTTTGTGTCATTGGTTGAACATTTAGGTCATTTTCGTCCTCCCTAGGCTTATTCTAATCCAATTAGGGTTTTTAACCAATCTTGTGCATATAATAAGTGATTTTGTGTTACTGGTAATCCAATAAGGTCATTTTCGTCCTCGCTAAACTTATTCTAATCCAATTAGGGTTTTTAACCAATCATCTGCATCCAATATGTGATTTTGTGTCATTCGTTGAACATTTAGTTCATTTTCGTCCTCGCTAGACTTATTCTAATCCAATTAGGGTTTTTAACCAATCTTGTGCATCCAATATGTGACTTTGTGTCATTGGTTGAACATTTAGGTCATTTTGGTCCTCCCTAGGCTTATTCTAATCCAATTAGGGTTTTTAACCAATCTTATGCATCCAATATGTGATTTTGTGTCATTGGCTGCACATTTAGGTCATTTTCGTCCTCCCTAGGCTTATTCTAATCCAATTACGGTTTTTAACCAATCTTGTGCATCCAATATGTGTTTTTGTGTCATTGGTTGAACATTTAGGTCATTTTCGTCCTCCCCAGGCTTATTCTAATCCACTTAGGATTTTTATCCAATCTTGTGCATCCAATATGTGATTTTGTGTCAATTTGTGTCATTGGTTGAACATTTAGGTCATTTTCGTCCTCCCTAGGCTTATTCTAATCCAATTAGGGTTTTTAACCAATCTTGTGCATCCAATATGTGATTTTGTGTCATTGGTTGCACATTTAGGTCATTTTCGTCCTCCCTAGGCTTATTCTAATCCAATTAGGGTTTTTAACCAATCTTGTGCATATAATAAGTGATTTTGTGTCATTGGTAATCCAATAAGTTCATTTTCGTCCTCGCTAGACTTATTCTTATCCAATTAGGGTTTTTAACCAATCTTGTGCATCCAATATGTGACTTTGTGTCATTGGTTGAAAATTTAGGTCATTTATGTCCTCCCTAGGCTTATTCTAATCCAATTAGGGTTTTTAACCAATCTTGTGCATCCAATATGTGATTTTGTGTCATTGGTTGCACATTTAGGTCATTTTCGTCCTCCCTAGGCTTATTCTAATCGAATTAGGGTTTTTAACCAATCTTGTGCATATAATAAGTGATTTTATGTCATTGGTAATCCAATTAGGTCATTTTCGTCCTCGCTAGGCTTATTCTAATCCAATTAGGGTTTTTAACCAATCTTATGCATCCAATATGTGATTTTGTGTCATTTTGTGTCATTGGTTGAACATTTAGGTCATTTTCGTCCTCCCTAGGCTTATTTTAAACCAATTTGGGTTTTTTATCAATCTTGTGCATCCAATATGTGATTTTGTGTCATTGGTTGTACATTTAGGTCATTTTCGTCCTCCCTAGGCTTATTCTAATCCAATTAGGGTTTGTAACCAATCTTGTGCATATAATAAGTGATTTTATGTCATTGGTAATCAAATTAGGTCATTTTCGTCCTCGCTGGGCTTATTCTAATCCAATTAGGGTTTTTAACCAATCTTATGCATCCAATATGTGATTTTGTATCATTTTGTGTCATTGGTTGAACATTTAGGTCATTTTCGTCCTCCCTAGGCTTATTTTAAACCAATTTGGGTTTTTAACCAATATTGTGCATCCAGTATGTGATTTTGTGTCATGGTTGAACATTTAGGTCATTTTCGTCCTCCCTAGGCTTATTCTAATCCAATTAGGGTTTTTAACCAATCTTGTGCATATAATAAGTGATTTTATGTCTTTGGTAATCCAATTAGGTCATTTTGGTCCTCCCTATGGTTATTCTAATCCAATTAGGGTTTTTAACCAATCTTGTGCATATAATAAGTGATTTTATGTCTTTGGTAATCCAATTAGGTCATTTTGGTCCTCCCTATGCTTATTCTAATCCAATTAGGGTTTTTAACCAATCTTGTGCATATAATAAGTGATTTTGTGTTATTGGTAATCCAATTAGGTCATTTTCGTCCACGCTAGGCTTATTCTAATCCCATTAGGGTTTTTAACCGATCTTGTGCATCCAATATGTGATTTTGTGTCATTGGTTGAACGTTTAGGTCATTTTTGTCCTCCCTAGGCTTATTCTAATCCAATTAGGGTTTTTAACCAATCTTGTGCATATAATAAGTGATTTTTTTGCATTGGTAATCCAATAAGTTCATTTTCGTCCTCGCTAGACTTATTCTAATCCAATTAGGGTTTTTAACCAATCTTGTGCATCCAATATGTGATTTTGTGTCATTGGTTGCACACTTAGGTCATTTTCGTCCTCCCTAGGCTTATTCTAATCCAATTAGGGTTTTTAACCAATCTTGTGCATATAATAAGTGATTTTATGTCATCGGTAATCCGATTAGGTCATTTTCGTCCTCGCTAGGCTTATTCTAATCCCATTAGGGTTTTTAACCAATGTTATGCATCCAATATGTGATTTTGTGTCATTTTGTGTCATTGGTTGAACATTTAGGTCATTTTGGTCCTCCCCAGGCTTATTTTAATCCAATTTGGGTTTTTAACCAATCTTGTGCATCCAATATGTGATTTTGTGTCATTGGTTGCACATTTAGGTCATTTTCGTCCTCCCTAGGCTTATTCTAATCCAATTAGGGTTTTTAATAAATCTTGTGCATATAATAAGTGATTTTATGTCATTGGTAATCCGATTAGGTCATTTTCGTCCTCGCTAGGCTTATTCTAATCCCATTAGGGTTTTTAACCAATGTTATGCATCCAATATGTGATTTTGTGTTATTTTGTGTCATTGGTTGAACATTTAGGTCATTTTGGTCCTCCCTAGGCTTATTTTAATCCAATTTGGGTTTTTAACCAATCTTGTGCATCCAATATGTGATTTTGTGTCATTGGTTGCACATTTAGGTCATTTTCGTCCTCCCTAGGCTTATTCTAATCCAATTAGGGTTTTTAACCAATCTTGTGCATATAATAAGTGATTTTATGTCATTGGTAATCAAATTAGGTCATTTTCGACCTCGCTAGGCTTATTCTAATCCAATTAGGGTTTTTAACCAATCTTATGCATCCAATATGTGATTTTGTGTCATTTTGTGTCAAAGGTTGAACATTTAGGTCATTTTCGTCCTCCCTAGACTTATTCTAATCCAATTAGGGTTTTTAACCAATCTTGTGCATCCAATATGGGACTTTGTGTCATTGGTTGAACATTGAGGTCATTTTGGTCCTCCCTAGGCTTATTCTAATCCAATTAGGGTTTTTAACCAATCTTGTGCATCCAATATGTGATTTTGTGTCATTGGTTGCACATTTAGGTCATTTTTGTCCTCCCTAGGCTTATTCTAATGCAATTAGGGTTTTTAACCAATCTTGTGCATCCAATATGTGTTTTTGTGTCATTGATTGAACATTTAGGTCATTTTCGTCCTCCCCAGGCTTATTCTAATCCAATTAGGATTTTTATCGAATCTTGTGCATCCAATATGTGATTTTGTGTCAATTGGTGTCATTGGTTGAACATTTAGGTCATTTTCGTCCTCGCTAGGCTTATTCTAATCCAATTAGGGTTTTTAACCAATCTTATGCATCCAATATGTGATTTTGTGTCATTGGTTGCACATTTAGGTCATTTTCGTCCTCCCTAGGCTTATTCTAATCCAATTAGGGTTTTTAACCAATCTTTTGCATATAATAAGTGATTTTATGTCATTGGTAATCCAATTAGGTCATTTTCGTCCTCGCTAGGCTTATTCTAATCCAATTAGGGTTTTTAACCAATCTTATGCATCCAATATGTGATTTTGTGTCATTTTGTGTCATTGGTTGAACATTTAGGTCATTTTCGTCCACCCTAGGCTTATTTTAAACCAATTTGGGTTTTTAACCAATCTTGTGCATCCAATATGTGATTTTGTGTCATTGCTTGTACATTTAGGTCATTTTCGTCCTCCCTAGGCTTATTCTAATCCAATTAGGGTTGGTAACCAATCTTGTGCATATAATAAGTGATTTTATGTCATTGGTAATCCAATTAGGTCATTTTCGTCCTCGCTAGGCTTATTCTAATCCAATTAGGGTTTTTAACCAATCTTATGCATCCAATATGTGATTTTGTGTCATTTTGTGTCATTGGTTGAACATTTAGGTCATTTTCGTCCTCCCTAGGCTTATTTTAAACCAATTTGGGTTTTTTATCAATCTTGTGCATCCAATATGTGATTTTGTGTCATTGGTTGTACATTTAGGTCATTTTCGTCCTCCCTAGGCTTATTCTAATCCAATTAGGGTTTGTAACCAATCTTGTGCATATAATAAGTGATTTTATGTCATTGGTAATCAAATTAGGTCATTTTCGTCCTCGCTGGGCTTATTCTAATCCAATTAGGGTTTTTAACCAATCTTATGCATCCAATATGTGATTTTGTATCATTTTGTGTCATTGGTTGAACATTTAGGTCATTTTCGTCCTCCCTAGGCTTATTTTAAACCAATTTGGGTTTTTAACCAATCTTGTGCATCCAGTATGTGATTTTGTGTCATGGTTGAACATTTAGGTCATTTTCGTCCTCCGTAGGCTTATTCTAATCCAATTAGGGTTTTTAACCAATCTTGTGCATATAATAAGTGATTTTATGTCTTTGGTAATCCAATTAGGTCATTTTGGTCCTCCCTATGGTTATTCTAATCCAATTAGGGTTTTTAACCAATCTTGTGCATATAATAAGTGATTTTATGTCTTTGGTAATCCAATTAGGTCATTTTGGTCCTCCCTATGCTTATTCTAATCCAATTAGGGTTTTTAACCAATCTTGTGCATATAATAAGTGATTTTGTGTTATTGGTAATCCAATTAGGTCATTTTCGTCCACGCTAGGCTTATTCTAATCCCATTAGGGTTTTTAACCGATCTTGTGCATCCAATATCTGATTTTGTGTCATTGGTTGAACATTTAGGTCATTTTTGTCCTCCCTAGGCTTATTCTAATCCAATTAGGGTTTTTAACCAATCTTGTGCATATAATAAGTGATTTTTTTGCATTGGTAATCCAATAAGTTCATTTTCGTCCTCGCTAGACTTATTCTAATCCAATTAGGGTTTTTAACCAATCTTGTGCATCCAATATGTGACTTTGTGTCATTGGTTGAACATTTAGGTCATTTTGGTCCTCCCTAGGCTTATTCTAATCCAATTAGGGTTTTTAACCAATCTTATGCATCCAATATGTGATTTTGTGTCATTGGCTGCACATTTAGGTCATTTTCGTCCTCCCTAGGCTTATTCTAATCCAATTACGGTTTTTAACCAATCTTGTGCATCCAATATGTGTTTTTGTGTCATTGGTTGAACATTTAGGTCATTTTCGTCCTCCCCAGGCTTATTCTAATACACTTAGGATTTTTATCCAATCTTGTGCATCCAATATGTGATTTTGTGTCAATTTGTGTCATTGGTTGAACATTTAGGTCATTTTCGTCCTCCCTAGGCTTATTCTAATCCAATTAGGGTTTTTAACCAATCTTGTGCATCCAATATGTGATTTTGTGTCATTGGTTGCACATTTAGGTCATTTTCGTCCTCCCTAGGCTTATTCTAATCGAATTAGGGTTTTTAACCAATCTTGTGCATATAATAAGTGATTTTGTGTCATTGGTTGCACATTTAGGTCATTTTCGTCCTCCCTAGGCTTATTCTAATCCAATTAGGGTTTTTAACCAATCTTGTGCATCCAATATGTGATTTTGTGTCATTGGTTGAACATTTAGGTCATTTTCGTCCTCCCCAGGCTTATTCTAATCAAATTAGGATTTTTATCCAATCTTGTGCATCCCATATGTGATTTTGTGTCAATTTGTGTCATTGGGTGAACATTTTGGTCATTTTCGTTCTCCCTAGGCTTATTCTAATCCAATTAGGGTTTTTAACCAATCTTGTGCATCCAATATGTGATTTTGTGTCATTGGTTGCACATTTAGGTCATTTTCGTCCTCCCTAGGCTTATTCTAATCCAATTAGGGTTTTTAACCAATCTTATGCATCCAATATGTGATTTTGTGTCATTTTGTGTCATTGGTTGAACATTTAGGTCATTTTCGTCCTCCCTAGGCTTATTTTAATCCAATTTGGATTTTTAAACAATCTTGTGCATCAAATATGTGATTTTGTGTCATTGGTTGCACATTTCGGTCATTTTCGTCCTCCCTAGGCTTATTCTAAACCAATTAGGGTTTTTAACCAATCTTGTGCATATAATAAGTGATTTTGTGTCCTTTGTAATTCGATTAGGTCATTTTCGTCCTCGCTTAACTTATTCTAATCCAATTAGGGTTTTTAACCAATCTTGTGCATCCAATATGTGATTTTGTGTCATTGGTTGCACATTTAGGTCATTTTCGTCCTCCCTAGGCTTATTCTAATCCAATTAGGGTTTTTAACCAATCTTGTGCATATAATAAGTGATTTTATGTCATTGGTAATCCAATTAGGTCATTTTCGTCCTCGCTAGGCTTATTCTAATCCAATTAGGGTTTTTAACCAATCTTATGCATCCATTATGTGATTTTGTGTCATTTTGTGTCATTGGTTGAACATTTAGGTCATTTTCGTCCTCGCTAGGATTATTCTAATCCAATTAGGGTTTTTGCCCAATCTTATGCATCCAATATGTGATTTTGTGTAATTTTGTGTCATTGGTTGAACATTTAGGTCATTTTCGTCCTCCCTAGGCTTGTTTTAAACCAATTTGGGTTTTTAAGCAATCTTGTGCATCCAATATGTGATTTTGTGTCATTTTGTGTCATTGGTTGAACATTTAGGTCATTTTCGTCCTCCCTAGGCTTATTCTAATCCAATTCGGGTTTTTAACCAATCTTGTGCATCCAATATGTGATTTTGGGTCATTGGTTGCACATTTAGGTCATTTTCGTCATCCCTAGGCTTATTCTAATCCAATTAGGGTTTTTAACCAATCTTGTGCATCCAATATGTGACTTTGTGTCATTGGTTGAACATTTAGGTCATTTTCGTCCTCCCCAGGCTTATTCTAATCCAATTAGGATTTTTATCCAATCTTGTGCATCCCATATGTGATTTTGTGTCAATTTGTGTCATTGGTTGAACATTTAGGTTATTTTCGTCCTCCCTAGGCTTATTCTAATCCAATTAGGGTTTTTAACCAATCTTGTGCATCCAATATGTGATTTTGTGTCATTGGTTGCACATTTAGGTCATTTTCGTCCTCCCTAGGCTTATTCTAATCCAATTAGGGTTTTTAACCAATCTTGTGCATATAATAAGTGATTTTATGTCATTGGTAATCCAATTAGGTCATTTTCGTCCTCGCTAGGCTTATTCTAATCCAATTAGGGTTTTTAACCAATCTTATGCATCCAATATGTGATTTTGTGTCATTTTGTGTCATAGGTTGAACATTTAGGTCATTTTCGTCCTCCCTAGACTTATTCTAATCCAATTAGGGTTTTTAACCAATCTTGTGCATCCAATATGGGACTTTGTGTCATTGGTTGAACATTTAGGTCATTTTGGTCCTCCCTAGGCTTATTCTAATCCAATTAGGGTTTTTAACCAATCTTGTGCATCCAATATGTGATTTTGTGTCATTGGTTGCACATTTAGGTCATTTTCGTCCTCCCTAGGTTTATTCTAATGCAATTAGGGTTTTTAACCAATCTTGTGCATCCAATATGTGTTTTTGTGTCATTAGTTGAACATTTAGGTCATTTTCGTCCTCCCCAGGCTTATTCCAATCCAATTAGGATTTTTATCGAATCTTGTGCATCCAATATGTGATTTTGTGTCAATTGGTGTCATTGGTTGAACATTTAGGTCATTTTCGTCCTCGCTAGGCTTATTCTAATCCAATTAGGGTTTTTAACCAATCTTATGCATCCAATATGTGATTTTGTGTCATTGGATGCACATTTAGGTCATTTTCGTCCTCCCTAGGCTTATTCTAATCCAATTAGGGTTTTTAACCAATCTTGTGCATCCAATATGGGATTTTGTGTCATTGGTTGCACATTTAGGTCATTTTCGTCCTCCCTAGGCTTATTCTAATCAAATTAGGGTCTTTAACCAATCTTGTGCATATAATAAGTGATTTTGTGTCATTGGTAATCCAATAAGTTCATTTTCGTCCTCGCTAGACTTATTCTAATCCAATTAGGGTTTTTAACAAATCTTGTTCATCGATTATGTGACTTTGTGTCATTGGTTTAACATTTAGGTCATTTATGTCCTCCCTAGGCTTATTCTAATCCAATTAGGGTTTTTAACCAATCTTGTGCATCCAATATGTGATTTTGTGTCATTGGATGCACATTTAGGTCATTTTCGTCCTCCCTACGCTTATTCTAATCCAATTAGGGTTTTTAACCAATCTTGTGGATCCAATATGTGATTTTGTGTCATTGGTTGAACATTTAGGTCATTTTCGTCCTCCCTAGGCTTATTCTAATCCAATTAGGGTTTTTAACAAATCTTGTGCATCCAATATGTGATTTTGTGTCATTGGTTGCACATTTAGGTCCTTTTCGTCCTCCCTAGGCTTATTCTAATCCAATTAGGGTTTTTAACCAATCTTGTGCATATAATAAGTGATTTTATGTCTTTGGTAATCCAATTAGGTCATTTTCGTCCTCGCTAGGCTTATTCTAATCCAATTAGGGTTTTTAACCAATCTTGTGCATCCAATATGTGATTTTGTGTCATTTTGTGTCATAGGTTGAACATTTAGGTCATTTTCGTCCTCCCTAGGCTTATTCTAATCCAATTAGGGTTTTTAAACAATCTTGTGCATCCAATATGGGATTTTGTGTCATTGGTTGCACATTTAGGTCATTTTCGTCCTCCCTTGGCTTATTCTAATCCAATTAGGGTCTTTAACCAATCTTGTGCATATAATAAGTGATTTTGTGTCATTGGTAATCCAATAAGTTCATTTTAGCCTCGCTAGACTTATTCTTATCCAATTAGGGTTTTTAACCAATCTTGTGCATCCAATATGTGACTTTGTGTCATTGGTTGAACATTTAGGTCATTTATGTCCTCCCTAGGCTTATTCTAATCCAATTAGGGTTTGTAACCAATCTTGTGCATCCAATATGTGATTTTGTGTCATTGGATGCACATTTAGGTCATTTTCATCCTCCCTAGGCTTATTCTAATCCAATTAGGGTTTTTAACCAATCTTGTGCATCCAATATGTGATTTTGTGTCATTGGTTGAACATTTAGGTCATTTTCGTCCTCCCTAGGCTTATTCTAATCCAATTAGGGTTTTTAACCAATCTTGTGCATCCAATATGTGATTTTGTGTCATTGGTTGAACATTTTGGTCATTTCCGTCCTCCCTAGGCTTATTCTAATCCATTTAGGGTTTTTAACCAATCTTGTGAATCCAATATGTGATTTTGTGTCATTGGTTGCACATTTACGTCATTTTCGTCCTCCCTAGGCTTATTCTAATCCAATTAGGGATTTTAACCAATCTTGTGCATATAATAAGTGATTTTGTGTTATAGGTAATCCAATAAGGTCATTTTCGTCCTGGCTAAACTTATTCTAATCCAATTAGCGTTCTTAACCTATCATGTGCATCCAATATGTGATTTTGTGTCATTGGGTGAACATTTAGGTCATTTTGGTCCTCCCTATGCTTATTCTAATCCAATTAGGATTTTTAACCAATCTTGAGCATATAATAAGTGATTTTGTGTCATTGGTTGAACATTTAGGTCATTTTCGTCCTCCCTAGGCTTATTCTAATCCAATTAGGGTTTTTAACCAATCTTGTGCATATAATAAGTGATTTTGTGTTATTGGTAATCCAATAAGGTCATTTTCGTCCTCCCTAGGCTTATTCTAATCCAATTAGGGTTTTTAACCAATCTTGTGCATATAATAAGTGATTTTTTGGCATTGGTAATCCAATAAGTTCATTTTCATCCTCGCTAGATTTATTCTAATCTACTTAGGGTTTTTAACCAATCTTGTGCATCCAATATGTGACTTTGTGTCATTGGTTGAACATTTAGGTCATTTTGGTCCTCCCTAGGCTTATTCTAATCCAATTAGGGTTTTTAACTAATCTTGTGCATCCAATATGTGATTTTGTGTCATTGGCTGCACATTTAGGTCATTTTCGTCCTCCCTAGGCCTATTCTAATCCAATTAGGGTTTTTAACCAATATGGTGCATCCAATATGTGATTTTGTGTCATTGGTTGAACATTTAGGTCATTTTCGTCCTCCCCAGGCTTATTCTAATCCAATTAGGATTTTTATCCAATCTTGTGCATCCAATATGTGATTTTGTGTCAATTTGTGTCATTGGTTGAACATTTAGGTCATTTTCGTCCTCCCTAGGCTTATTCTAATCCAATTAGGGTTTTTAACCAATCTTGTGCATCCAATATGTGACTTTGTGTCATTGGTTGCACATTTAGGTCATTTTCGTCCTCCCTAGGCTTATTCTAATCCAATTAGGGTTTTTAACCAATCCTGTGCATATAATAAGTGATTTTATGTCATTGGTAATCCAATTAGATCATTTTCGTCCTCGCTAGGCTTATTCTAATCCAATTAGGGTTTTTAACCAATCTTATGCATCCAATATGTGATTTTGTGTCATTTTGTGTCATTGGTTGAACATTTAGGTCATTTTCGTCCTCCCTAGGCTTATTCTAATCCATTTAGGGTTTTTAACCAATCTTGTGCATCCAATATGTGATTTTGTGTCATTGGTTGCACATTTAGGTCATTTTCGTCGTCCCTAGGCTTATTGTAATCCAACTAGGGTTTTTAACCAATCTTGTGCATCCAATATGTGATTTTGAGTCATTGGTTGCACATTTAGATCATTTTCGTCCTCCCTAGGCTTATTCTAATCCAATTAGGGATTTGAACCAAAGTTGTGCATCCAATATGTGATTTTTTGTCATTTTGTGTCATTGGTTGAACATTTAGGTCATTTTCGTCCTCCCTAGGCTTATTCTAATCCAATTAGGGTTTTTAACCAATCTTGTGCATCCAATATGTGATTTTGTGTCATTTGTTGAACATTTAGGTCATTTTTGTCCTCCCTAGGATTATTCTAATCCAATTAGAGTTATTAACCAATCTTGTGCATCCAATTAGTGATTTTGTGTCATTGGTTGAACATTTAGGTCATTTTCGTCTTCCAATGGCTTATTCTAATCCAATTAGGGTTTTTAACCAATCTTGTGCATCCAATATGTGATTTTGTGTCATTGGTTGAACATTTAGGTCATTTTCGTCCTCCCTAGGCTTATTCTAATCCAATTAGGGTTTTTAACCAATCTTGTGCATCCAATATGTGATTTTGTGTCATTGGTTGAACATTTAGGTCATTTTCGTCCTCCCTAGGCTTTTTCTTTTCCAATTAGGGTTTTTAACCAATCTTGTGCATCCAATATGTGATTTTGTGTCATTTTGTGTCATTGGTTGAACATTTAGGTCATTTTCGTCCTCCCTAGGCTTATTCTAATCCAATTAGGGTTTTTAACCAATCTTGTGCATCCAATATGTGATTTTGTGTCATTGGTTGCACATTTAGGTCATTTTCGTCCTCCCTAGGCTTATTCTAATCCAATTAGGGTTTTTAACCAATCTTGTGCATATAATAAGTGATTTTGTGTCATTGGTAATTCAATTAGGTCATTTTCGTCCTCACTAGGCTTATTCAAATCCAATTAGGGTTTTTAATTAATCTTCTGCATCCAATATGCGATTTTGTGTTATTTTGTGTCATTGGTTGAAATTTTGGTCATGTTCGTCCTCTAGAGGCTTATTCTAGTCCATTTATGGTTTTTAACCAATCTTGTGCATCAATATGTGATTTGGTGTCATTGGTTGCACATTTAGGTCATTTTCGTCCTCCCTAGGCTTATTTTAATCCAATTAGGGTTTTTAACCTATCTTGTGCATCCAATATGTGATTTTGTGTCATTTGTAATCCAATTAGGTCATTTTCGTCCTCGCTAAACTTATTCTAATCCAATTAGGGTTTTTAACCAATCTTGTGCATCCAATATGTGATTTTGTGTCATTGGTTGAACATTTAGGTCATTTTGGTCGTCCCTATGCTTATTCTAATCCAATTAGGGTTTTTAACCAATCTTGTGCATCCAATATGTGATTTTGTGTCATTGGTTGCACATTTAGGTCATTTTTGTCCTCCCTAGGCTTATTCTAATCCAATTAGGGTTTTTAACCAATCTTGGGCATCCAATATGTGATTTTGTGTCATTGGTTGCACATTTAAGTCATTTTCATCCTCCCTAGGCTTATTCTAATCCAATTAGGGTTTTTAACCAATCTTGTGCATATAATAAGTGATTGTATGTCATTGGTAATCCAATTAGGTCATTGTCGTCCTCGCTAGGCTTATTCTAATCCAATTAGAATTTTTAACCAATCTTATGCATCCAATATGTGATTTTGTGTCATTTTGAGTTATTGGTTGAACATTTATGTCATTTTCGTCTTCCCTAGGCTTATTCTAATCCAATTAGGGTTTTTAACCAATCTTGTGCATCCAATATGTGATTTTGTGTCATTGGTTGCACATTTAGGTCATTTTCGTCCTCCCTAGGCTTATTCTAATCCAATTAGGGTTTTTAACCAATCTTGTGCATATAATAAGTGATTTTATGTCATTGGTAATCCAATTAGGTCATTTTCGTCCTCGCTAGGCTTATTCTAATCCAATTAGGGTTTTTAACAAATCTTATGCATCCAATATGTGATTTTGTGTCATTGGTTGAACATTTAGGTCATTTTCGTCCTCCCTCGGCTTATTCTAATCCAATTAGGGTTTTTAATCAATCTTATGCATCCAATATGTGATTTTGTGTCATTGGTTGCACATTTAGGTCATTTTCGTCCTCCCTAGGCTTATTCTAATCCAATTAGGGTTTTTAACCAATCTTGTGCATCCAATATGTGATTTTGTGTCATTTGTAATCCGATTAGGTCATTTTCGTCCTCGCTTAACTTATTCTAATCCAATTAGGGTTTTTAACCAATCTTGTGCATCCAATATGTGATTTTGTGTCATTGGTTGCACATTTACGTCATTTTCGTCCTCCCTAGGCTTATTCTAATCCAATTAGGGTTTTTAACCAATCTTGTGCATCCAATATGTGATTTTGTGTCATTGGTTGCACATTTAGGTCATTTTCGTCCTCCCTAGGCTTATTCTAATCCAATTAGGGTTTTTAACCAATCTTGTGCATATAATAAGTGATTTTATGTCATTGGTAATCCAATTAGGTCATTTTCGTCCTCGCTAGGCTTATGCTAATCCAAGTAGAATTTTTAACCAATCTTATGCATCCAATATGTGATTTTGTGTCATTTTGTGTTATTGGTTGAACATTTAGGCCATTTTCGTCCTCCCTAGGCTTATTCTAATCTAATTAGGGTTTTTAACCAATCTTATGCATCCAATATGTGATTTTGTGTCATTGGTTGCACATTGACGTCATTTTCGTCCTCCCTAGGCTTATTCTAATCCAATTAGGGTTTTTAACCAATCTTGTGCATCCAATATGTGATTTTGTGTCATTGGTTGCACATTTAGGTCATTTTCGTCCTCCCTAGGCTTATTCTAATCCAATTAGGGTTTTTAACCAATCTTGTGCATATAATAAGTGATTTTTTGTCATTGGTAATCCAATAAGTTCATTTTCTTCCTCGCTAGACTTATTCTAATCCAATTAGGGTTTTTAAGCAATCTTGTGCATCCAATATGTGATTTTGTGTCATTGGTTGAACATTTAGGTCATTTTGGTCCTCCCTAGGCTTATTCTAATCCAATTAGGGTTTTTAACCAATCTTATGCATCCAATATGTGATTTTGTGTCATTGGTTGCACATTTAGGTCATTTTCGTCCTCCCTAGGCTTATTCTAATCCAATTAGGGTTTTTAACCAACCTTGGGCATATAATAAGTGATTTTTTGTCGTTGGTAAACCAATAAGTTCATTTTCGTTCTCGCTAGACCTATTCTAATCCAATTAGGGTTTTTAACCAATCTTGTGCATCCAATATGTGACTTTGTGTCATTGGTTGAACATTTAGGTCATTTAGGTCCTCCCTAGGCTTATTCTAATCCAATTAAGGTTGTTAACCAATCTTGTTCTTATAATAAGTGATTTTGTGTCATTTGTAATCTAATTAGGTCATTTTCGTCCTCGCTAAACTTATTCTAATCCAATTAGGGTTTTTAACCAATCATGTGCATCCAATATGTGATTTTGTGTCATTGGTAATCCAATAAGTTCATTTTCGTCCTCGCTAGACTTATTCTAATCCAATTGGGGTTTTTAACCAATCTTGTGCATCCAATATGTGATTTTGTGTCATTGGTTGCACATTTAGGTCATTTTCGTCCTCCCTAGGCTTATTCTAATCCAATTAGGGTTTTTAACCAATCTTGTGCATCCAATATGTGATTTTGTGTCATTGGTTGCACATTTAGGTCATTTTCGTCCTCCCTAGGCTTATTCTAATCCAATTAGGGTTTTTAACCAATCTTGTGCATATAATAAGTGATTTTTTGTCATTGGTAAACCAATAAGTTCATTTTCGTCCTCGCTAGACTTATTCTAATCCAATTAGGGTTTTTAACTAATCTTGTGTATCCAATATGTGACTTTGTGTCATTGGTTGTACATTTAGGTCATTTTGGTCCTCCCTAAGCTTATTCTAATCCAATTACGATTTTTAACCAATCTTGTGCATCCAATATGTGATTTTGTGTCATTGGTTGCACATTTAGGTCATTTTCGTCCTCCCTAGGCTTATTCTAATCCAATTAGGGTTTTTAACCAATCTTGTGCATCCAATATGTGATTTTGTGTCATTGGTTGAACATTTAGGTCATTTTGGTCCTCCCTATGCTTATTCTAATCCAATTAGGGTTTTTAACCAATCTTGTGCATCCAATATGTGATTTTGTGTCATTGGTTGCACATTTAGGTCATTTTCGTCCTTCCTAGGCTTATTCTAATCCAATTAGGGTTTTTAACCAATCTTGTGCATATAATAAGTGATATTAAGTCATTGGTAATCCAATTAGGTCATTTTCGTCCTCGCTAGGTTTATTCTAATCCAATTAGGGTTTTTAACCAATCTTGTGCATCCAATATGTGATTTTGTGTCATAGGTTGAACATTTAGGTCATTTTGGTCATCCCTATGCTTATTCTAATCCAATTAGGGTTTTTAAGCAATCTTGTGCATCCAATATGTGATTTTGTGTCATTGGTTGCACATTTAGGTCATTTTCGTCCTCCCTAGGCTTATTGTAATCCAATTATGGTTTTTAACCAATCTTGTGCATCCAATATTTGATTTTGTGTCATTGGTTGCACATTTAGGTCATTTTCGTCCTCCCTAGGCTTATTCTAATCCAATTAGGGTTTTTAACCAATCTTGTGCATCCAATATGTGATTTTGTGTCATTTGTAATCCGATTAGGTCATTTTCGTCCTCGCTTAACTTATTCTAATCCAATTAGGGTTTTTAACCAATCTTGTGCATCCAATATGTGATTTTATGTCATTGGTTGCACATTTAGGTCATTTTCGTCCTCCCTAGGCTTATTCTAATCCATTTAGGGTTCTTAACCAATCTTGTGCATCCAATATGTTATTTTGTGTCATTGGTTGCACATTTAGGTCATTTTCGTCCTCCCTAGGCTTATTCTAATCCAACTAGGGTTTTTAACCAATCTTTTGCATATAATAAGTGTTTTTGTGTCATTTGTTATCCAATTAGGTCATTTTCGTCCTCGCTTAACTTATTCTAATCCAATTAGGGTTTTTAACCAATCTTGTGCATCCAATATGTGATTTTGTGTCATTGGTTGCACATTTAGGTCATTTTCGTCCTCCCTAGGCTTATTCTAATCCAATTAGGGTTTTTAACCAATCTTGTGCATATAATAAGTGATTTTTTGTCATTTTGTAATCCAATTAGGTCATTTTCGTCCTCGTTAAACTTATTCTAATCCAATTAGAGTTTTTAACCAATCTTGTGCATCCAATATGTGATTTTGTGTCATTGGTTGAACATTTAGGTCATTTTCGTCCTCCCTATGCTTTTTCTAATCCAATTAGGGTTTTTAACCAATCTTGTGCATCCAATATGTGATTTTGTGTCATTGGTTGCACATTTAGGTCATTTTCGTCGTCCCTAGGCTTATTGTAATCCAACTAGGGTTTTTAACCAATCTTGTGCATCCAATATGTGATTTTGAGTCATTGGTTGCACATTTAGATCATTTTCGTCCTCCCTAGGCTTATTCTAATCCAATTAGGGATTTGAACCAAAGTTGTGCATCCAATATTTGATTTTTTGTCATTTTATGTCATTGGTTGAACATTTAGGTCATTTTCGTCCTCCCTAGGCTTATTCTATTCCAATTAGGGTTTTTAACCAATGTTGTTCATCCAATATGTGATTTTTTGTCATTGGTTGCACATTTAGGTCATTTTTGTCCTCCCTAGGCTTATTGTAATCCAATTAGGGTTATTAACCAATCTTGTTCATCCAATATGTGATTTTGTGTCATTGGTTGCACATTTAGGTCGTTTTCGTCCTCGCTAGGCTTATTCTAATCCAATTAGAATTTTTAACCAATCTTATGCGTCCAATATGTGATTTTGTGTCATTTTGTGTTATTGGTTGAACATTTAGGTCATTTTCGTCCTCCGTAGGCTTATTCTTATCCAATTTGGTTTTTTAACCAATCTTGTGCATCCAATATGTGATTTTGTGTCATTGGTTGCACATTTAGGTCATTTTCGTCCTCCTTAGGCTTATTCTAATCCAATTAGGGTTTTTAACCAATCTTGTGCATATCATAAGTGATTTTATGTCATTGGTAATCCAATTAGGTCATTTTCGTCCTCGCTAGGCTTATTCTAATCCAATTAGGGTTTTTAACCAATCTTATGCATCCAATATGTGATTTTGTGTCATTGGTTGAACATTTAGGTCATTTTCGTCCTCCCTAGGCTTATTTTAAACCAATTTGGGTTTTTAACCAATCTTGTGCATCCAATATGTGATTTTGTGTCATTTTGTGTCATTGGTTGAACATTTAGGTCATTTTCGTCCTCCCTAGGCTTATTCTAATCCAATTAGGGTTTTTAACCAATCTTGTGCATCCAATATGTGATTTTGTGTCATTGGTTGCACATTTAGGTCATTTTCGTCCTCCCTAGGCTTATTCTAATCCAATTAGGGTTTTTAACCAATCTTGTGCATATAATAAGTGATTTTGTGTCATTGGTAATTCAATTAGGTCATTTTCGTCCTCACTAGGCTTATTCAAATCCAATTAGGGTTTTTAATTAATCTTCTGCATCCAATATGCGATTTTGTGTTATTTTGTGTCATTGGTTGAAATTTTGGTCATGTTCGTCCTCTAGAGGCTTATTCTAGTCCATTTATGGTTTTTAACCAATCTTGTGCATCAATATGTGATTTGGTGTCATTGGTTGCACATTTAGGTCATTTTCGTCCTCCCTAGGCTTATTTTAATCCAATTAGGGTTTTTAACCTATCTTGTGCATCCAATATGTGATTTTGTGTCATTTGTAATCCAATTAGGTCATTTTCGTCCTCGCTAAACTTATTCTAATCCAATTAGGGTTTTTAACCAATCTTGTGCATCCAATATGTGATTTTGTGTCATTGGTTGAACATTTAGGTCATTTTGGTCGTCCCTATGCTTATTCTAATCCAATTAGGGTTTTTAACCAATCTTGTGCATCCAATATGTGATTTTGTGTCATTGGTTGCACATTTAGGTCATTTTTGTCCTCCCTAGGCTTATTCTAATCCAATTAGGGTTTTTAACGACTCTTGTGCATCCAATATGTGATTTTGTGTCATTGGTTGAACATTTAAGTCATTTTCGTACTACCTAGGCTTATTCTAATCCAATTAGGGTTTTTAACCAATCTTGTGCATCGAATATGTGATTTTGTGTCATTGGTTGCACATTTAGGTAATTTTCGTCCTCCCTAGGCTTATTCTAATCCAATTAGGGTTTTTAACCAATCTTGTGCATCCAATATGTGATTTTGTGTCATTGGTTGCACATTTAGGTCATTTTCGTCCTCCCTAGGCTTATTCTAATCCAATTAGGGTTTTTAACCAATCTTGTGCATATAATAAGTGATTTTATGTCATTGGTAATCCAATTAGGTCATTTTCGTCCTCGCTAGGCTTATGCTAATCCAAGTAGAATTTTTAACCAATCTTATGCATCCAATATGTGATTTTGTGTCATTTTGTGTTATTGGTTGAACATTTAGGCCATTTTCGTCCTCCCTAGGCTTATTCTAATCTAATTAGGGTTTTTAACCAATCTTATGCATCCAATATGTGATTTTGTGTCATTGGTTGCACATTGACGTCATTTTCGTCCTCCCTAGGCTTATTCTAATCCAATTAGGGTTTTTAACCAATCTTGTGCATCCAATATGTGATTTTGTGTCATTGGTTGCACATTTAGGTCATTTTCGTCCTCCCTAGGCTTATTCTAATCCAATTAGGGTTTTTAACCAATCTTGTGCATATAATAAGTGATTTTATGTCATTGGTAATCCAATTAGGTCATTTTCGTCCTCGCTAGGCTTATTCTAATCCAATTAGGGTTTTTAACCAATCTTATGCATCCATTATGTGATTTTGTGTCATTGGTTGAACATTTAGGTCATTTTTGTCCTCCCTAAGCTTATTCTCACCCAATTTGGGTTTTTAACCAATCTTGTGCATCCAATATGTGATTTTGTGTCATTTTGTGTCATTGGTTGAACATTTTGGTCATTTTCGTCCTCCCTAGGCTTATTCAAATCCATTTAGGGTTTTTAACCAATCTTGTGCATCCAATATGTGATTTTGTGTCATTGGTTGCACATTTAGGTCATTTTCGTCCTCCCTAGGCTTATTCTAATCCAATTAGGGTTTTTAACCAATCTTGTGCATATCATAAGTGATTTTTTGTCATTGGTAATCCAATTAGGTCATTTTCGTCTTCGCTAGGCTTATTCTAATCCAATTAGGGTTTTTAACCAATCTTATGCATCCAATATGTGATTTTGTGTCATTTTGTGTCATTGGTTGAACATTTAGGTCATTTTCGTCCTCCCTAGGCTTATTCTAATCCAATTAGGGTTTTTAACCAATCTTGTGCATCCAATATGTGACTTTGTGTCATTGGTTGAACATTTAGGTCATTTTGGTCCTCCCTAGGCTTATTTTAATCCAATTAGGGTTTTTAACCAATCTTATGCATCCAATATGTGATTTTGTGTCATTGGTTGAACATTTAGGTCATTTTTGTCTTCCCTAGGCTTATTCTAATCCATTTAGGGTTTTTAACCAATCTTGTGCATCCAATATGTGATTTTGTGTCATTTTATGTCATTGGTTGAACATTTAGGTCATTTTCGTCCTCGCTAGGCTTATTCTAATCCAATTAAGGTTTTTAACCAATCTTGTGCATCCAATATGTGATTTTGTGTCATTTTGTGTCAATGGTTGAACATTTAGGTCATTTTCGTCCTCCCTAGGCTTATTCTAATCCAATTAGGGTTTTTAACCAATCTTGTGCATCCAATATGTGATTTTGTGTCATTGGTTGCACATTTAGGTCATTTTCGTCCTCCCTAGGCTTATTCTAATCCAATTAGGGTTTTTAACTAATCTTGTGCATATAATAAGTGATTTTATGTCATTGGTAATCCAATTAGGTCATTTTCGTTCTCGCTAGGCTTATTCTAATCCAATTAGGGTTTTTAACCAATCTTATGCATCAAATATGTGATTTTGTGTCATTTTTTGTCATTGGTTGAACATTTAGGTAATTTTCGTCCTCCCTAGGCTTATTTTAATCCAATTTGGATTTTTAACCAATCTTGTGCATCCAATATGTGATTTTGTGTCATTGGTTGCACATTTAGGTCATTTTCGTCCTCCCTAGGCTTATTCTAATCCAATTAGGGTTTTTAACCAATCTTGTGCATCCAATATGTGATTTTGTGTAATTGGTTGCACATTTAGGTCATTTTCGTCCTCCCTAGGCTTATTCTAATCCAATTAGGGTTTTTAACCAATCTTGTGCATATAATAAGTGATTTTGTGTCATTGGTTGCACATTTAGGTCATTTTCGTACTCGCTAGGCTTCTTCTAATCCAATTAGGGTTTTTAACCAATCTTGTGCATCCAATATGTGATTTTGTGTCATTGGTTGAACATTTAGGTCATTTTCGTCCTCCCTAGGCTTATTCTAATCCAATTAGGGTTTTTAACCAATCTTGTGCATCCAATATGTGATTTTTTGTCATTGGTTGAATATTTAGGTCATTTTTGTCCTCCCTAGACTTATTCTAATCCAATTAGGGTTTTTAACCAATCTTGTGCATCCAATATGTGATTTTGTGTCATTTTGTGTCATTTGTTGAACATTTAGGTCATTTTCGTCCTCCGTAGGCTTATTCTAATCCAATTAGGGTTTTTAACCAATCTTGTGCATCCAATATGTGATTTTCCGTCATTTTGTGTCATTGGTTGAACATTTAGGTCATTTTCGTCCTCCCTAGGATTATTATAATCCAGTTAGGGTTTTTAACCAATCTTGTGCATCCAATATGTGATTTTGTGTCATTGGTTGAACATTTAGGTCATTTTCGTCCTCCCTAGGCTTATTCTAATCCAATTAGGGTTTTTAACCAATCTTGTGCATCCAATATGTGATTTTTTGTCATTGGTTGAATATTTAGGTCATTTTTGTCCTCCCTAGGCTTATTCTAATCCAATTAGGGTTTTTAACCAATCTTGTGCATCCAATATGTGATTTTGTGTCATTGGTTGAACATTTAGGTCATTTTCGTCCTCCCTAGGCTTATTCTAATCCAATTAGGGTTTTTAACCAATCTTGTGCATCCAATATGTGATTTTGTGTCATTGGTTGAACATTTAGGTCATTTTCGTCCTCCCTAGGCTTATTCTAATCCAATTAGGGTTTTTAACCAATCTTGTGCATCCAATATGTGATTTTGTGTCATTGGTTGAACATTTAGGTCATTTTCATGCTCCAAAGGCTTATTCTAATCCAATTAGGGTTTTTAACCAATCTTGTGCATCCAATATGTGATTTTGTGTCATTGGTTGAACATTTAGGTCATTTTCGTCCTCCCTAGGCTTATTCTAATCCAATTAGGGTTTTTAACCAATCTTGTGCATCCAATACGTGATTTTGTGTCATTTTGTGTCATTGGTTGAACATTTTGGTCATTTTCGTCCTCCCTAGGCTTATTCTAATCCAATTAGTGTTTTTAACCAATCTTGTGCATCCAATATGTAATTTTGTGTCATTTTGTGTTATTGGTTGAACATTTAGGTCATTTTCGTCCTCCCTAGGCTTATTCTAATCCAATTAGGGTTTTTAACCAATCTTGTGCATCCAATATGTGATTTTGTGTCATTGGTTGCACATTTAGGTCATTTTCGTCCTCCCTAGGCTTATTCTAATCCAATTAGGGTTTTTAACAAATCTTGTGCATATAATAAGTGATTTTTTGTCATTGGTAATCATAAGGTCATTTTCTTCCTCCCTAGACTTATTCTAATCCAATTAGGGTTTTTAACCAATCTTTTGTATCCAATATGTGACTTTGTGTCATTGGTTGAACATTTAGGTCATTTTGGTCCTCCCTAGGCTTATTCTAATCCAATTAGGGTTTTTAACCAATCTTGTGCATCCAATATGTGATTTTGTGTCATTGGTTGCACATTTAGGTCATTTTCGTCCTCCCTAGGCTTATTTTAATCCAATTTGGGTTTTTAACCAATCTTGTGCATCCAATATGTGATTTTGTGTCATTGGTTGCACATTTAGGTAATTTTCGTCCTCCCTAGGCTTATTCTAATCCAATTAGGGATGTGAACCAAACTTTTACATCCAATATGTGATTTTGTATCATTTTGTGTGTTTGGTTGAACATTTAGGTCATTTTCGTCCTCCCTAGGCTTATTCTATTCCAATTAGGGTTTTTAACCAATCTTGTGCATCCAATATGTGATTTTTTGTCATTGGTTGCACATTTAGGTCATTTTTGTCCTCCCTGGGCTTATTGTAATCCAATTACAGTTATTAACCAATCTTGTTCATCCAATATGTGATTTTGTGTCATTGGTTGCACATTTAGGTCATTTTCGTCCTCGCTAGGCTTATTCTAATCCAATTAGAATTTTTAACCAATCTTATGCGTCCAATATGTGATTTTGTGTCATTTTGTGTTATTGGTTGATCATTTAGGTCATTTTCGTCCTCCGTAGGCTTATTCTAATCCAATTTGGTTTTTTAACCAATCTTGTGCATCCAATATGTGATTTTGTGTCATTGGTTGCACATTTAGGTCATTTTCGTCCTCCCTAGGCTTATTCTAATCCAATTAGGGTTTTTAACCAATCTTGTGCATCCAATATGTGATTTTGTGTCATTTGTAATCCGATTAGGTCATTTTCGTCCTCGCTTAACTTATTCTAATCCAATTAGGGTTTTTAACCAATCTTGTGCATCCAATATGTGATTTTATGTCATTGGTTGCACATTTAGGTCATTTTCGTCCTCCCTAGGCTTATTCTAATCCAATTAGGGTTTTTAACCAATCTTGTGCATATCATAAGTGATTTTTTGTCATTGGTAATCCAATTAGGTCATTTTCGTCTTCGCTAGGCTTATTCTAATCCAATTAGGGTTTTTAACCAATCTTATGCATCCAATATGTGATTTTGTGTCATTTTGTGTCATTGGTTGAACATTTAGGTCATTTTCGTCCTCCCTAGGCTTATTCTAATCCAATTAGGGTTTTTAACCAATCTTGTGCATCCAATATGTGATTTTGTGTCATTGGTTGCACATTTAGGTCATTTTCGTCCTCCCTAGGCTTATTCTAATCCAATTAGGGTTTAACCAATCTTGTGCATATAATAAGTGATTTTTTGTCATTGGTAATCCACTAAGTTCATTTTCTTCCTCGCTAGACTTATTCTAATCCAATTAGGGTTTTTAACCAATCTTGTGCATCCAATATGTGACTTTGTGTCATTGGTTGAACATTTACGTCATTTTGGTCCTCCCTAGGCTTATTCTAATCCAATTAGGGTTTTTAACCAATCTTGTGCATCCAATATGTGATTTTGTGTCATTGGTTGCACATTTAGGTCATTTTCGTCCTCCCTAGGCTTATTCTAATCCAATTAGGATTTTTAACCAATCTTGTGCATATAATAAGTGATTTTATGTCATTGGTAATCCAATTAGGTCATTTTCGTCCTCGTTAGGCTTATTCTGATCCAATTAGGGTTTTTAACCAATCTTATGCATCCAATATGTGATTTTGTGTCATTTTGTGTCATTGGTTGAACATTTAGGTCATTTTCGTCCTCGCTAGGCTTATTCTAATCCAATTAGGGTTTTTGACCAATCTTATGCATCCAATATGTGATTTTGTGTCATTTTGTGTCATTGGTTGAACATTTAGGTCATTTTCGTCCTCCCTAGGTTTAATTTAAACCAATTTGGATTTTTAACCAATCTTGTGCATCCAATATGTGATTTTGTGTCATTTTGTGTCATTGGTTGAACATTTAGGTCATTTTCGTCCTCCCTAGGCTTATTCTAATCCAATTAGGGTTTTTAACCAATCTTGTGCATCCAATATGTGATTTTGTGTCATTTTGTGTCATTTGTTGAACATTTAGGTCATTTTCGTCCTCCGTAGGCTTATTCTAATCCTATTAGGGTTTTTAACCAATCTTGTGCAACCAATATGTGATTTTCTGTCATTTTGTGTCATTGGTTGAACATTCAGGTCATTTTCGTCCTCCCTAGGATTATTATAATCCAATTAGGGTTTTTAACCAATCTTGTGCATCCAATATGTGATTTTGTGTCATTGGTTGAACATTTAGGTCATTTTCGTCCTCCCTAGGCTTATTCTAATCCAATTAGGGTTTTTAACCAATCTTGTGCATCCAATATGTGATTTTGTGTCATTTTGTGTCATTGGTTGAACATTTAGGTCATTTTCGTCCTCCCTAGACTTATTCTAATCCAATTATGGTTTTTAACCAATCATGTGCATCCAATATGTGATTTTGTGTCATTTTGTGTTATTGGTTGATCATTTAGGTCATTTTCGTCCTCCCTAGGCTTATTCTAATCCAATTAGGGTTTTTAACCAATCTTGTGCATCCAATATGTGATTTTGTGTCATTGGTTGAACTTTTAGGTCAATTTCGTCCTCCCTAGGCTTATTCTAATCCAATTAGGGTTTTTAACCAATCTTGTGCATCCAATATGTGATTTTGTGTCATTGGTTGAACATTTAGGTCATTTTCGTCCTCCCTAGGCTTATTCTAATCCAATTAGGGTTTTTAACCAATCTTGTGCATCCAATATGTGATTTTGCGTCATTGGTTGATCATTTAGGTCATTTTCGTCCTCCCTAGGCTTATTCTAATCCAATTAGGGTTTTTAACCAATCTTGTGCATCCAATATGTGATTTTGTGTCATTTTGTGTCATTGGTTGAACATTTAGGTGATTTTCGTCCTCCCTAGGCTTATTCTAATCCAATTATTGTTTTTAACCAATCTTGTGCATCCAATATGTGATTTTGTGTCATTGGTTGAACATTTAGGTCATTTTCGTCCTCCCTAGGCTTATTCTAATCCAATTAGGGTTTTTAACCAATCTTGTGCATCCAATATGTGATTTTGTGTCATTGGTAATCCAATTAGGTCATTTTCGTCCTCGCTAGGCTTATTCTAATCCAATTAGGGTTTTTAACCAATCTTATGCATCCAATATGTGATTTTGTGTCATTTTGTGTCATTGGTTGAACATTTAGGTCATTTTCGTCCTCCCTAGGCTTATTCTAATCCATTTAGGGTTTTTAACCAATCTTGTGCATCCAATATGTGATTTTGTGTCATTGGTTGCACATTTAGGTCATTTTCGTCCTCCCTAGACTTATTCTAATCCAATTAGGGTTTTTAACCAATCTTGTGCATCCAATATGTGATTTTGTGTCATTGGTTGAACATTTAGGTCATTTTCGTCCTCCCCAGGCTTATTCTAATCAAATTAGGATTTTTATCCAATCTTGTGCATCCCATATGTGATTTTGTGTCAATTTGTGTCATTGGGTGAACATTTTGGTCATTTTCGTTCTCCCTAGGCTTATTCTAATCCAATTAGGGTTTTTAACCAATCTTGTGCATCCAATATGTGATTTTGTGTCATTGGTTGCACATTTAGGTCATTTTCGTCCTCCCTAGGCTTATTCTAATCCAATTAGGGTTTTTAACCAATCTTATGCATCCAATATGTGATTTTGTGTCATTTTGTGTCATTGGTTGAACATTTAGGTCATTTTCGTCCTCCCTAGGCTTATTTTAATCCAATTTGGATTTTTAAACAATCTTGTGCATCAAATATGTGATTTTGTGTCATTGGTTGCACATTTCGGTCATTTTCGTCCTCCCTAGGCTTATTCTAAACCAATTAGGGTTTTTAACCAATCTTGTGCATATAATAAGTGATTTTGTGTCCTTTGTAATTCGATTAGGTCATTTTCGTCCTCGCTTAACTTATTCTAATCCAATTAGGGTTTTTAACCAATCTTGTGCATCCAATATGTGATTTTGTGTCATTGGTTGCACATTTAGGTCATTTTCGTCCTCCCTAGGCTTATTCTAATCCAATTAGGGTTTTTAACCAATCTTGTGCATATAATAAGTGATTTTATGTCATTGGTAATCCAATTAGGTCATTTTCGTCCTCGCTAGGCTTATTCTAATCCAATTAGGGTTTTTAACCAATCTTATGCATCCATTATGTGATTTTGTGTCATTTTGTGTCATTGGTTGAACATTTAGGTCATTTTCGTCCTCGCTAGGATTATTCTAATCCAATTAGGGTTTTTGCCCAATCTTATGCATCCAATATGTGATTTTGTGTAATTTTGTGTCATTGGTTGAACATTTAGGTCATTTTCGTCCTCCCTAGGCTTGTTTTAAACCAATTTGGGTTTTTAAGCAATCTTGTGCATCCAATATGTGATTTTGTGTCATTTTGTGTCATTGGTTGAACATTTAGGTCATTTTCGTCCTCCCTAGGCTTATTCTAATCCAATTCGGGTTTTTAACCAATCTTGTGCATCCAATATGTGATTTTGGGTCATTGGTTGCACATTTAGGTCATTTTCGTCATCCCTAGGCTTATTCTAATCCAATTAGGGTTTTTAACCAATCTTGTGCATCCAATATGTGACTTTGTGTCATTGGTTGAACATTTAGGTCATTTTCGTCCTCCCCAGGCTTATTCTAATCCAATTAGGATTTTTATCCAATCTTGTGCATCCCATATGTGATTTTGTGTCAATTTGTGTCATTGGTTGAACATTTAGGTTATTTTCGTCCTCCCTAGGCTTATTCTAATCCAATTAGGGTTTTTAACCAATCTTGTGCATCCAATATGTGATTTTGTGTCATTGGTTGCACATTTAGGTCATTTTCGTCCTCCCTAGGCTTATTCTAATCCAATTAGGGTTTTTAACCAATCTTGTGCATATAATAAGTGATTTTATGTCATTGGTAATCCAATTAGGTCATTTTCGTCCTCGCTAGGCTTATTCTAATCCAATTAGGGTTTTTAACCAATCTTATGCATCCAATATGTGATTTTGTGTCATTTTGTGTCATTGGTTGAACATTTAGGTCATTATCGTCCTCCCTAGGCTTATTCTAATCCAATTTGGGTTTTTAACCAATCCTGTGCATCCAATATGTGATTTTGTGTCATTTTGTGTCATTGGTTGAACATTTTGGTCATTTTTGTCCTCCCTTTGCTTATTCTAATCCATTTAGGGTTTTTAACCAATCTTGTGCATCCAATATGTGATTTTGTGTCATTGGTTGCACATTTAGGTCATTTTCGTCCTCCCTAGGCTTATTCTAATCCAATTAGGGTTTTTAACCAATCTTGTGCATATCATAAGTGATTTTTTGTCATTGGTAATCCAATTAGGTCATTTTCGTCTTCGCTAGGCTTATTCTAATCCAATTAGGGTTTTTAACCAATCTTATGCATCCAATATGTGATTTTGTGTCATTTTGTGTCATTGGTTGAACATTTAGGTCATTTTCGTCCTCCCTAGACTTATTCTAATCCAATTTGGGTTTTTAACCAATCTTGTGCATCCAATATGTGATTTTGTGTCATTTTGTGTCATTGGTTGAACATTTTGGTCAGTTTCGTCCTCCCTAGGGTTATTCTAATCCGTTGAGGGTTTTTAACCAATGTTGTGCATCCAATATGTGATTTTGTGTCATTGGTTGCACATTTAGGTCATTTTCGTCCTCGCTAGGCTTATTCTAATCCAATTAGGGTTTTTAACCAATCTTGTGCATATAATAAGTGATTTTGTGTCATTTGTAATCCAATTAGGTCATTTTCGTCCTCGCTAAACTTATTCTAATCCAATTAGGGCTTTTAACCAATCTTGTGCATCCAATATGTGATTTTGTGTCATTGGTTGAACATTTAGGTCATTTTGGTCCTCCCTATGCTTATTCTAATCCAATTAGGGTTTTTAACCAATCTTGTGCATCCAATATGTGATTTTGTGTCATTGGTTGCACATTTAGGTCATTTTCGTCCTCCCTAGGCTTATTCTAATCCAATTAGGGTTTTTAGCCAATCTTGTGCATCCAATATGTGAGTTTGTGTCATTGGTTGCACATTTAGGTCATTTTCGTACTCCCTAGGCTTATTGTAATCCAATTAGGGTTTTTAACCAATCTTGTGCATCCAATATGTGATTTTGTGTCATTTGTAATCCGATTAGGTCATTTTCGTCCTCGCTTAACTTATTCTAATCCAATTAGGGTTTTTAACCAATCTTGTGCATCCAATATGTGATTTTGTGTCATTGGTTGCACATTTAGGTCATTTTCGTCCTCCCTAGGCTTATTCTAATCCAATTAGGGTTTTTAACCATTCTTGTGCATATAATAAGTGATTTTGTGTCATTTGTAATCCGATTAGGTCATTTTCGTCCTCGCTTAACTTATTCTAATCCAATTAGGGTTTTTAACCAATCTTGTGCATCCAATTTGTGATTTTGTGTCATTGGTTGCACATTTAGGTCATTTTTGTCCTCCCTAGGCTTATTCTAATCCAATTAGTGTTTTTAAACCAATCTTGTGCATATAATAAGTGATTTTAAGTCATTGGTAATCCAATTAGGTCATTTTCGTCCTCACTAGGCTTATTCTAATCCAATTAGGGTTTTTAACCAATCTTGTGCATCCAATATGTGATTTTGTGTCATGGGTTGCACATTTAGGTCATTTTCGTCCTCCCTAGGCTTATTCTAATCCAATTAGGGTGTTTAACCAAGCTTGTGCATCCAATATGTGATTTTGTGTCATTTGTAATCCGATTAGGTCATTTTCGTCCTCGCTTAACTTATTCTAATCCAATTAGGGTTTTTAACCAATCTTGTGCATCCAATATGTGATTTTGTGTCATTGGTTGCACATTTAGGTCATTTTCGTCCTCCCTAGGCTTATTCTAATCCAATTAGGGTTTTTAACCAATCTTGTGCATATAATAAGTGATTTTATGTCATTGGTAATCAAATTAGGTCATTTTCGTCCTCGCTAGGCTTATTCTAATCCAATTGGGGTTTTTAACTAATCTTGTGCATCCAATATGTGATTTTGTGTCATTGGTTGCACATTTAGGTCATTTTTGTCCTCCCTAGGCTTATTCTAATCCAATTAGGGTTTTTAACCAATCTTGTGCATCCAATATGTGATTTTGTGTCATTGGTTGAACATTTAGGTCATTTTCTTTCTCCCTAGGCTTATTCTAATCCAATTAGGGTTTTTAACCAATCTTGTGCATCCAATATGTGATTTTGTGTCATTTTGTGTAATTGGTTGAACATTTAGGTCATTTTCGTCCTCCCTAGGCTTATTCTAATCCAATTAAGGTTTTTCACCAATCTTGTGCATCGAATATGTAATTTTGTGTCACTGGTTGCACATTTAGGTCATTTTAGTCCTCCCTAGGCTTATTCTAATCCAATTAGGGTTTTTAACCAATCTTGTGCATCCAATATGTGATTTTGTGTCATTGGTTGCACATTTAGGTCATTTTCGTCCTCCCTAGGCTTATTCTAATCCAATTAGGGTTTTTAACCAATCTTGTGCATATAATAAGTGATTTTATGTCATTGGTTATCCAATTAGGTCATTTTCGTCCTCGCTAGGCTTATTCTAATCCAATTAGGGTTTTTAACCAATCTTATGCATCCAATATGTGATTTTGTGTCATTTTGTGTCATTGGTTGAACATTTAGGTCATTTTCGTCCTCCCCAGGCTTATTCTAATCCAATTAGGATTTTTATCCAATCTTGTGCATCCAATATGTGATTTTGTGTCAATTTGTGTCATTGGTTGAACATTTAGGTCATTTTCGTCCTCCCTAGGCTTATTCTAATCCAATTAGGGTTTTTAACCAATCTTGTGCATCCAATATGTGACTTTGTGTCATTGGTTGCACATTTAGGTCATTTTCGTCCTCCCTAGGCTTATTCTAATCCAATTAGGGTTTTTAACCAATCTTGTGCATCCAATATGTGATTTTGTGTCATTGGTTGCACATTTAGGTCATTTTCGTCCACCCTAGGCTTATTGTAATCCAATTAGAGTTTTTAACCAATCTTGTGCATCCAATATGTGATTTTGTGTCATTGGTTGCACATTTAGGTCATTTTCGTCCTCCCTAGGCTTATTCTAATCCAATTAGGGTTTTTAACCAATCTTGTGCATCCAATATGTGATTTTATGTCATTTTGTGTCATTGGTTGAACGTTTAGGTCATTTTCGTCCTCCCTAGGCTTATTCTAATCCAATTAGGGTTTTTAACCAATCTTGTGCATCCAATATGTGATTTTATGTCATTGGTTGAACATTTAGGTCATTTTCGACCTCCCTAGGTTTATTGTAATCCAATTAGGGTTTTTAACCAATCTTGTGCATCCAATATGTGATTTTGTGTCATGGGTTGCACATGTAGGTCATTTTCGTCCTCCCCAGGCTTATTCTAATCCAATTAGAATTTTTAACCAATCTTATGCATCCAATATGTGATTTTGTGTCATTTTGTGTTATTGGTTGAACATTTATGTCATTTAGAGTAATTAAAATAATTAACCTTTTAAAAAAATACATATTATTAACAACCCAAACTCTCATATTCAAATTAATCACTATAATTATACTTATTTTTCAAAATACTCACGTTATAATAATACAATCATTAGAGAATAGTCAAAATTATAAAATAAATATATATAACAATAATATTTTATGTTAATTACTAAATCATAATAAATATATATATAAAATCACAATTCCAAAATAAGTATATAAAAATAAAGAAAATCAAACATGATATTACTACTATCTCAAGATAATTATGTATAAAATAAATAATTAAAATAAGATATATTTAGAAATAATTAAATATAATTAAGTGCACATACATTTAATATTAGTCAAACACACGAGAAAATATCATATTAATTACCAACTCACATATACACGTAAAATCTCCTAAATCTTATTCTTTAAAATACTTACATTAATATACTATTATTTTTAAAAAAATATATAAAATAATCAAATATAACATTTATTATTCTTATAACATATTTGGTCAAATATATACAAGATTAGCACATCATAGAAAACACACCTGTAAAGAAAATTAATCATAAAACTAATCAACATATATTCTAAAATAATTTTAGCACCAAATTAATTATCTAAAATCCTATTTAATTAATAAAATAGTTTATTATAAAATTTGGAGTGTTACAACTTGCTCATACTCTAAGGATGATCATTCACTGGACAAAGTTTGATTTTGTAGCTATGCTTACTTTTTTGTAGTCTTTAAACAATAAATATGTATTTTGTATGACTTTGTTATTTGGTAATTTCGTACTATGTTATTATTTGGTACTTTCAGAACAAACGTTACTTTATGGTGTACTAGTTATATTGTTATTGCAATATGTTTTTTTTGTGAAAAATTTAAGTGTTGTTATTGATTTTAATGATTCTTAAATTAATTATTTTATTAGGTGAAAAAAATATTTTGCTGATGCAAAAAAACACAGGGAGTTCTAGTGTAGCGTTGGCCAGACAGACGCCTCATATTTTGTTGATAATCAAAATGTTGACTTTAGCGTTGGACGAACTAATATATTTATAGAGTCGACTTTCATTTATTGTATATTTCTTTTAGTTGACTTTAATGTTAGTCTTTCAAATGCTACATGTTTCTTTTACTTAATGTTGTCTTTAGCGTTAGTAAGCCGATGCTATTGATTCTTCTCAGATGACGTGTCAATTGATTAATACCAACGTCAGATGTGCTATTTTCAACGTTTGAGTCAGCTTTGAATCGGTTTGGACGATGCTAAATGTAAATAAAATTAAATTAAAGACCATTCAAGGAAACCAAAATATAAATCTAATGAGCCAAACAATAGTATATAACTTATCATTCAAATATTCATGATTCATCGTCCAAAACTATAAAATATGCTATAAAAAGGTAATGTCGGCACCATACCAATTCACAAACTATTAGAAACATGAAGTTAAAATCATGAAATAATCAAACCTTAACAAAGTCCTCTAATATTTTGTAACACAATATATATGTTTGTGCCATTAAGCAATTTGAATACTTCATTAACCTCTTTCTTTTTAAACATATATCTCATTAACTACTAAAATACCCGATGTAACACCCCAAATTTTATAATAAACTATTTTATTAATGAAATAGAATTTTAAATAATTAATTTGGTGTTAAAATTATTTTAGAATGTATGTTAATAAATTTTGTGACTAATTTTCGTTATATGGGTGCTTTCAGTGATATTTAATCGTGTATATATTTGACTAAATATGTTATATGAATAATAAATGTTATATTTTATTACTTTATATATTTTGCTAAAAATAATAGTATATTAGTGTAAATATTTTGAAGAATAAGATTTAAGTGATTTTACGTGTATATATGAGTTGGTAATTAATATGATATTTTCTCGTGGGTTTGACTAATATTAAATATGTACTTAATTATATTTAATTGTTTTTAAATATATCTTATTTTAATTATTTATTTTATAAATAATTATTTGAGATATTAGTAATGTTGTGTTTGATTTCCTTATTTTTATATATGTGTTATGCCATTGTGATTTTATATATATTTATTATGATATAATAACAAATATAAAGTGTGATTTATTTTATAGTTTTGATTATTCTCTATTGATGGTAATATTTTAATTTGAGTGTTTTGAAACATAAGTATTATTATAGTGATAGTTTTGAATATAAGAATTTTGGTTATTAATGTGTTTGAAAAGATTAATTACTTTATTTTTTGTGTTTAAAAAAAAATAGGTTTGGTAATTGTTGGTAAAAAAAATAAGTAAAATGAGTTTCATGGGTTAGGCCCATATGGAAGTAAAACCTAATTAAATAATAATAATAATAATAATAAAATATAAGGAAGGAGAAGTAGTAGGAGCCGCCGGAATAGAAAACATAAATTATGATTATCGTTTGGCACCGATGACCGATAACTGTTTCAGAAAAGTTTCTCCATTTTCGCGCAAAATTACAGTGTGTTGTTATATTCATCTAGGTAGTCAAATAAACATACTTCCTCAAATTTTAACCATTCTAATTTCTCTCTAAAATACCTGACTTCTCCGTAACTCCGATTTGAGTGAAACCAATGCCAAAACGATCGTGTGAAAAATGTCTATATTATCCACTAATTGGTTTTCTGATTTTTGGTATGTTTCTTTGACCGAATTTCAAAATTAGTTTTAGAGTGCCTTCTCATAATTTATTTTTAATGTTTACCCATAAACTGTGGAGTTAGATCGATTGAAGGACAAATAATCAATGAACAAAGGCTGTTTGCTCATGGAATCGTATTCGTGTGTGAAAGCGTCAAAATAAGGTAAGGGGTGAGAGAGCGTTTGAATTCATGAGTATAATATATTGTGAGATGAACGGGAAAACCGTATTTCCCAACGATTCATCCGGGGCTCGCTACGTACGGCAGTAGCCCTTTGAGGGATAAATTAATGTGCAAATATGGAAATTGTGAGGTTAAAATATAGAATAGAAATATTTGTAAGGTGTTGATTGATTTAATTTCTTTAAATGTGTGGTATTTGATGTTATTGTGATATTGAGTGTCGAATTAATTTTATATATATGTTTGATTAGATGAGTTTATGTGATCTGATAATAAAAGATGGATGTGTTGTGATAATTTTATGTAATGATGATGATGTATGAATAATAATTGTGATTTTATAAATTTGTGATAAGTTTATGTGATGAGGTACGATTGATGATAGTGATGCTCTAAATTTGTGATGAGTTATGTAATAATGATGATGTGTGATTTATAATAGTGATGTTATGAGTTTGTGATGAAAATATTGAAGTAACCCCTGATGAAATAATTGTGATTCGAATTTGTGTTTGAGATGAAGGTCTTAATGGAGTATCATAGGCCAACGAGGGGAGAAAAT
The DNA here is from genome assembly GCA_037974755.1 of Cicer yamashitae. Taxonomy (NCBI): domain Eukaryota; kingdom Viridiplantae; phylum Streptophyta; class Magnoliopsida; order Fabales; family Fabaceae; genus Cicer; species Cicer yamashitae. The sequence goes on from JBBPBQ010000006.1 coordinate 3,555,669, forward strand.
AAATATTGAGAATTTGTGAAGTGGAGATTATTTTGTCATCATATAGGTAGGGCTGACAAGCCTAGTGATTTCGGGGAAGTACAACTGAATTGAGCCTGATCGTGGCGGTCTACTGTTGAGCCTTAAGGCAAGATTGTTAGACCTTGGAGGTATGATTTGATGATTTGATGTTATAGTGAAGTATATTGATTTTCCTTGATTTTGACTATATAATGTCATGTTTTTCTTTGAAGAATGTTTGTGTAATGATACGGTTTATTGATGATTAATTGCGTGTTCTTCTTACTTATATTATACTCTCAACATGATTTCAAAACTCACCTCCTTCGTTGTTTGTGTTTGACTGGCTTGGCCCTGCGTTTGCGAAATCGCAGTTATTACAGGTTAATGAGTCTTGAAGTTCAAGTTTGGGAGGAACCCCTCTCTGATAGGTGATACTGGGAATTAAGAGTTGTAATGTGTATTTTACTTATGCAATTATAAATGACTTTTTATATGAAAACCTTAGTACTAATAAGTCCTGGGAATTAAATTAAGAAATTCTAGTTAAATCAAGTTCATTAAATTTTAATTGAGGAATAAAGTTGAATTGTTACATATGTATTTAGAGAAACGATATCCTAAAATAGATATAAAAGTTTTTATTTTCTTGAACAGATTTTCTTCATCCGCCGCGTGTTTTCTTCAAATAATTTAGTATAAATTATTATAAATGTTATTTTGGGGTTTAGGGTGTCACACCCGACATTAATTAACCGTTTTAGAGTACTTCTTTAACCACTAAATCCTAGTATCCTAAAGTGGTTAACCACTAAATCCCGCTAATGAACCTTCATTACTCATTATTTTCAGAGTTATTTTGAGTCAATTGTTTAACTTATTTCTTTCAATTTAATGTTCATTTTAAAGTTATTTTGAATAAATGATCCTTCAAAAAAATAAGGTGTTTATGTTTTCATTTTCACGATTAACCAACTATTTTATGTAGTTTTGTATTGTTTCATTTGTTTAGCGCAATGCTGATCTTTGGTGAAAATGCAACATGACTCATGTGCAGTATTTTATTCATATATCGAGTTGTAGACGTCCAAATGGAGTCAAATTAGTTGCAAATGAAAGGTAACATCCATAGCTCTAACTTTCATGATGACACCGAAATCCAATTTGGATTATAAAAAGTGTGAAAAGTCAAGTCAAATCAGAGGGAAAGTTGTTTTAAAGAACAAAAGTATTTACTTAACACTGTAGAGCATTGCGCCCAACCATGCGCTACAATGCATTTGGTGGCACAATTTTATGTCCAGAGAAGAAATATACGCCAAGGATCCTAGCAATGCGCTAATAAGCATCCTAAAGCCCTATTTAAGATAAAAACTCAAATTTTACAAGGGTTCTAACCTAAGAGACCTTGGAGATCATATTGGGAACATCTTGGAGGCTACGAACTTAAAGATTTTACTCTTGGTGTTCCTATAACTTAGATCAAACATCAAAGGATGCAACGTAAAGTCATATAAAATACCTGATCAGGGAACTGCACACTTAAACAGAATATTAGTGCTTTAAATTTTTTCTACAAAGTAATTTTGTTACCATCAAAACAGGTAAGAGTCATAGTTATTCAAACCAACTTGGTTGTAATAGACTTGGCATGGTCAATAATGTGGCATACCTCACAAAATAGAGGTAATTTTTTATATTCTACATCGACCAGAAAAAAAAACCTTCACGTTCAACAAGATGACTTTCATGAAGAGGTAAAGTTAGGTCAATATCAACACTCGTGCAAACTGATCGAATGTACGATTGCGTATGGCTTCACCAAGAGACTTTGGAACCATGAAATCTCACCTTGCGCGATATTTTGATGCAAAAATTGAAGGTTAAAATCAAGAGACCAAGCCGAAAGACGAAGGATACCCGAATTGAGATTCCACAACCCAATGGATGAAACAATACTTTGCTCCACCATAGAAATAAAACTGAACTCGAAAAATCCTTTACCAAGAGAAACCATATTTCAAGGACCAATAACTTTCCAAAGTTTCTATAGTTATCGTGTAAGACATCGATTTTAAATTGAACAGCCCCCTTGGATAGAATGACCCGACCATGTAGAAAATTTGTGCATGATGCAAAACAAGTGCAATATTCATTTTCTAAAATGAAAACGACGAGAAGTTTACCCTTTATGCAAGGTTTGCGCAGTGCACTGAGAGGAAAATCAAAAGAGTTATGATGAGTTTGAGTGAATTTTTTCTTGAAAGCCGGAGTGGATGAAGTTTACTGTATGATTGCATCCACATTGTGATTGATTGATAGGCCATACATGGACAAGCGAAATTGATTGCATCGACAACAACCATGCTTAATCTCAAAATGTCCCTCCATAAAACCACACACAAACAAAATTCAGACCAACAAGCCCTATCTCACAAATATAAATAGGTTTTTATGAAACTAGAATCACAAACAAAAAGCAAGATCGCAACAGAAATAGATCTGGACAGAGGGGTTGACTACGGGACATATCAACAGAAATTACCAGACCCACAAACCTAGAGTTAGATCCCAGCGGAGGGGACAAAGGAGAAGATGGCGTCCAAATCCACTAGACCCACGAATTCAGACAAACGGTGGCGGACTCCGTCCATGTATTGAAGAGACACCTAATAATGATTTACATATAGAAAGGGTTTTTGGTTTAGTTCAATGTGTCCTAATATGTATTTAATTGAAGTATAATGTTTTTTTTGATCCTCATTATAATATGAAAGGAAAAAATAAGAAAAAAAAATAAAATAATTTAAGGTTCGTAAACAAGAATGAACTCTAATTACAAATAATATTTTTATATCAAGATCTATTCTAAGGTCAAGTTATCAATTACATTAGCTGAAGGGACAAACATGATACATCAATGTACATTAGAGACACTTATTAATTATTGTAATGAAGGGTTTTTGGCACTAACATAACTCCTAAAAACTTTTTAATTGAAGTAAACATAACATTAGGTTTTTATTATATAAGGTGATCAAACAATTGTTTATTTGTCGCATAAAAAGATAGAAAAAAATGGCTAAAACTCTCAAGGTGGTTTACACTATAATCCTTTTAGTGTCCCTATTTCATCTTTTAGCCGCCATAGGTGGTAAGTTCATTCTCATATTTTCATGTTATACAAAACCTTCCATCATTTTTAATTAACATTTCTTTATTTTTATTTTACATTGCAGCAAAAATGAAATGTAAAAAACACGTTGATTGTGTAACATATGTGTGTCCCCCTCCTAAAGCCCCAAAAGAAACCAAGCTTTGCAACCGGAGGATTAATTATTGTTATTGTAAAAAGTAACACTTAAATTAAAACTCATTTCTCTGTTATGTTAAAGTCTTTAATTTTCTTTACTCATCGTAATGTTGTTTTTCTTATTTTATATTTTCTCTCACAATTTTTTATATATTTCTTTCAAACTTTCAATTTCCTAATAGCTTTAGAATCATGTAAAAAATTTATTAAGACTTAGGTGTTTGATATATCATCTAAAAAACTTAGAAGTTAAGTTTAGACTTCATGGGAGGAGAGTGATTTATTGCGTTTTACACTTTGGGGTGTTGCCTATAAGATGTCTTCGTACAACTATATACTATATTGACCGATTACTTGAGAGTATCGTCTTTGTGAGAGTGCACACAATACATATAATCTAGAGGGGTGTTGCAATTTACATATGACATAGAGCATAACCTCTCCATCCAAGTTTTCCTACATTAGTTTTGGCACCACATGAATTTCAAGGAGTGCATTTTGAGCATTGAAAGATCATCCATTTATATCATGTGATATTATATTGTCGTGATTTTTGTGATCATGCTATATATGATTCATGAATGCATGGTCATCTATTTTTGACTTATTCATTCATTTTACATGATGTAAGATCTACTCACGTCGAATGTCTCCTCTTATTATATATTTGTATGCAGAAGTTGGTGGTGAAAGGAAATCAATGGAGCTTGTGGAATACCAGAGGTTTGTGCTTAGCTTTATTATATTTTGAGTTTTTTTTAATATTGTTGATTTTGTTGTATGAGTAGAGATTCCTTAACTTCAAATGCAACTCTAAATTTAATTACTAGATTTAAAACTCTTTATATTCCTCAAGATTTATTGTTATTATTTGTTTTATCTTATAACCCTCAAACTTCCGAGTTATAACATTATTGTTATTGGATGTTTTATTTTAAGCTAAATAACATACGCGGTCCCTTAAGTTAATTTCAGTTAACGTTTTAGTCCTTTATCTTTTTGTTTCTTCCGATTTGGTCCTTTATTTTAATTTTAAGTGACAATTTGATCTTTTATGTTTTAAAATGTCAATAATGTTATCCTTTTTTTTTTACAAAAATTCAAAAAATTCATCAAAATTTTCAAACAAAACCCATAAAATTAATTATCATCTTCAATATAATGCAAATTTCATCAAATTCATAACTTAAATCTTTAAATAAACTCATATTTTTATTCTTTATTTGATGAATTTGATGTTGATGGAGATGAAAATATGAGTTTATTTGAATATTTGAGTTATGCATTTGATGAAATTTTCATTATATTGAAGATGATAATTGATTTTATGGGTTTTGTTTGAAAATTTTGATAAATTTTTTGAATTTTTGTAAAAAAAAGAATAACATTGTTGACATTTTAATACACA